>JAGPOW010003316.1:31709880-31854578 GCA_030014935.1 Caiman crocodilus
GTGAGTAAATACAACCTTATCTCAGCAATCTCGTGATATCTGATCTGTCTAGCAGCCAATAAAAGGGAAATCAAAGCCTAGTGCGGGAAAAAGAAATTAATTAGAGTGCGTTCGTTCTCGCCCTAGGAGCCTGTCGGAATTAAGGCTCCGAAGGTGCGACAGTAACCTGGGCCCAAACCCTGACTCTCAGCACTGTCTGAACAGAAATGTCTCTGCCCCTCTCCAGGTGATGATTTTAAAGTGTGGGTGGAACAGGAATCAAAGTGGGGGCGCAACTGCACCACAGCACCCCCTGCCAGATCTGCCGCTGCACACCTGCAGGTTGATTTTCCAAATGGCTCACTGGTACTTGCATGTCTCAAAAGGCACCTGTAAAAACTTTCTAGACCCTGAAAAGCAGTTAGTATGGGCTAGGCCCTAAAACAACATCCTGCTGCTTATCTCCCACCCCCTCAGTTCTGTGTTATGGTAGCTACCAGTGCATGACTGGAGTCGGCATATAGTGCATTTGTATGGGAAGGGAATTTCTCCCCCAGCTGTCTGGAGCCAACAATCTTGGGTTTTTCCCACAGCTGTTTAGTTGCACATGAGACCCTTGCTTAGCTGAGTTGTTAAATTTATGGTGGTTCTAGTATTAGTTTTCCTGATTTCTGAACCCTAAGTCTAAGCCATAGTCTTCCAACAAGCCATCTATTTATGTGGAAGCTCACATCCTTGCTTTGAGATGTAACAACTGATATACTGTCTTTGCAAATGTTGATGAGAAACCTAAAAACCAGGAAGGTATGCACATAGCACAAACCAGAAGCATGGTTCTGTCTTCTAGTTTATGTCCATTTTTCCACTCTTTCATTCAAATCTCATGCTAATTTTAAAAGTATAGAATTGTAGTGAATTCTTAAATATAAACAGTAAACTACAAAATTTTTAGAAACCAGCTTAAAGCAATGTTAACCCTTAACTATGAAAATGAATGCAAAAATCTAATTGATTTAATTAAGTCATTCTGTAGTAATAGGATGACCCAAAAGATGGCACTAAACAACAGCTAGTCATTTTATACATCACACACACCCCTCAAAGAAATGACAAATGGGCTCAGTTCCGTATTTTCTCTTTAAAGCCCAAGTTCTCCGAGGTTAAATCTGAATTAGAACAGCAGAACTTAGAAAGAGCAGCTTTATATAACCGAAGTGAGAAAAAAGGAAGAGTTGCTTTTTCAGGGCAGCCTGAAAACATTAGTTTTCATATACATGATAATATTAACCAAGGTAAGACCTGTCTTTACAGTCTAGCATTCAAGAATTATGACTTGACCTTGACATTTTCTGATCTGTAGAAGCAATAGAAACCATTTAGATTAATTCTAAGGAAGATTCTGTTCTCATCCACTTTGTTGTCAATTCAGTTACTCCAATAAACATTTGATTTTGAATTAAAAATGTAAAGGAGAGAAATTTGTGGCCAATGTTTAAAGACATCAACAAAGCAGATTATTTTGACATTTAAAATATGTGACCATTTGGACTGATGGAATTAATAAAACAAACTTATAGTCACCTTGCAGGCTGGTAAAAAAAACAGAGTCTTTTAGTACCTTTAACTTTTGAGGGCTCAAGTATGTTTGTAAAAAGTGCTTATTTCAGGGGTGGTCATGATGCTCCCTGGTAGCCACTCAGCCCTTGCCAACCTACTCCTTTTGAGCACTTTCCCCTTTACTTTCCTGCCATCCCTTGATGTTATTGACTTTTAAGAAAGGAAGGCTGCCCTAGAGCATCCCAAACCTGATCTTACTCTCATTATAAGCTAATTATGTGGCTCTGATGTCCCCTTTACAACACATCCATGCCCTGCAGATGTTATCCATCACCAGCCCTCTTGTGCCATGGCCTCAGCCCCTATGACTAGGCATCCCTGCCCTGGCACTTTGCTCACCTTGGCTACTACTCCATGTTTTCTAGGCTTGTCTTATTCTCCCAGGCACTACACTTCTCAAAATTATCTCCGGGTGCGGCCTTCTTACCTGTACTCCCCACCAGGCAGTTTGCCTTTGCAATGTACTCCCAGGCACTGTGTCCCACTCCAGCAAGGTCCTGTCTCTGCCCTTCTGGTCTATGGGCCCCTGGTCCTGCTCTCTGGGCTGGTTTGCCCCAATCCATGGGCTACTGTGCCCTACCTCTGCCCTTTTCTGGGCTATGGGCTCCCCATCCCCTGTTCTTAGGCTTATCTCTTTCAAGGCCTTCTTCTCCAGGCTATGGGCTTGTTCACTCCCATTCCCAGGCCTGCCCTTCTTCCAGGCTCTGTGCTGCTTACCCCAGTCCAGCTGTTCTGCTGGGAGCCCTGTTGCCAGGAGCTTCTCTCTGGATCCCAGGACTAAACTCCCTGATCAGCTCAGGCCCTGGGCTTATATGCCTCAAGCCCAGCCCCCTTCTGGTCACGTGACTTTCTAGTTGGGCCCTGCCGCACCTGCAGGCTGCTTCTTCAGCAGTCTTTCCTTTTAAAGTGATAAGCTCACACCAAGCATCCTGTCACAATGACATACTGTTTGATAAAGCCTTAAGATTGATGGGAAGATGGGCGACAGCGACCATGAGCTGATCACCTTCGCCATCTACTGTAAAACTGGCAAGTCAGTCAGCAACACTGAAGCCCTTGACTTCAGGAAATCCGACTTTGACAAGCTCAGGAGGCTAGTCAGTGAGGCCCTAAAGAACCATGATTCCAGGGGGAGGGGAGTTTGGGAAGAGTGGTTGCTCCTCAAGGGAGCGATCCTCAATGCACAAGCTAATTTTATTCCATCTAAGAAGAAAGGCAGCAAGAGGGCACAGCAGCCCCCCTGGCTCTCCAGGGATCAAGCAGACTTCCTGAGGCTAAAAAGAAAGGCCTACAAAGGATGGAGGATGGGATTCACCTCCAAGGAGGAATATTCTGCACTGGTCCGGTCCTATAGGGAGCAAACCAAGAATACCAAGGCTGCAACTGAACTCCAACTAGCTTTGAGCAACAAGGACAATAAAAAGTCCTTTTTCAGATATGTGGGGAGCCAGAGGAAAAGCAGGGGCAACGTTGGACCCTGCTGAACCAGACAGGACAACTGATGCCCAGGAAAAAGCCAACCTACTAAATGGGCACTTTGTTTCAGTCTTTCATCAGTCCCATCGGATGCCCATGCCCACTGTAGGACAGGGAGGTCTGGGTGAGGGTCTCATGAAGGAACACCTTGACAGGCTAGATACCTTCAAGTCAGCTGGCCCTGACAATCTACACCCCAGGGTACTCAAGGAGCTGGCAAGCATCATGGGCCAGCCTCTGGCATGGATCTTTGAGAACTCCTAGTGCTCTGGTGTAGTGCCTGAAGACTGGAAGAAGGCCAATGTGGTGCCTATCTTCAAGAAAAGGAGGAAAGTAGATCTGGCAAACTATAGGCCCATCAGCCTGACCCTGTCCCAGGGAAGAACTTAGAAAAGTTTATTAAAGAGGCCATCCTTAATGGACTGGTTGATGTCAACATCCTGAGGGATAGCTAGCATGGGTTTGTTGTGGGTAGATCTTGCTTGACCAATCTGATTTCCATTTATAACCAGGTGACCTATCACCTGAACAAGGGAGAAGAGATGGATATCATATATCTTGACTTCAAAAAAGCCTTTGATCTGGTATCTTATGATCACCTCTTGTTGAAACTGGCCAATTGTGGCCTTGGGTCCACAATCCACTGGCTGGGAAATTGGTTCCGTGGTCAGGCGCAGAGGGTGGTAATTGATGGAAGTCAATTGTCATGGTGCCCTGTGACCAGTGGGGTCCCTCAAGGCTCTGTCTTTGGACCTATATTGTTCAACATCTTCATTAATGATGTGGACATTGGAGTCAGAAGTGGACTGGCCAAGTTTGTCGATGACAGCAGACTTTGGGGTAAAGCATGCACACCTCAAGACAGGAGGGCAATCCAGGATGACCTCAACAGACTCAGCAAGTGGTCAGATAAGAACCTGATGGTGTTTTACACTGAAAAATGCAAGGTTCTTAACTTTGGGAGAAAAAACCTGCAGCATCCTTATAGGTTTGGCAGTGCTATGCTGGTTAGCACTATGGAAGAAAGAGACTTGGGGGTCATCATTGACCACAAGATGAACATGAGCCTTCAATGTGATGCTGTGGCTAGTAAAATGACCAAAATGCTGGCTTGCATCTATAGATGCTTCTCAAGCAACTCCCAGGATGTCATTCTCCCCTTGTACTTGGTCTTGGTGAGGCCACAGCTGGAGTACTGCGTCCAGTTTTGGGCCCCACAATTCGAAAAGGATGTGAAGAAGCTTCAGAGAATCCAGAGAAGAGCCATGTGCATGATCAGAGGTCAGGAAAACAGACCTTATGATGATAGGCTGAGAGCTATGGGGCTCTTTATCCTGGAAAAGTGCAGGCTCAATGGTGATCCGATGGCCACCTATAAGTTTATCGGGTGACCATCAGTATCTGGGGGAACATTTGTTCACTAGAGCTCCCCCAAAGGATGACAAGGTCAAATGGTTATAAACCCCTGCAAGACCATTTCAGGCCGGACATAAGGAAGAATTTCTTTACTGTCTGAGCCTCCAAGGTCTGGAATAGCCTGCCATCAGAAGTGGTTCAAGCACCTACCTTGAACACCTTCAAGAGTAAACTGGATGCTTATCTTGCTGGCATCTTATGACCCCATCTGACTTCCTGCTCTTCGGGTGGAGGGCTGGACTCAATGATCTTCCAAGGTCCCTTTCAGCCCTAATGTCTATGAAATCTATGAAAGCTTAGTAAAATAAAGTCAAAATATGCACAGCAAAATAAATAAACTGGTGGATTCATTTCCTTTAGTATAAATCATTATTACTAGAACCCTAATTTCATTAATTAAATTTTATCTCTGAGACAAGTAATTTAACGATAAAAGTGAGGATGTGCCATATGCACGTGTCATAGAGGCCATTTTGGTACTGAAATGAGGGACAGTTGAGTGGTATGATCAACTTCCTTTAGATTTCCCTGTATCAGTATAAGCCTTTGCCTTTTAGGTAAGGCTGAGCGCTCATTTGTGGTTCTAGAAAAAGAAAAAAGGGTGTGTAAGTAAAATAAAATAGACCTGTATCTTGTTTCAACTAAGATGTTATCATGGTGGTGCCCTTGTAACTAAAGGACAGCTGTGCCCTTGTAATTGAGAATGCATTGCAGGAAACATTCTGAGTTACAACAATGCCCCGAACCAAACAGAAGTTCACTGTTGGTTCCAGAGGGGAGGGGACTCTAGCCAGCCTGATGGCTGCCAGCTTGTAGCCTGCTTTCCCTAGCAATGACCCCAGCTCCTTCTCAGCACTCCCTCTTTTTATAATGGAAGGGGGAAAGGGAGCAGAGGTAGCTTGTTCTAGGAGTCCCCTGGCCAGTGCTGGAGGGTGGGGTAGATGAATTGGAGTCCTGAATTGCAAGGGCTGAAAATCCTCCAGACCAAACTCCTTCCATTCCCCTTTCCCCTTCTGAAAACAGCGACAAACTGGGGGCCAGGACAGCCAGTAGTGATTGAAGATGCTCTGTTTTGAAACATCAAGAGACTGGCAGTATAACTTCCCAGGTTCATGTGGCACTTCCTGCCTTCCTAAATTTATTTGAGCCCTCATGGAATGAGGGTTCAGACTTTTTGTGGGATTGGGCCCTTTAAAGTGCTTTGCAGCCATGGACGTCTGTTTGGTCATGTCTGTACAGCACTTTCAAGTGGCAGATTTGTCAAGAATTGTCACTTCTGTCTACACTCCAAGTGTCTTTAAGTGACTATAGCACATCTACTTTATGGTCCCCTTTCAACTGGTTCAAAGGAGATTTACTATCAGTGATAATCAGGCTAAATAAATATCATAGCTCCCTTGTGTTTAAAAAAATATGCTAAGCTGTTTAGGTATAGACCATCTTTCTGTTCTTTGTACAGTATTTCATATAATGGGAAACTGATTCCTGGGTGCTCCCTCATACAAATGAATGACTGTATGAATATTCTTGCTTCTTCATCAGGAAACTTCCCAGGTTCACATGGCACTTCCTGCCTTCCTAAATTTATTGATATTGAAAGCAAACACCTCCACACAATGCCATTAGCAATGGGTTAGCTATCTTTCCTATACTGTACAAATATTAGGCACCCATATAATATGAAGATGATCCTATGAATAGAGTTTTTAGACTGTGAAAAGGAGGATACACTAAAGAAGACAAGTTATGGACTATGACTTATTCTGGCTAGACTGATGGCATTCATTCCAAAGTTTTTCTTGCTCAAGCTCCTGTATTACCACCAATAGAGGTTCTGGCCTAGTCTTGCCGACATTGCCACAGAAAAACAAGGCTAGCTTCATCCCTGATGTTTCCTTTTATACAATGAAACAAAGACTTATATTTGGCAAAAGAATGATTTTGCTAATATGTTTTTTGGTATGTAGCTCTAAGATTCCTATTCCTATTAACATTTTAGCCATTAAAACCAGCTTTAATAAATGGATAAATAGATAAATAACATTAAATACAGATCTTCTAATAACATTATAAAATATTGTATTAAAATACTGGTATTATATACAATGGTGGAGTGAAATAAATAGTCATTGGTTTCAGAATTTGAATTCAGGGCATTTCATAGTGACAAAATTTCCCTTTTCCTACAGAACATTATGAAAAGAGGTTGTTTTTGTTTTGTTTTGTTTACAAAAATTTGCAGTATTGCTTAGGAAAGGGTTAAAAAAGGAAAAAGTCCCATATACAAATCTGACATCTCACCACCACCCAAAACTAGAACTCACTGACTTACAAGTCAAGTATTATCAGGGAAAGGTGGGAGAAAGGGGAGAAAGGAAGAACAGGAAAAAGTGAGTTTAAATAGGAACTGTATTAGATCTTATAAGGTAATATGGTAAAAGCTTAGGGTACAGAATATCCAACTCTGGACTCTTCTTCCACCCATTCCTTGAAGGAAACTAGTTTCTTGATCCTCTTGAAAACAGATCCTTTACACAAGGGGTGCTCAACCTCTACTCCACTGGTCCATAAACTCATGTCATCTGGCTCATGAGGCTCCCCAAAGATCTGGACATTTAATAGTCAGGAAGCAGTGACAGTATTAATTATTACTCTCCTGCCAAATTTCCAGACCCAAGGGGAGCCCTGTGGGCCAGATAATGCGGCCCTGTGAATCAGATTGGATCACAATATACCAGCATGTGGCTAGATCCAGGCACGTGGGACCAGTCTGACAGTATGCGGACAGATGGGGTCAGGCTGGTGTGCAGCCAGATTGGGCCAGGACATGGCTGGATCAGTCCAGAATTCAGTCAGATCTGGGCATGTGGCTGTTTTAAGCCAGCATGGAATCAGTCCAGAATGCAGGTAGATTGAGCCACTGCAGGGCTGGATCTGGGTGTTTGGCCAAATTGGGCTGGCATGGAGCCAGAATGGGCCTGTATGGGGGCCATATCCAGGCATGCAACATTGGGTCTATGAACCAACCTCACAAGCTGACTATGTGCAGGGACCAGCCTGCAGACTGACTCCCCAAACCAGTCATCTGCCTGGTGGGGTCAGAAGGTTGGGCACCAAACCTTTAGACCTTCTGGAAATGGTGGTCTCCTGAAAACAGGTATGGGATATGGGGTGCTTTTACCAAGTGGCTGTCTTTAAAGCATTAGTGGTTCTTTTGTATTAGTAGTTTGATTTAAAAAAGGACTATAATTATTAAAGCTTTATATAAAGAACAACCTCCCTAAAATAATAGACACAGCGTATGGAAGTGTCCAGTGAATAAAAACTGTCCCCATTCACTGATTTCACTGGGACTCACCTGAGTAGATCTAGTTGTAGGATCAGAGCTTCAATTAATAACAACATTGCAATACACTACAACTAGGCCCAATATAAAATGATCAGACAGTTTTATGGGTAAGTCCTTCTTTCAAGAATCTCACCCCAACACAAACAGCTCAGAACTAACTCTATCTAGAAATTAAAACAGAGAGTAAATTCCCCTGCTGCTCACACAGATCTGCCTCTTCCTAAGTTGCCTGTCCATAAAACTTTGTATGACTTCCAAATTAACATCACAGTGTGCCTTTCTAAGGATAAAACCTTGTTCATCTGCTAGAAACTGGAAGATGAGGCAGAAGAGTACCACTTGGTGACTCCCACCATAATGGTAACCTTTGTAAAGGGATCTAAAATCCTCCACAGGTTTTTTTTATAACAGTACTGTATGTGTAGTATGTAATACTTTTGTAGCTGAATCATTAATCACTTTAATTGAAGCTTAGAAAACATCATCTTTTATTAACTCAAAAAATTTAGAAAACTTTAAAGACATGTAAATAATATATATTTAAAGTAATTGGAAAGGAATGGTGACCAACAGCAAACAATGGATGTGTCTACATGTGCATTTACACCAGCTTAAATTTACTGTACAGTAAATTACTGCTCAGTTACCAGGAATAAGCTGGCATCTACATGTGCAGGCATTAAAGTGCATTAATGTGGCGTGCGGACTGACTTGAGACTAAAGCTAGTCCCAAGTAAGTCCCAAGTGTTACTGCTCAGTGAGGCATGTACATACATGTGTGTTACTGCTCAGTTACTAATCAGCTGTAAATTTGATACCTGCATCATGCACTCAAATCAGTGTAAGTTGCCATATTTACTGAGCAGACACATACCCATACAGCACAATACTTTTGGTTACTGAGCAGTAAATGCGCATGTGTAGACATCCCCAGTGTGTAACACAGTCCAAAGCATGTATTTCTATCAGTTAGCCCTTGGAAACAAAACTTAATTTTGCAACACTGCCCCTACTATCCTGCATCGTAAGGGGCACATTGTGACTTGTTTCTCCTGTTACTTTCTCTTCCCATCAATATTTTTATTTCTTTGTATAATCTTTATTAAAAAATGACTTGTGAGTTGTTAGGGCCAAGCATGGTCTTCTTGTGATGTATTTGCAAAATATCTTGTAGAACAAAATAGAAATTGATAAGGAAAACAATCAAGGAAAGTATCTAATTAGATCTTGATCTATGATCTCTTGTATTTGGTGTTCACACATAATCATATTCTTAGGAAATGATGTATTGCAAAAACATACTACTCATGTTATGTTCCCTTAAATGGTCACATTCAATCTATAAAGTTAGTTTTCCTCTTTTTTCAGGAAACCACTGAACAAATATTCAGCTCTTCATTATTATTATTTTTATTATTTATTACAGACTCGCTATCATTATTGTGAGCTTGAATTCATTCATTATATATAGGTTTGAAATGATGAAATATTGGGCTGTTGGCAGAAATAGAAATCTGCAATGTTGTCTAATAATGAAGAAGCAAGATACCAAAATATTTGCTGGAAATATGGCTAATGATTTCTGCTTGATCAAAGCTTGTGTACAAAGGAAAAAATATCTAGGTTTTCTAGAAGAAGGTTTGGGTTGAAACATAGTTGAATCAAGTAAAGGAAAGTAACATTTATAAATACAGTGTGTTGGCTCTGGATTTAGTACCCAGAGGCCTTGTTCCAGGGGGGCAGAAGGGGGGAACCTACCCTCAGACCAACCACGACCTTTCCATTTGATAACAGGCAAATCTATTTATAAACAGTGATAACTAGGGATCCTGGTTTTCTCTGATAAAAAATCCCCAATGATCAAGTTAAAAAAAGTAACCCAAAATCCACATTTTTCTGTGATTAAAATGAAATGTCACTATTTATACATCTGTGTATTACAGGCGTTTCATTTTAATCAGAGGAAAATGTGGATTTTGGGTTACTTTTTTAACCCCAAAATTGGGGATTTTTTTTTACCAGAGAAAACCAGTATCTCTGGTGATACCAGAAAAGAAGCAATACAAGCAATCATCTGGTCAGGTTGCAGGCTCTTTCTTAGATGGCAGATGTCAGAATGTCAGCAGTGTGGAGCTGGGATGCTGAGGCCCATACCCCCTTCCAGTGGGATGGATGAGATGAGTGGGTGATATGTCCTTGCCCATGGTAGCCTCAGGTGATGGGGACTGGGACCTTCTTGGGGAAGAGAAGGAGGAGGGATGTGGAGGGACTCTGTTACTCTCAAGTCTCTACTTTTGTATATGACTTCCCTTCTAAAGACTTTTCATTTGTGGCTGTCTCTGGGTGGTTGTGTCTCTGTGATCACACATCCATGTAGCTTATCACATGCATACATATTAATTTGGTCCTTGTGAGCCTTCTCTTAATTTGGTCTGTGCCTCCAAAACTAGGACTCAGGCCCCTCTGCTCTGAGGCTTTGTTAGCTGGTGCCACTTTATTTTATGTTATGGGCAGTATAGTACATACTCCCTTATTTCCCAGACTGTTTTCCAAACTACGTGTTCTTGTTGGCTTTGTTGTGTTAGACAGCCTGTCTGCTTCCAAGGCTATGTGAATCACTGTATGAGACCCAGGCTTCTTAGAAATCAGTTAACCCCTGCTGTCTACCTTGAACCCTTTTAATGCATATATCTATACCTATAAGCCAATTTCTAAGAAAAACAAACCTTTAAATACCATTTCTAAGCTAATATAGTTCATAAAATGTATAATAAAAAGGTTCTCTACTTTCTAAAATGTAACTTTTATGAGATGGTGATTACAAAGATTAGAAGTAACAGCAATGCCTAGAAGCAATGTTCTGTAAATGACAAAAAGTCTGAACTCTTTATTTTTGATTCTTAAAGAAAAATTTGGTCTTCAAACAGGATGTTCACCAGACTTAAAAAAACAAAACTGACAGCAACATCTATATTTAGGTTAAAATATACGAAGCGAAGGAGAAATTCCCCACTGAGTATTTTAATTTAGTATGATGACATTTTGGAATATTTTGAACCCCACTTATATTGGTTCCTGAAAAAAAAGAGTTGTCTTTGAATAAACAACACAGAGGATTTTGTTTTGGTAATTTGATTATATGTTTTTTTGTTGCTTCTTTTCATAGATGCACAAGGATGAAGTGTATTTGTAAAAAGTTCATTTAATTCATGTCTCTCAAATCACATTAATAACAGATTTTGTTAGGCTTTCAATTTACCAGAATGGAATGAAAGAGTAGGCTCTAGTCAGGGAATGCTGCTGTCTAGTGAAAAAATGCATTTGGATGGAGGAGTTACTTTTCATGGATGGATTGTGGCTTTTTGCAGCTCAGGCAGCAGGAAGCAGTTGCCCTAACTACTGTACCATTTTAAAAAAAATAAAACCTTTCTTAAGTAATGAGGCATTTCTAAGAGCATACCTTGATTAATAACCTGGCAATAACCAATCTGTTCAATATAGTGGAGGAATACATGCTGTCACCCTGGTAACTGTACACTAAAGATGTGTTGTTAGGGCTATACACTGTTCTTGTTGTGGATGGTATATAAGCAAAGAAAGAGCATGGACAGCAAGAGAACTGTGCACAAGCAGCCTTCCATTTGCTTTGTGTGCTTAGTTAGATTCACTATGTCAAAGAGCATGTTAAAGTCCACGGGTAGATATCTGAAAGCACCAAAATTATTTAGAAGCACAAGCACAATTGAAATTTAATGCTGAAGGCACCATCACATGTAATTCTGTACACAAATATCTCCAATTGCTACAGACCAAATGGACAACAAACAAAAATCTGCCTGGTTAACAACATTATTTCATAGAGCCAGAGCTTTTCTATGCAGGTCAGTAAGACATATGAAAACCTGGTTATCCTGATGTAGAAAGATCTGCATCCTATGATAAAACTCCTGACAAACTGTTCTTGAGCTTTTACTCACTTTGGAAATAAGAATGGTTTTGCCTCTTTTGGGCACTGGTCAAACCACAGTTGGAATACTGAGTCCAGTTTTGGGCGCCACACTTCAAGAGGGATAACCTGGAGAGGGTCCAGAGAAGGGTCACTCGTATGGTTAAGGGCTTGCAGGCCAAGCCGTACGAGGAGAGACTAGGGCACCTGGACCTCTTTAGCCTCCGCAAGAGACGGTTGAGAGGCGAACTTGTGGCTGCCTATAAATTCATCATAGGGGTGCAAAAGGGAATAGGTGAAGCTCTACTCACCAAGGCGCTCCTGGCCATAATAATAATGGCCATAAGCTAGCACAGAGCAGATTTCGACTGGACATTAGGAAGAACTTCACAGTTAGAGTTGCCAAAATCTGGAATGGGATCCCAAGGGAGGTGGTGCCCTCCCCTATCCTGGGGGTCTTCAAGAGAGGCATGTGGCTGGGGTCATCTGAACCTAGCACACTTTCCTGCCTATGCAGGGGGTTGGACTCAATGATCTATTGAAGTCCCTTCTGATCCTAACATCTATGAATCTATGAAAGTCTGTGTGCTGCAGTATTATTTTAGTGGTCTTTCAATTGCTTTCTGATACTACTTTGTATCCTGACCTGACTTAGTCTGTTTACCTGTGTGGCCTCTACTGTTCCAGTAACTTGATGTCACCTCCCTAAGTTAATGGTTGCATGATGCTAAGAGGTTCTACCTCTGAGCAGTCAGATGTACCATGGCTAGGTACAGATGTCCAAGAAACATAAAGCAGCATTGATCAAATTTACGTGGGTTTCTGTTAAGTGGTGTAGGCTAATTTGAGAGCAAACAGAACACAGTTCACCCCTTGGTAAGGAGGCAGGGGGAAGGGCATGCTGGCTGTTTGCACTGGCCAAGGCCAGCAGTTTAGGGATACTCCTGCACACCTCCCTGTGCTGCCAGAGACTGCTAAACTTAGACACCTTTGCTTGGCTGCTTGGCATGGGGGAGCACACCTGCCCCCTGCCCCTCATCATCATCAGCCACAGGCATCTGTCAACTGCAGGCAGTTCACCCATCTCCTTTATCCCAGTTGTTCTTCTTGGGGCTGTGCCCACTTATGCAAGGCATGGAGGTCCCTGGGTGGGCTTCCAGGGGGCAAGTGGTCACAAAGGCACCTGGGATGCCAGTGGGCAGTGACCTAACATGAAGCAATAGGGGATCTGGTAGAGATGTTTGATGCACCAATCTATCCTAAATTGATTAAGTTTGAGTACACATTGATCTAGGTTTACCTTAGACCAGGTTTCACCATTCTTAAATTGGTCTATGTGGGCTGATCTCTGTTCTGTTATGGGTTTAGACTGGTTTCTGAGCACTTATAAAAATGTTATGTGAATACATGGCCTGGGAGTCAATCTACCTATCAAGCGTACTTGGCATATATTTCCAGCTAGCACTGAGCCACACTTACATTCATCTAGATCTGTGCAGATGTTCTGGATCTCCTCATGTGAGGACAGAGGCGGAAGTCAAGGCAGTTTTTGGTTCTAAACAAAGAAACTACTACATATTTGATACCATTGCTGTGAAAATGTCCAAATAAGGTACAACTTGTATACCAGTTGCTGATTTCTCAGAACCAAGAACTTGAAAGATTCATTACAGGACTCAGAACAAAAATATTCCTTATCATTACAAAGGGCTGGAAAGGATTTTGGCAAGAAACACCACCAAAGAGCCACACTTCATTTTGAACAAGAGGATGCCAAGGAATACAGGTTTGATAGTCCCTGCCATGATGTTATACCTGGCTTTCAGACGCTCTTTCAGATCAAAAGACAGACTGGTAAGCCTCATTTAATTTGCCTTTATTATAAATAATCATAATTGTGCACTGGAACATATAAATGGCATTTGTTATCATTCCTGGTGCCAGATGCTACTGCAGTGCTGCTTCACCACCTTTTGAGTTATAAATTCCTCCACTGTACTTGGTGAGACTGTAATAGTCTACTCATCTGCTTTGAAATGGCCAACCTACCACTGACAGCAGGCACACAGATCCTCCTTCTTCCTTTTTTGCTGGGACCTTCCCATTTCCTGACAACACCAAATTAAAAAAAGAAATGCCTTATACAGATATGCTTATATAAAATATATATTTTTGCATAGCAAAATATTCTATGGATTTCTGTTACAAAGCACATGCTGCATTTTGGTGCTGCTGCAGCTTAATTCAGTTCATGAGCTTTTTTATTATTACAGATCATAGCAAATCTTTTTTAATCAGCCAGCACCAACCCTACTGAGACTTTTTCCTCCTCTCAGTAAAAACTTAGAAAGGCATTTTAATCAAAATAAATTTGACAGTGGTTATTTTACCAGTAAAAACTCTGTTTTTTAAATCTACTTACAAAATACATTACAGCAGTTTGCAGCCTGCACATAGGAAACACATTGTACAAGGTAAATTGCAAGGAACCAACACTAGTAATTCTAAAATGCAATGATCTGACTGTTTGAAATGTAGCCTTATGGCTTCTGCACCTATGCAGTCTCCCTGATTTGAATGATATACAGTACAGCAAAAATCCATCAGCCTTGGAGTGGTAAAGAGCCAGCTACCTATTGCTAACCATATCTATGACTTCGAATAGTTCATTACCTCATGACTGGAAAGCATCTAGGTGGAAAGACAGAACAGATTTTACTACTTCTAGAGTCTTCTGATAATGCTGTGCAAAGCTTCAGTCCCTGATTTGATCTGACAGAGATTTGGCCTAATTTGGTGGCCAAATCTCTGAATCCGAATAGAATCAGGAGACCCTTTAATCTCTCAAAATTGAATCAGAACCCTCTGAATTGATTCGGAGTGATTCAGAAAGAGTTAGCGATTCAGAAATAGACACAACTTTAAATGTTTTTTCTACATACCTCAAGGTACCAGGCAGCTTGTGATGCTGTGATGGTGAGGTGGATGGAGCACCCCACAGGAGCATGGGGGGCTCCCCAGTGCACTCGGCAGCAGACCCAGAAGTACTTCTGGTCCACTTCCAGGTCCACCAGAACATGAGCTACCCTGCCCTGCATTCCCCTCCTGGCTCGGCGACTGATGCCTCCTGGGCCTGGGGGGCACCCAGGGTCCTCCCACAGCCAATTGCCAAACACAGGGCAGGCCTCCTTGCACTCTTGTGGGATGTTCCATCCACTTCAGCATTGTGGGGTTCATGAGCCGCACCTAGAGTATGTAGAGAAAACATTTAAAGTCGTGTCTATGGCCGAATCACTGATTCTCCAAATCAACACTGAATCTTCAGATTTGGCCAAATCAAATCAGGGACAGTGATCTGAATCAACGAATCAAACACTGTCCCTGATTTGGGATGAATCTGAATCTAATATGGCCCATTTTGCACACCCTTATCTTCTGGTACTGGGAAGATGCTTTGGGTGTGGTGTCCCAAAAATGTGCGAAACGAGAAAGATACATTTTTTACCATGGAAACTGAACAAGGAACAATAACTGTTTTTTACTGACATCTCAAAGTGTACACTGTCCAGGACACTGAAATGAACCATTGCTGAACATCTGGCAAGTTTCAGAGTTAAAAAAAAAAACAAAGGTGGAAATGTCTGGAGAGACAGGGAAACATCTGATAAACATAGGAGGGCAGCTCCATGGTAAAGGTCATTTCAATAGAAGAGAAGAATAGTGAAGAAGGAAAATGACAAGGAGATCATGACAGAGGACCTTGTGGTAACCCATAAATGGGTAGAGGAGTTCACTTTGACCTGCCATCTAGAAAATGAGACCACAGTGATGCTGAGGAATTTTGTGAGACCATACACAAGGGCATGGACATTCAAAGCAATCTGATTTTCAGAGAGGATGCTTTATCACAGCCATGGCTTGACTTGTATCTTTTTCAGTGGTTGGTACCCACCTGTATGTACAGCATTTCTGGTTCTAAGTACTCTGACAAACTTGTCTTAATGGAAGCAGCATTTCACCAGAAGAAACCCTGCCACAGCTCCTCCCCGAGCAGGGAGGACTGGGCAGAATTCCTCTGGCATTCTTCAGCCCCAAACTAGTTTTTTCTTTGCCACTTTAGTCCCAGCTTCCCAAGCATTCACCAAGAGAAAAGGCCAGCTACTGTAGCTGTGAGCCTTTCCACAACAAACCAGAAGTCTCTAAGTCCTGTGAAGTTATATCTTCCTTATCCCTCAATCTAAACTTCCATCATGTATGCAGCTCTTACTGGTCTCTTGTTTGCATTGCTAATCAGCAGCATAACTAATGGGGGGAGCGGGGCATGACCAGGTCAACAACACAGGGGGCCCACTTTGAGGGGTGGGGAGGCACAAAGATAGGTGCTCTGTGGTTGCTGTCAGCAGCTGTTGCTGTCCCATGCACTACTGTAGAACTGCCTTCTTATATCGCTGTTGCTTAGAAGATGATTAAAGCCTTGGAAAGGCATGATATCTGTAGTGAGAAATACACCTTGTTTTAGCTCTGCAAAAAATGGTTTGCAGCCATTCATGCTGTTTGTCACACAAAAGAAACATGGCAGTTTTGCAACAAAATGTTAGCTGTGTTGTGCTGTGCTGGCCCTTCTTGCCATCTGCAGTGATGAGCAAAACTAGGGCTCCATCTGGTAGAGCAGCAGGAACCAGGCTGTCATCAAATGCATCATCTTGGAAATGGCACCTCGGGGCCACAACCTGTTTGGCAGTTCTTTTGTTGGCTACAAATGTCCAACTTGGGATCCTTAAAATTCTGGTTGATTAGGCGGATTGAAGCACTGTAATGAAGCTAAATCATAAACCTTGGGGCTGGTCTCTCCCCCCCCCCCCCGCCACAAGCACACACACACTAGCGAGCTACAGGAGTCAGGTATACCTATCCCACAGGCACTGGAGTCTGCCATCGATGGCTAGTCGAGGCTTCTTTCAGCGTGTTGTTATCCTTCAGAAGGGGGTTGCCAGCTGGTCCTTCTTGCTGTACTGGTCAGGTGCTGGTCAAGTTGGAGATCAAGAGGGAGCCACTGAGGGTCACTTTTCACTGCTTTTTATCTGTCCTTGGCAGACTTTGGTGACTCCCCAGTTTTCAGGTTTGCTCAATCCAGGGGTCATTGACCCTCGTGGGACTTCCCCTCGGGGGCTACTGGATGGCATCTGTCAGCCCCAGGGGTCATCCACATGTACGTGCAGATTTGGGAGTCCATTGATGAATTTTGTATAGGGCTCCGGGAGTAGTCGATCTGGAGATATTCAGCCCCAAAGCTGGTCCTGGGCATTGATTAACTCAGACCAGGGCTTCTAGCCCTTGAACAGTGAAGTTTAAAGAATTCCCAGTTGCTACATTGTTTCCTGTAGATTTCTTCCGTTGGTTGATCTGCAGTTTCCCTAGGTGTTAATTGCTGCCTGCTATGTGTTACGCATTCAGTCACTGATTCACTCGCTCTCAGAGCCCACCTAATACAGGCAAGAGGCAGTTTGATTCTTGCTCTTATTAACATTGTTACAATGTATAACTTACTTCTGAAACTAAACACATTTAGTTAAAAGGTGAGGTGTATAAAATATAAGCTACAAGAGTAATGCCGTGGCACACAAATAGATAAAAATAGCAAAATACAAGGGGAGATTCAAAATACACACATACAAACTTTAAAACACAATTCCTTATCTTATACTGAAAGAAAGAGGAAAGAAGAAAAGGTAGAAGAAGAGAAACATATCCAAAGAGGGGAGAACAAATGCAGGCAAGAGGAAAAGGGGGCTTTTTGCTAGTTTTAGTCCAAATCCAGGTCATGAGGTTCCATTACAAGAAGATCTAAATACCAACTAAACCTCTGGTACCCCAGGGATCATCATGACACACTATGCCTCTCACATGTCCTTGTGGGAGGACCATTTTGTGCAGTTCTGCTACACCTAAGCCACTGCTCAGCTGACCAAAAGTAATGTTGACTCCTGTGCCTCTAAAGAGAAGAAGAGGGAGGAGATCCACGGTCTTCAGACTGTAACAACCTCTGAGCACATACGGAAAGAAGACTTGAACCCTCAGGACAAGTTTGTGAGCCAGGAGGTGGGGCCACAACATCCAGGCACAAGGGATAGCTCCAACGACACCCTCATTGATGCACCAGGCAATCCAATGATGCCATGCCCTCAATATCACACCAGCCTTAGCACTGTTGAATTTAGCAATGTGTTGAATCACACTAGCCTGTGCCCTTTATGACAGCTTTATGACAGCAGGAGTCAAAGTAAGGAGGAGAAGATAGCACCATTTGTTGCCTTGATGGATGAGTGGAAGGCTGGGATTGCTGCATGGACATGATAAGGAAGGGCATTTCTCAGATCAGGTACATGGCCATACTCCAAGGCAGGAATACTGTGGAGGCCACTGAAAACATGAGTTGCTATAGACCCTGGCATCATGGGTGTTGCTGAGCCAGCTGACATTTATGTGCTGTTACTACTTTTGATTTATGTGCATAACAAGGCCCTGGAGTACAAAGAACAATCCCTTTTGGTCAGTGAACTCTGCTGTGATGGGCATGTCACAGGATGAGGATGTGGGTTCCACTGATGCACAGAGTTCAGAAAGCCCATCCTATAAAATCTTGCAACAGCCTTCTGCCAGTTGGTGCAACAAATGAAGTATGGCACCAGCATCTGCTGCATATCCAGGTACACTTTCTGCACTGCTTTTCTCTCTATGAGCTTGCTCAAAGATGTCAAACCCTTGATATCATACCAGGCTCTGGCAATACCATCTTTCCACCGCACACTCTTCTTTTCAGGTTTATGGCAGCACAAACTAGTTGGTGATGGAATGGAGACTGCTGAGGCTTTCATATGGTGAGATCCTTCTCCAAAGTCACAAGTATCTTTATGATGATATCTTGGGACTTCAGTTGTGGGGTGGGGTGGGGAGCAGGTATTTCCATGAAGGTGGCCCAGTACATGCAGTAGTTCTGCTGTCACTGCTTGTCATCTCTGGTCTCCAGCATGATGCCTACCAGTCCATGCTCTACCAGTCCATGCTCATTTTGTAGGCTCTGAACTGCTAGTACACAATCTTTAGATGGTCCCAGAGTACTCTGGCCTCCAGGGTGTCATCCTCATCATCCAGGTAGTTGTTGGCTGCCACAAACAGGGAGCAAAGCTTGAGTGTGTGGTCAGGACCTCAGTGGTGTCTGCATGGCTGCATACAGCATTGTAGAACAACTTGCAAAGAAATTGAATGAACTTTGCAAAGAAATGGTGGCAGTCCACAACTCTGTGGCAGAAGAAATACAACACACACAGAACCTGCAGGTCAGGAGCCACTTTCCTCTCCATTCAGCTGTCTGCAGGAACCTCTGGAGGTGGGTCACACACAGCATATTTGCCCCTTACCTACAAAGTGCTGGCAATCTATGCTCTTGCCATACCCCGTCGTGCTTCTGATAGCCAACCAGTACTTGAACACGCATTTTGTGCTGTTTTTGTGCCACTGCAAAATTCCCGTAAACTTTAAGTGTTTCAGATGAATGCCTGTCCATATTCAGAATCATTTAAAAATATAGAGAGAGACTTTACAGTTTTGTTTCTTCCATCAACCAGAGGGAAGGCAGCTAAGGCAGAGCTGCAGAGGGACTCATGCTTCTGTGGTTGATGGAAAAGGAGTGTTATCATGCCCCTTGCTGCAGATCTATGAAATATAAGCCATTTTGCCACTGAGAGAAAGTCATTAGAAACATTATGTTCTATCTCAGTATCATTATTGTTATATTTTGGCAAAGAAACTGTACAGCCAAAAAACAGTCTTTCCACACTCATAGATTACCAAGGACAAACTCTGAAGCATGCTACAAAAGGGGATAATTTAAGACACAAGATATTTAAGGGACGGCAAGGTACTTTCTGGTCAAGAGGTTTCATAATTTTGCAGCATTGAATGAAAGGAACCAACTAGACTTGGGTGAGAATTAGTTTTCCTATCTCACAAAAGTTGATGAGCTTTTAAAATTGTTCTGTATGGATTTGGGACAAAAGAAGAAAAAGTATCCTGAACATGTTTATGAAGAAAAATCCCAAATTCAAACATTTCAGGTCAGGTCAAAACATTTTGTTTGGACTTAAAAAAAAAAGAGTTTAATTTTCATTTTTTTTCTCTGTTGAATACTTAGTTTAAATTTCAGAAAGAAAAGTCATTCCAAGCTGAAACACTTGAGTTTCCAGGTTAAAAGTATTTAAATAATTTTTTTTCTGATTTAGTTTTTAGTAAACAAAAATCATAAAAAAACAGCTTTCTTATGAAAAAGCTTGGTTTCATTTAATTACCTTTGCCTGGTGGAACCAAAGATTTGTTGAAGCATTCCCAATCAATAAACACTACAAAAGAGGTCTGATCTGAGGAGCAAAGCAGTAATTTCAACAAATGTAATTAATAATCACAGGCTGCAGGGTAGTATGTGCATAATTTGGGGACAGGCGTCTTCAGTCTGGAGTTAAGCTGTGTTGGGAAGACCTCAGCGTAGGAAAACTTTTGGGGACAAAACTATTGCTTGGTAACCTCAGGACTGTGGTCCTGGATTGCCTGGAGAAATTTTGCTGGGAAAAAATATTTGAAAGTACATCATGAACTCCCAAAAGTAGTTTGTTTTGGAAATTTAAAAAAAAGCCATTCTGAGGTTCTTCTCTCCTCTATTGCAGCAAAAGATATTTTGTTTCAGTTCTTCCTTTTAACCACATTTCCTTTTAATCACATTTACAATTGCTGTTTTGCTGATAATTTCCTGTATATATTAAGAGGTTGAGGTTTACAGGGAAAACTCCAGCTACTTTCCCTGTCCTTTTGAAGTGAACTAGGTCTTGTTGGTATGGCCAAGTTTCTGACTGTGTATTTTGGCATGTAAAGATTAGCCTGGTGGGTACTTTCTCTGTACATCCTTCCATTGCTGAGATTCCTATCAAAAGAGCCTGTATCCATAGCCATGGATTCACCCTACAGAGTGAATCTTAATTATCTGCATTGTCTCTGTCCTCTTTTTTTACCCATGATAAATAAGCTATTATACATTTGGAAAGTGTATGCAATGTATGTTAAACAAATAATGTAATCCAAAAACCCACTGCATGGACATTCATTTTTAGTTTGCCACATACATATTAGTGGGAAAACATTCCTCTTAGCCCACACAGAACACATGTGACAGTGTTTTTCCTGGATAAAACATTAATAAGTAATTAATAAGTCTTTACTCAGGACTACTTCCACTGGGCACATTTCCTTCCACCGCTCATCTTAAATCAACCACTTTAAAGAATCTCTAAAGTTATCAGTAAATTTTCTTACAGGCCACCTTTACTGAATGCCCAGGTTCATTTGCAGATCCACTATGCAGCAGAATTTCAGCAACTTATTACTGTAATGCAGAGGAGGATTTTTGCTAGATTCAAGATATAACTCATCTGAGGCTATTCAAATAGGAACTGCTATGGAGACCATTTCTCTTAGGTCATACCACAGCCATTACTCTATGGGAGCGTACACAAGAGCAGGCAGCCTGTTGGGGAGGCACTAACTTATGGTGCTTTACACAAAGTGCCATGAGTTAGAGTGCCATTGAACCTAACAGGCATTCACTCTGTAGGTGGGGCTCAAAGCCTGCCTACACTGGCCCATGCCAGGAGGTGGGAGCACTCCAGCAGCCTCCCAGGAGGCTGTCATCCATAAGTAGTGGAAGACCAGAGCTAACAGGGCTTGGCCCCCACAATCTGGGCTGGTGATAATGGCTTCAGCATTACTGGTGACCCATCGCCATGCCCAGTGCTCCCGCTGCATGCTCCTCCACTGTCATGCACACAGCACCAGTGCATACTGACCCCATAACAACCCTTCAGGAGGGAGGGGCAGGGACAGGTGGGCATGCTCTGCACTGCCCAGACCCTCCATATAATATTTTCTAGTGCCACTTATGCTGCCAGCCCACCTGTCTCCCCAGGCCCACTCCCCTCCTTGCCAGCTGTCAGCTGTCAGCAGCACCTAGGGGAGAGTGGGGAAGGGACAGAGCCCTCCTGCTGCAGGACCCGCACCCAATTACCCTCACTGGGGTCCTATGGGGAGCTGGCCCAGGTTTGCAATGCTGGGAGGCATTCCCCCTCCCCACCCAATCCAGGAGTGTTGTCAAGAGCTTTGGGCAGGGAAATGAAAAGGGCCTCCCCACCATGCAGGCCTGTGGGGAGCCTGTGAGGCAGGGAGGGTCTCTCTTTCCTCCCCACACCAGCTCTGATAACCAGGGCTCTGCCTGGTTACCTAATTGCTCATAGTTTCTTGATTGCTTTCAGTTACTGTAGTAGTTTAGTAATAGTAATCCAGTAGCAATGGATGCCTGAGTCCATTAGCCTGGTTCCTATCCTTCGGATGTTGCTTGCTTCTTAGGTTGCTATGATACAGCTTTCTGGTACAGTAGTTAGAGAAAATGCCCAGGTGTTTTCATTTAACACTCAATTTACCTGAGTAACTAAAGAAAGGAAAAGAGCATGAAATTTGAAAAATTGCCTTGGCTTTGCTGAAGGAAGGAAATACTTTATTTTTCTGTTTCTAAACTTCTGGAAAATAATGGACTTTAAACCCTGCTCAACCTGACCAAGTTAAGGCTTTAAATAATATATATTACTTTTAAGAGTCACAGCACATGACATCATGAGATGAGACTATAATATAGTCAAACATGCCTCAGTCTTTCTGTTTAAGCATGGAACTGCTTAAGCATCTTATTGTTTATCTAACTTATTTGATATATTTTGAAGTTTTTTTGAAGAGCTAAAAATAGAAAATCGATGAGAATAGTAATAGAACTGCACAGTGAGTTTGGATCAAATCCATTATGAATCCTGAACTAAAATTAGATTTTATTCAGCCCATAGGGAATGGAGTCCTCTCTCCTCACACATAATTTTATACGGTTTTAGAAGAAAAGAAATGTCAGAAACCTTGGAAAAAGAATTGGGAAGATATGGAAAACACATTAAGACTGACAATTTCATTTTCCTGATATAAAACAAGTCTCTTAATAGTAATGAGATAACAGAGGTGGACATTTTTTAAACTTTGCATTGATATCTATGTTGTATTTGATCTGTGTATAATGGATATCAGTCATTTTATCATAACTATCATAAACACTAATGTGGAAATGAAAATAGAAGTCTGAGAAATGCAGGGCAGGGCATAGGAAATGATTCACTGGCAGCAGAGCATAGCCCCCACTCCCAGTGCTGCTATGCCCACATTCGGTACCCCCTCTGCCCCCCTCTCCAAGTCCCACGCCTCCCCTGCCATCACTGGGCAGCTTGTCCCATCCCCAGCCCCAATCCATCATTTGCTGTGGGGGCATTGATCTGACCCCTCCCAAGCCCCTTCCCTCCCCCACCACAACAGACTTACCAGCTGGAGGTAGTTGTGTCCAGCATCCTTGAGGATTGCTGACTATGTAGTCAATGGCTGAATCTCTGAATCAGGCTGAATCTTTTCTGGATTATGATTCAATTTGGACCTTTTAATTGGTGTGAGAGGGGCAATAAAAGCCCCTCTAGGATGTCCCAGACCCCTGCCTCAGGCACCCTGATACCACAGAAACAGGGTCGAGCGGCAGCTGGGAAGAACTGCGGATGCAGGCTCCATGATTCTGGAGCTGCATGAAACTGTGAGTCAGCATGGGATGTGGGTGGAGCCTTGGAGAAGTGCGGGAGGCTCAAAAGGCAGCTGGGAAAACAGCTGTGTGGCCAGCGAAGGAGAAGTGGGATGCCAACACAGAGACACTGGCAGACGAGAGGAGATCACCTGACCAGAGGGGAGAGGAGGAGAACTGAGAGGTGATGGGAAGGTTCTGGAGGGGCAGAGAGGGAGCCTACGCCTGAGAGCCGGGGGACGTCTGGGAGCAGCATCGCTACAGATACAGTAGCAAGAGATGGCAGCAGGGAACTGCTAGCCTGTGCAAGCAGCCCAGCAGGAAAGGAGCAGACCGGTGAGGGAACCATGTGCCCCATCTGTTCAGGAACAGCCAAGGAGTGACCCCAGGTCAGTTGGGACCCAGAAGCAGTTGTGTGGGGGAGACAAATCAAGGTGGGAAACAGGGCAGCTGCCCCCCCACCCTCCATGGACACTGGGAGAAAAGGGATAAGTGAGTCCCACCTTCTTTTTCTTTCTTCATTTGAGTGGCCAAGCAGCCACTGGGAGATAGGACCCCAGAGGCTTGTCGGCAGAAGGCCAAATGTTTTCTGTTGCTTCATTTCTGAAGTCTAGTTAACCCTGAGACAGGGCAAGTTTATGAGCCCAAGCTGGCCTGAAGCCAAGGAACTGGCAGTGGGGAGATTGTGTTGTCCAAGAAGGCCCGACGCACTACGGGCAGGTGACCTGGGTGAAAGGAGAGACCATCTAGGGGAAGACCTGCCAGGTGCAGCATCTGTCCAGGCCTTGGAAGTGGCGAAGGCGGGGTAAAGAGGAGGTTTGGAACCCCACAAAGAAAAGACCAGGATCAAGACCTCTTCACTACCCAGGGGCCACCTAAAGGGAACTGTCTCCCCAACATGGAACATCAAAGACGTGGCAGATGAGTAAGTGTAGCACCCATACCATCTAGGTAGCACCTGAGCCAAAGCCTCATCCTGATGTTACATGGGAGCAAGGCACCTACAGAGAAGAGCCTGAAGCCTTATAACACCTACATGTGACAATTAGTCTCCCAATTTGAATTGGATTCGGAGACTTGGCCGCCTGACGAATTGGGCCAAATCTTTTCTGAATCGAATTGGCTACTGAAGCTTTGCACAGCCCTAATAAGTGCTGATGCTTTGTCTCAGGACACTGCAAAGTCTGTGAATGTGTGTTTCTGAACAGTGGTCCCAGGATTGCATCATTGCATAAATGGCAGAAAAGTAACAACGCTTTCAGCTGCTCACTAAACTCTGACTGAAAGTGTAATGTTTTAATTCTATTAATTTTATTTTTATTTTTACTATCTATTGATAATCTATTGATTAATTTATCTATTTAATTTTAATCTATTTAATTTTTTTAAATTTTATTATCTATTTAATTCATTTTAATTCTAGGACATTTCTGTTTTGAGACAAACACAGGTACAGCTCATCTGGGAACAAATACATTGTCTGTTCCTAACCTTATTATGGTAGGTGTAATGAGCAAAGTGAACAGTATTATAACCAGCCAGCTCTCAGTTCAAATCTTTGATAGACAGAGATAATTTATATACCAGATGTAGCTGACATGTGGGAGGTGGGGGTGGGGGATATGTGCTCCCTCCGACAGAGCCATCCCCGCCACCGCTGCAGCTGGCAGCATCTGCAAGAGCTTGCCAACTCTGTCCCTGCCATTGATGCCACCACTGGTATCTGTGGATGCTTGCCTGCTCCGTCCCCATCACCGACACTGCCACGGGTCCCCCCCCGAGGCTCAGGAGCCACCAGTCACGCATGGTACCAGAGCTTCCAAAATTATGTCTTGTGTTTCTCTTTTTATAAGTTACTTACTACTTGTTATTAACAGGGATCCTGGCCTTCTTTGATTTAAAAAAGCCCCAATTTTCAGTTAAAAAAAGTAACCTCAAATCCACATTTTTGTAGATTTAAATGAACTATCACTAATATATAGATGTATGTATTAGTGGTATTTCCACTAATACATACATCTATATATTAGTGGTGTTTCATTTTAATTATGGAAAAATGAATTTTTCCATGATAATAGTGGCAACATTTCGGCTTTTTTAAAACAAAAAAATGGGGATTTTTTTTAAAATAGAGAAAACGAGGATCCCTGGTTATTACACACGTATGTATTAAAGGCACTAGGCAGATTTCCACACATACCAATAGTGGAACTCTGGACTCAGTGCCCTTGCTAGAGATATGAATCAGGCATGCTTTCAAATCATTTAGATTTTATGGAAAAACAAAAACAAACAAACAAACAATCCACACCTCCCCCCTAAAAAACTAGTTAAGGAGAATGTAAGTGTTGAAATTAATTTGAAACTTTTTTTTTTAAATACATATAAAATGGACATACAGAGACATGTAACTGGCAATCTGCATAGCTTTAGGGAACACAAGAAAGTAAAACTCCCCAGCTTAGTTTCATTGAATTAAACATGGCAGCTAAGAAACCAGCATAAAAAGAGGAAAAAAAATTCTAAAATTCTTTCAGTGTTAATAGCAACATTGTTATGGATTTTAATGGTTACTTTTACCTTGACAGTGTCCCTGTTATAGCCATGCCTTTCATTAAGAATGTGTTTTGAAGCCAGTGCATACTGATACTCCATCCTTCTTCCATTATCTCAAGCCCAGAGTTACAACTATTTTCTTTCCTTTGTTATATATTTTAGACCTGAATTTGCATGACTCAAGACAATGCCCCTAACTCTGAAGCAGACCCATGTGTTTCACTATGTGAGCCACATCAGTACTTGTAGGCATGCGTGGTTTTTGATGTGTGGGGAAAAAAATGCTGCTGGGGTTTCCAAAATTTGCTACCAGGGTAGCATGTGCTGCTTCTCAACTGGCTGGGGTGCAGGGTGCCTCAGCACAGGGGCTACCTACCAGCTATCACCACATTGAGGCACCCTGTGCCCTAGCCAGCCTCCTCCTCCTGCAACAGTCCATAGAGCCTGGTTGGAGCAGTACCCGTGAGCCGGAAGGAGCTGGGCACAGGCAGCTTGCCCACAGCAGGACAATGTGTAAGCACATATGCAGGGCCATGCACTGTGACACAAAGTAGTGGCACAAATTTGTATTGCTAATATTTGTGCCACTGCAAGCGCATATCCCTGCTCATCTGAACATGGCCTAGGAGTTCACTAAGGTTCACTTACTTCAGGACTGTGATAAATGGGAGATTTAAAATTCTCTTGAACAGGTATAGGATGAAGTTCTCTTTGCTCATTTCTACTAGATTTCAAAACATGCACACAACTATTCCCACTTTCACACAACACTCTCAGGCACCTACAACCCCACAAGAGAAAAGATTGTATGCCTTGTTTAATGGCTGAGATCAACCTGTTTTAGCTGTCCCATATTTAGCGCATATACCCTGCACACAGATATAACTCACACCCATGTATAACCTACAGAAAATTGCAGTTTTGAAAAATAGTCCATGTGTAGCCTGCACCCTTGTATTCCCCACACCCCCAGAAAAGGAGGAGCCCCCAAGCCTGCCTGCTCCGCCGCCTACTGCCCCAGCCCACCTGGGCCCAGCAGGGAGGCACCGCTGGGCGTCCAATACATGCCCCGGCAGGTGTCGGTGGCAGAGACCCTGGGTGAGAAGGAGATGGAGGGCGAGGCCCCAGCCCACCTGCACCACCACCAGGGCCCAGCAGGGACATGCTGCTTGGCTTGGAGTCACCTGCATAGCCTGCACCATTGCATAGCCCACATCCTTGCATAGCCTGCACCCATCATTTTTTTGGGTAAAAACTTGTATAACCCATGGGATATATGCACGAAAATATGGTATATTGTTAGTGAGACATACCTTGAAACTAACAATATAGTGGACATACCATATAGAATGAATATTTAGATCTGTGGTACAGTTTGTATTTATTACTTTCATTGAAACCACGTACTCAAGTATTTAAGATTACAGCTGGTAAATTATACATATGTAAGAGTTTACAAAACAAAGTATTGGCCTTTAATGTGTCACAGTACAGTATAGATCTTGTACAATGCAGTTCAAATGGATTTATATTTAATTTAATGAATTATTTGATTGTGTAAACAGACTGACATAGTGATCTAAGAGATGAATCCTCTTTGTTTAGGCATTTATCAGAACAAAAGTAAATTTTAGTGACACGCCTTAGTCTCCCAAAGGGTACTTTATTTCAATTGCGTTAACTATAATGCTAGATGTAATATTTTAAAGAATATGCAGGCCACTGTTGCAGTAAATTAAGAGGTTTGTGATATAAACTAAGCAAAATAATTTTGTACTTCCCCCAGTCTTCCCTACAATACCTCTCTTGTTTCTGTTTTACTTGTTTTACTTTATGTTAAGTGACCTTGCAATAGAACAGAAACAGATTATTTATAGCACTGCCCAAAAACATTTGAATTCAGGATATTATTTTCTGTGTCTGATGAGATATTAGCAATATCTATTTCTATGAGTTTCACTGAGTAACATTTCATATGATGAACAGTGTTCACTGAATACTACATAATACTACATCACATTTTATGTGATGAATTGTGCAAACCATTTATTAGGCATTGGGACAGATTCTGCTCTCAGTTACAGTGTTATAAATCTGGAGCAGTTCCAATAAGATCAAATCATTTAATAAAGTCACTCCGGATTTACACTAATGTAACTGAAGTCAGAATTTGATTCTGTTTGAAAAATAAGGGAGACCCATATATCCTATACCCATCCACATATACAATATATATTTCTATATAGGCATAGTTAATCTGTACATATTCATACACATATCTAGTTGTTCAGTTTTGACTACATGACATTTTAGTTGCTATACACAGAAGTGTTTTAAATATCCTGACAGCTACTGTAAATATCTAACAACAACTTTAAGATGAAACAGCTGTGTAACTTTTGCTTTTGACATGTAACTACAGTAGCTAAAGAGGCAAGACAAAGACTCTATGAAGAGGTTCAGGAAATATAGAGTAGCAGAAAATGACTCTTCATTTCATTCACTCAGAAGACTGAGATTCTAGTTGGGTTCTTTCACAGTTTGGATGCCATCCCCACGAACTTGCATTTAGAATAAAATGGGCTGGAGGCTGGATCTTGAATCTATGCTGGTTACTCCAGCTGAGGATCTGTCACTGACATTTTTCCCATGCTAAGTATCTCTGCAGCTGTACATGTTAGCAAACACGCACACAAAACAAGCAAGCAAATAAACAAAAAAACCAGAAATACTTAAGGAACAGTAAATAAAACTGACAAGAATAAACATCAGTGAGTATTTGTAATGATATTGATTTGTAGAGTCAAATTCAATAACCAGCCAATATTCTGCACGTTCATAAGGATGGTAACAAACAAAACCCTCCTGAGTTTACTGTTAGTAACAAGTATTAATGCAGAGACATATGGTGAGAACTCAGTGGAAACTGTGCACTCAGAGATGTGCCAACAAAACAAAACAAAAACAAAAGCCCCAACCAACCCTCCCCCCGCCAACCCTGCTTTGGTTACAAATTGCAGTCCTGATGTAAAATATCAGATTTTGGCTATTTCAGCATTGCAGAATACTCCTTGTTCCTCACTGATAGATGACAACCCATTGTTTGTCTTATTGACACTTGGTAAAATCAGGGGAGAATCACTCACCTAAACACAATGTTGAGCAGAGCATTACAATTAACAGTGTTGCTCACAGTTCAGTCATACCTGATCCACAGCCCAATGAAATCAAAAGGGAAGGCTTTCCGTTGACTTCAATAGATTTTGAATCTGGTTGTCACTGATGGAGATTTGTACACACATTCCAAATGACAGACACCTGAATGATTTGGACCAAATTATTTGCTTAAGATTAGGCTAAAGTAATCAGAGTGGCATTTTGCATCATAAAAACAGACGTTTATAAGACAGTTGTAGGTTTGTTTATACTGCAAATAACTTCTTATAGGGTCTAATACAGCTCCTATTAATAGGCCCTAGATCTGACAAATAGTGGAAACAACAAAGACCCATGGTGCTTTCCAAAGACATGTTGTGGGATCAATACAAATCTGGATTACTTTTTTGTGTGTCTTACCATATCTTATCAGGTACATAGTTCTGGAATATAATGAGACTAAAATATAGCAAACTTCATTGTATAGAAAAATAGGAACAGTGTCATGTTACTAGTAGCATATTTTTACAGTGCAATCACTAAAAATAAAAAGCATATGTTATTTTGGTCCCTTTTACAGGCAAGATTAAAGATTTCTTCCTCATATACCCTGAATATAGTATTTCAGACTTTAGAAAGCACATGCACATACAAATAGGCACCTTACGGGCCTGCTCTCATTTAAGTGAATGGCAAAATCTGAATGATGAATTGAATCTGTAGGCATCTATCTGAAATGAGAATCTGGCAATTATTTTTTTAGGACTTAATGTGTTTTAGGTCAGTGGAACTCTATGATCTGGTTGTCATGAGGTTTTCAAAAAAAAGCAGAACAAGGAGTTTTGAGCCTAAATCACAAAAACTAAAAATTCACAATTTTTCTTAAAAAAAGCTTGTAGCAGAAAGTGAATATACAGTATGTGAGCATAGGTGTATACAGACATATACCCCTATTTCATGCAGAAAGCTTTCTGAAAAACATACAAAAGCAACCAGTGCTGTACATTATGTAAACTCACAAGGTGTACTTTTAACACAAACATGAAGCATAAATTAAAATAGAAAGAGAGACGATAGCAACATACTTTAAATATAGAATTTGCACAATTGGTATTTTTGTTAAATAAGAATAAATAAATTCATTACATCCATTCACATACCAGTTGTAACAACAATAAATTATTTGTTTCAGTGCTGTGTTGCTTTTTTACATTTGTGATTGATCCACAAAGTTCTTTCCCCTCCCCCATGGGATAAAACTGTTTCCACAGGAAGGCAACTAAATTAAATTTCTTAAACACCATCAAATCTGACTTGAAAACCTTTGTCATAAGGAGGATGACTAATCTAAGCATGTGATAAATTAGTTTAGAGGAAGACACATAAAAAGCATTGATGTTCGTGGGCTTATATCTATGGAAAGTAGTGGAGTTGTGTCCCCTTATATTAGTTGTGAATTTAGCACTGGATACAGTAAGTATGAATTATTTATCTATAGAATACATTGCTTTTGGCTTTTAAATTTGGCTTTGCATTGACTTAAATCAATTTCTGAAGCCTTTTGGATAAAACTCAGGAGTGATATAAACAGTGATGTCATGTTATGTGTGAGGATGTAGATGATCGGTATAGGAATAAAAATATTAAATCATACAGCCTGTACCAGGTGCATAAAAAGGAGTTGGAACAGGAGTCATAGCAGAATAGCTGAAGACAAAGGTAAAAAAAGCAGCCAACCCTCTTATTTTGTACCTGTTAGCTTGTTCCTTTTGCAACTCTGCCCCTTTCAGTCTATGTCACATTTTTTTGCACTCTCAGTGCTAAATTCATACAATTTATGCTGCTTTATTACTTACAAGTCTGTCCATTTTACTCCTGCTCTGTAATTTACACCAAAATTCACATCACCATAAGCTCAGCTCAGATTTCGATTGTTCTTCCCTACTCTGTATCCTTCTCCTGTGCCTGAGTTACCATGTTTCCTTCACAAGCTTCAGCTAGCATATGAATGTTACTATGACGGGCAGCTTCTCAGTGAGGGACAACTTTCACCTTTGGTATAACGCTAAATTCATCTTGCATGTAACTCCATGATGTATGCAGAATGAGAGAGACGGTACTTCCCACAAAAATAAATCCTGGTACCCTGAGACTGAATCAAGGCCCATTAAAATCAGTTGATGTTGAATCAGTTACACTGTAAGGTATTGTCTTTTGTTGCCTTTACATTTTTCTATAATCAGATGGGAGTCAAGTCTAGAACTCCACTGTGAAGATATGGTAATAGTGTTTCCTGCATTTCATGCTCTCTAACCAGTTTTCAAACATTTGACTATAAGGTAATACATAGGCTAGGAAAATTAATTTTAGTTTAAAAGATGGATGATTCACTATAGTGGTTTGTTTTCATACAGATTTTTTTACACATAAACTTTTTCTAGGAATATGATAGTTTTGAACAAAAATAGTTTAACTGTAGAGCCTGTGTGATTTTATTTGAATAACGTCCAACATTATTTACTCATCCCTATTTAATACTTTAATAGATTATTTTTACTAAAAAAATCCTTGCACATTCTAGCTCCAGAATTATAAAATGGGAAAGAAACAAAAAGTATTGTATATGGCAAGTGCATGCTGTGATCCATGTCACATGGTGATTGCTTTCTCCCTAATGAAGGTTCTCTATTAAGAACCTTTTAATAATTCAGTAATGCATCCACTGAAGCATTCAAACAGTATAATTTAAAAGGACAGTCAGCTGTACTTAGGCTGAGTTGGGTAAACTTATCAAGCTCCATAGCAGCATTCTCAGGCACACTGCACTGCTCTGGCTGGGCTGCCTTCTAAACTGAAAGCCATGGTGTGTCTCTGTGTGGTACATAAAGCAAGCTAATAACCATGACTGAACAATAATGCTAATTAACTCTCAGCTAATTGACCAGCTTGTGACATGCCTGTATTATTTGGAGTTTAGGAAATTGTTCACCCAGAAAAGTGTGGTTGGGGGTGCCATCCTGGAGCATAAAGCTACCATGTAAACGCAGTCTTTGTTTTAATGGCTAGGGGGGAGATAGACAGTGGATGCTACAAATTTGCAATTCTTTAGAGCCTGGGGTTGAGACCATATTATTTTAGAGATGGGCCAATAATGAACATTGGGGATTCTTTAATATCCACTCTTGTTGCTCAGGACTACTTGTAGAAATCAGGCCATAATGTTCTTGCCAGCCGCAGTCATTCAGATTCATTCCTTCTGGCCTACCCTTGCTTTCTGCTGTCACAGATAAATACCCCCTGTTTAAAATGTTCTACAACAATAGGTGATTCTCCAAGGTTCATCTCTGTAGATATAGCAATTCTCAGCTATTTTGAAATGATCCCATGCTTCCAGCGTTCATAGTCACTGAAGCATGTCTGTGCCGGTCTGAAGTGAAATTTTCCTTCTGTAATAGAGACACAGATCAGTTTTCTTTACTGAGGTCTCTGAGACTGGAAATTTCCAAAGAGCCCACAAGGAATTCAGTTCCCAAATCCCACTGAATTTTATTCTCTTAGGCTTTTCTGAAAATCCGCTTGTAATTTCATATTCTCAGACTGTGAGGGCAAATTAGAGGATTCTATTTTCATCACAGGTTGTAGAGACTTTAACAAAAATATATTATTTTGGGGTCTGACAAAAGCTTGCACAATTCAAAAGACTTAGATATTTTTTGTATCATGCCTTTAGATGCTATTCACCTACCATGAAATGTTTTTCAGCGGCAGTCTTTTGTCAGACAAAAATACCATTTGGAAAGGGCTGCTGAAAGACATTACAAACTGCTGCCTGCTCTGTGGAAATAGTCTTATTGATATTAGTTATATCCACCACATCCTCATGTGATTTGACTTTGTAATGATTCATAATCCTCCCAAATATGCAAGGTGTACAAAACACAAATGACTTCTACAGCGTTTAAACCAAATAAACCACAAAAAAAGACAAATAATGACAAACTTTTGCTGGTAAGAGGAATACCAGGGTTAGACATGATGGACAAAACACTGATAAAATGCTATTAACTGCTTGTTGTGTTTTTTGACCTTTATAGATGTAGGTAATTACATATTGTAAGATTTCAGATGGAAACCAAAGAGAAAATAACAGTTGAGAACAGTCTGAGTTAGAAGACACTTGGTTATCTCAACTGTAGTTTTTAGTTCTATAACTTTTTACAAAATACAGTATGTCTTTATTTCATATAGAGAAGCAGAACAGCAGCGATTGCTCATCTACAGGCCGCTGAGATGTTCCATCTATGGGAATTTCTGGGTGGAAAGGCATTGTTTATTATAGAATAAAGTTCTGCGGTCAGGACATTCCTAGAATGGAAATGTATTTCCTCTTGTCAGAAAAAATCTATTAAATCTTAAAAACAGCAGCAAGCTCTTTGTTTTCCAGTAAAACATCTACAGCCATTTCTGAAAAATGGCTGCAGACATACTTTGGTCAATCAGTTTGCTTATATAAAGATTGTTTTTAATAGAACCAAGTGATATAAAGTGACATACCAAATGAAAGATATTTACAAACAGTATAAAATAAGCTAATGTGCTATCATGGGTAAGTGTGACAAAATTGTCTAAGGACATATCGTATTAGAGGTAGGTGAAAAAGGGGAGATGATTCTGTAACCTTCCTAGGATCTTCAATTCACTGGTTTTTCCTCTTCGGGGTTTTTTTTTTCTCCTTTTTTTTGCAGACACAGAGGGCTTATTATAACTTTTATGCTTAGTTTCTTTGACATACCAATATCATTCTACTATCTCTTAAAGCAGTGCACATCTTCATTTGGTCCAAATAGGCAGATTCTGCCCATAATTTGAGGCTGCATGTAAATATATTGAAGCCTTGGCTTCTCTCTGCCTGGATAGAACTGACACCAGTATGTCAACAATGTCTTAACCAGATCTCTTTTTTCAAGATCACCACCACAGGTTAACATTTTTTTAGCAAGCACTGTTTAAATGCTGATGGTCTCTGAGACAGAAGACATCCTTTTGCGAGTTTTCCATTCCCATCTTTGCACTGAACAGTTCTAGTGTGCCATCCTGTGTCGCATGTTCGAGAACAAGAAAGCCACGGCCCAGTTACCCACTGTGGCTGAGTGAGCTGTGGCGTGACTTTGTTACTGTTGCTTGTGACAGAGTTAGTCATTTGTACTTGCTTTTTTGGCACAAAGAAACTATAGCGCACATCCACTGGTTGAGTTGGGTCAGTTGCAAGAATTTGTACAATAAGGATCTCCCTCGTGGCAGAATGTCCCATTGCATGCAAGGAATCGTCCCTGTGACTCCAGCCACTATAGTTCATAACAGTTCCATTGAGATCAATGATGGTTTCTGAAGTGGAGATCATATATTTCCCATTGACAAGATACTCACCATTTTTCTTTTTCAGGGCTAGGTAAGCTGTGAACCTGCTCTGGTCTTTAGTTTTAAATTGTCGGACTTTGATGTGAGTTGCCCCCTCTGGTATTTTCACTATATCTGTGTATCCCTTACTGAAAGATAAAAAAGAATATGTTACATAGCTGGTGGGAAACAAGCATTCATGCTTTCAGGTGTAACTCAAAGCCTACTGCCATCACTGGGAAGATACCTATTTGTATGAATCAGTTTTGGATCATGCTATGAATACATTTGCCTTGAGATTTAGTTGTCATATTTTATCATTTTCTGATTTTTGTATTCATGTCCTTGAAGAAAATTTTCCTATACTTATTTGAAATTATTTAATCTTTGGCTTTAGAAATAATTTTATGTGAGTCAAATTTCAGAAAAATGAACAATAACTGATAGCTTATGTATTTGAGCAAAGGGTGGGAGATATGAAATTTGAAGCTTATTATATCTGCCAAGGAAAGATAATGAGACATGCATTGGTTACAGCTGTTTCTTACAGGCTTTGCTATAATGTTGATGAAGGAAAGAGTGAGCAAACTAACAGCTGGGTAGAGACACCTTGGAAGCATTTAAAAATAATCTTGATCACTGAGAAAAAATTGTTTACTTTTAACTTAATAAAGCAAAAGTTTAATTACCAAATGTCTCCTAAGAGGCACAGCTGAACGTTAACCTATGTAATTACAGCATCATTCATTTATCAGTTGCTACTTGGTAGATATTGTAGTTAAATATATATGCAGAAAGATATTTAAATCATATCCAAGGTCATAAGCATGCAAAAACTAGAATACTACAGAGTATTCAAGCCCTCTAGACTATTTCAATAATACAACAAGGTTACAAATAAATAAAGACATACAATACAAACTAACAGATGGACTTTAGACACATTATTTTTAATTTGTAACTTTCTAATAAGTTAGCTGGTGCTGGAAGTACCGAATATATGATTTTTAAGTAAAGACTAATAAACTGTTTTACTCTAGATTAAATATTTGTGTTATTACAGTGTTTTGCTGGTATAACTAGTGATTTAAACCAGCATTAAACTGGAGTAATCAGGCCTATAAATGTCTACATTCAGCATCATCTGACCCAGCGCTCTTTCCTGCCCAGGGCAGGGGGTTGGACTTGACCTAATGAGGTCCCTTCTGACCCTAACATCTATAAGTTTATATATTTTTGTAAAATAGACACCAAACATCTGTATAAAAAGATCAAGTGCTGGCAAGTTAATAAGCATCAAAATTTAAATTGTCCATGCATAAACTAGAACGTGAACACGTAATTAAGTCTATATCATAATGCACATGAACCAGAAGGCATGGACAGCCTTAATTTTTGGTATGTCATAGTTTCCAATTGTTTGAATTTGTGTCCTTAATATTGTGTGAAGTAGACATTTGCATTTTTAAAGATAAAAGTGTGATGGCAAAATGTACTATGTGAAATTTAAAAAATGGGAAGCATTAGATAAGTTTACTATAGAGGGTGATATAAAGAGAGAAATACAACAGCCATTTCTTTTCTTTGGACAGAAACAAAATATAATAATGGAGCTCAGTAACATTGGTGAAAAGATTGTCTGGTTTTTTTTAAAAGCACTCTACTGAAACTCTTGTATTTTTAAGAGAACTGCCCTAAAAAAAACCTTTCCTTTGAAAAAAAAGAAACATTATTATTGTTGCCATTTTAACTTGGTTCTTTTTAAAGTGTGGCTGCTTCTCCTATTCATTTAGGTCCAGATTCTGTCATACTTACTCCTGGAGAGGTATGCTCAAGACTCAGGGCAGTTTCATTTCAGTTGTAATGATCTGAGGAAGAAGGTAGTTCTCTGTGTGAGTCAAGACCATAGAATCTGGGTCTTCTAGAGTTGGAATCCTGCCCCCACTAAGTCAATGAAGATTTGCTATTAATTTCTATGGGGCCAAGATTTTGCTCTTGATCAGTGATGCAAAGTGTGTGGTATGTCTCAGACTGCTTTTTCTCTCCCCTTCTGAAATCTGAGACATTTCAATATTTACAGATTGGAGGAGATTCAGTTTATATAATTTTCAAATTACAAAAAAAGCAGTTCTTTTTTGCCAGAGATGTTTTGGCATTTTTAGGTGAGTAATTCTTGTTATATTCAGGAACAGAATTATGGTTATAATTTATGGTTATGTTTGTTTTTTTTAATGAATTAACCCACCAAGGCATTTTTGTCTGTTAGCAACCATTTTAGATAATTTTCTAGAATTAGGTTTCAACTTCAGGTAGTTTCTAGCTCACTGTGAGAATTTTGAGAGAAAATGGAAAAAATGTTTTGTTTGGCAAATGTTGTAGCTGTGATAATCCAGGCAGGGTATGAGAAGCATGGATTTTTGTGATGTCTTTTATTGGACCAAGTCTAAAGTCAAGCAATGTGCTGCACAAGCTTTTGGGCATCAGGTGCCCATTCTCATGCCAGTCTCCTTCCCTGTCATATAAAATGAAGTTAAGATTGTATGCCTTTATAAAGATGAACTAATCCAACCACAGGTTATTGAAGCTGATATAGAAAAGACTGAATGAAAGTCTCTGGCCTGTATTAGATAAAATTAGATCATGACAGGCCCACATGGTCTTAGGATCTATGAAAAATAAAAACTTAGTTTTCTATATATGCCTCAAGAAGGGTACAAGGATGGATTTAGGTGTCCAGGTACAGTGGTGGAGGCAGCCCTTCTTTCAGGCATGCCACAAACTATCCCTGCACCCTCTCCATGCACCACTCCAATCCCTTTCTCCCACCTGATCTGCTGTTCTGCTTTCTGCTTCTTTACCTGTATTCCCTGCCAAATTTGCTGCTTTGCTTTCTGCTTCCTGCTTTATCTGCCACCGTGATGCCTCTCTTCTCCCTGATCTTCTATGTGCCCTACAGAGAGGCTGCCCATGCTACTTGTGGCACCTGTGCTGTAAATTGGCCACCCCTAAGATAAAGGAAGGGCTTGCTTGAGACATGTAATCTGTACAGACTTCACTGGTATTCTGAAACATTGCCAGATGAAAGGTATTTTGGGGACGGGTTGCCTATTTTTATTTTGGAGTTTTATTTCAGTTTCAAATAGCATCTTGTAGTGATGCTGGTAAAAAAAAATATTTAAAAAATGCTGTAAATATTTTTAATAGAATAAATCATTTTTCATAACTTACTTTGCTCTAAATTGTTCAGCTTTTTGGTATAAAGTATACTACATATTGACTGATCTGGAGCCCATGAATATAGAATGATATTTTAGAACGATGAGATATTTAAGTCAAACATGACTTGGGTGCAATGTTTTGTCTGCATGATTATTGCATGTGCCTGTGTTGCTTGGAGGATAATTCTAAACATCTCAGATATGTAATAAAACTTAGGCCATTAATCTGTTTGGGATAACTCAGGACTAAAGCGAATGATAGTTATAAACAGAGATGTGACACAGCCCAATTTGTATCTTTGCAATGCATTATCGGTAGCTTTTGCTACCATACCAAACCTTATTTCTACCTATTGTTATAAAATTGTTCTGCTTTCACAAAAACATATATGTATTTTCATTCAAGAGTATTACCTCTTTTTTGTAAAGGTTCCCATGACTTTTGTGCAGCTGGAATTGTCTCCTCCACACACACCACACTTATCATACTGGAGCTTTGAGCCAATGATCCCATCACAACCAGTTCGAACACATTTCCCCCGGACACAGATTGAATTACTGTAGGGTCTACACTCGGTTCCATCAGTCACCTAAATAATTTAGACGCTGTTAGTTAAAATGATATGCATTTGGGTGGCAAACATTGGCACTTGTATACTTCATCCATAACACATTATGAGTCATCTAAAGTTGTTCTGTAAAAGGGCAAGTATGCAGAGTGCTTTTAAAGGTGCCATTATGTGTATCATTCTAGTTCACAGTTTTTTGCTTGCTTAGCATTTATCCTGATGATTAACTGAGCACTGGTATTACTCTATCAGCCAAGACAGATATACTCTAACACTCATCACCCTGCAGCAGCAGACCCTTAACAGAAGGGCCCAAGCACTGGCCTATAACTTCTCTGTTTACCCTGAGGGACAAAATTAGAAGCTCTGATTATAATGATGGTTTTACTGTTTATTTTTTAATAATAATCCTTTTAATTTACCACCTTAAAACACCTTATCAACATGACTTAATGAAAACTCAAAAATCTAGAAGAACGGAACACATCTAAGAAATACATAGGGATCATTCCATCCTTGGTTAAGCCATGCAATAATAAACATAACCAAGTATTGGCTACACATCTAAGCTACTCTAGATTTACATCAGTGCAGACTTTGCAAAATTTAGCTTTTTACAGCTAGTAATGCTTTTTATCCAGAAAAATGTTCTGTGTACGGCTCGCTGTAAATACAGGAGCACTTTATCTATGGCTTAGCTCTCAAACTGGTGCTGACTGCACTAAAACCGCAATTACATTCCATATACACCTACAACTTTAGATAGTGAAAAAATGTTTTGAGACCAAATCTGGCCATAACACAGAACCATTACTCTTTTGGAGCACCTGGTTAGACAAAATATATCATTCTCAATGATATAGTCTAGCAACAAAACTTTCTAAAATGTAGAAGCCTTCCAAACCTGTAACTGAAACAGCCACTGAAGGTGTCATTACCTTCTGAGAAAACACAACATAGTATCCTGTTCCTTTGGCTCGGCAGGTGAGCTTGCAAACATCTCCAGGAAGCACTCCTGAATACTTGGGGACCCACTCCACAAATGTTTTGACACCTTTTGAATCAGACTGATAGCCGTTTCTTGCTTCACATTGCTCTTGTCGAAAAGATTTAGCTGGAGAATTGTTCATATCATTAGTATTTGCCTTAAGACAGTGTAATAGCACTAGGTTCAGCTATCATATTCAGTTCATACTGTAACTCCTCTTTATGTTAGACTCTTGGGTCTTTGAGAGTCCTCTGTCTTGTTTATTTAAATAATGTTTCCATGACTACAGGCATCTAATCACAACTCCTTTTATTGATAGTTTGTTTTCCAAGAGTGGGACTCCTCTTTATGAAAGCTGACTATCCATATCCACCATATTTTTGTAGGTTTACTAAGTTTGTGAGCTGGATTACATTGACTTTGTAGCTCATGTAAGTAAAGTCTCAACATTATGGGTACATTTTTGAGAAACTCTGATGGACACAGTTATTTTTCCTCCCAATAGAGGTTAATATTTACCATAGAACAGGATGAAAGACTTCAACATCAAGCAGCTTTGGCTGCTGTTGAACATACCATTTGCTGGACAGGCTGCAACATTACAGGAGCGATAAATGGCCCGCTTTCCTGTGCAGTACCGTCCACTATTTCTAGGAGCTGGATTATTGCAGTGACGATAAGCAAATTGAACGCCTCCACCACATGTACGGGAGCACTGTCCCCAAGGTCCCCAGGATCCCCAGTTACCATGGCTTGAAGCCTGGAATACATGGAAAAATAGGTTATAAATCAGGATAAGGAAGCTAACTCTTAATGGCATAAGTAATTGCACCCAAAGTTGACGGTACTTTCCCTTTCATTTTATCTGAGGCTCTCTGATACTAGAACAAAGGGAACAACTCCGTGACAAGCTCTGCATTTGCAGTCATGTCTATTCATTGTCCTTGATCTGTGTGTAGTGGGCACTATGTCAAGTGGCATTGTAGATGAAGGTCAAGGTCAACATTTGAGACTAACTCTAGTGAGTCACTTAAGTTAATATGAAACTAGATACACCTCACAGGAATCCATCATGTGATGATTCTTCCTCTGTTATTGTTCCTTGTATAAGCAGGTCCACTTAGTCTGGGGTAGTAGGCTGACCTTGTTACTTTTAGTAATTACAGAGTTCCTGGGACAGAAACATTCCTCTTTATCATGAAGGATAATTATTTCATTCCTCTCTACCATGGAGACTTCTGTAACTGGATTACTGTTACAGAAATGACCATGATTTGACCAATCTGTGCAGGTTTGTGTGGCTCCTAGTTGCATCTTATATATCCGAAGAAACATGAATGGAATTCAGTGTATTGGTATTTTGACTTTTGTATCTGAAGAGGTAGTTAGTAAGTAGGTATGTCAGCCATAAAGAATGCCTGCCTACCAAGTCACTAAATTAGCATTCCACACTGACATAATCTTCCCAAAGCAAGGGACTGTTTCTGTTTTACTATTTATGTAGTGAATATAGCAGACTGAATATCATACTTAAGTGTAAGAAGTGAAGGCATGAACTGATAAAATGAAGTTTGGCAAAAGCAGCACAGTTAAAGTAACTTCTGAGCCAGCAGACTAAAGTGCCAGGAGATACTGGCATAAGAGCAAGCTGTCAGATACTGCTTACAGTGAGCCTGCTAACTTGGCTTTTTTAAGGGAAAACTGCAAAAATGTAACACTTTCCTGCAGTTATAGTTCTCAAAGTTATGCATGCTACATTGAGAAGAGTAGCAATGCCTTATTTTGGAAAACAGAAGCATATAAAGAATGAAATTAGGTTTGAAGTATTTAAGAAGCTCTTTAGTATAGGGACCTTCCTTGGGTACAGTCTGTAGTCTCAACGTACACAAAGGAAATTTAAAGCAATCCAAGTTTTGTCCTGGACAATGCTTATAAGCATGGAGAAACTCTGTTGGTAAGAAGCTACAGAATGGAGGCCTCTCTTGTGTCAATTCTACTGCCACATATGCTCCCTGTTAGTATAATGGGACAAGTTGAGACTATATGATGAGGAAACATGTTTTCACATCTCTTGTCATCTTAGTAGAGATAAATCCTCCATCTCTGCTGAAACTCGGCTCACAGCAGAATCAAAGTCTATACTTTTAAAGCACATTTCCAATCTGTCAGAGTAAAATATCCAGTGCTTTAAGGGCAGAAAACATATATATTCAGCACCATTTTTCTGACATGATAAGGTTAAGGTCAGTTACGTAACAAATAAAAATATGGTAGATTTGAAACTATAGGCAAAGGGCCTAACTTGGCCACTGTGACTCCCACTAAATTAGCACCTTACAGAAAAAAACTGTCTGACTTTCCTCATGGCTTGGAATTTTACATCTGAAACATACCGAATAATATTTCTTCTTTGTTTTGTCAACACATTTTCCATGAAGGCAAATCCTTCCTTTTCCACATGGTGTCCCTTCCACAGCAGGCAACTTTTTGGTCAGACAAACCATCTGACCTTGGCGAATGACTGCACACCACAGGCGAGAGCATACATCCATACCAGGGCAAACTGTGTATTCAGGCCCAAATGCCAATTTGCACTGACGAATGGCATCATACGTTTGTCCTGGAAGCTCCTCAGGGCCTAAGATCTGTTTTTTTGGTTGGTCCAGTAAACAGTTACCTAAAAGAAAAATCCAATTTACTACTCATTTTACTGTTATCTTTGCCTTTAGCATTCATAATGGACATAATTATAATCATTTTGGACACAATTCAGAACTCCAGTCGAGTCATTAAAGAATCTCAGGAGCTTCGGTAGGCTTTGGATCACCTGATTATTAGGGCTGTGTGATGCTTTGGTTCCTGATTCAATTCGGTGGAGATTTGGCCTGATTTAGTGGCTGAATCTCTCAAACCAAATCAAATCAGGAAACCCTTTACTCTCTCGGAATAGAATTGGAACCTTCTGAATTGATTCAGAGAGATTCAGAAAGATTTGATGATTTGGACATAGATTCAGCTTTAAATGTTTTTTCTACGTACCTCAAGGTACCAGGGGGCTCATGAATGCTGTGAAGGTGGTGCGGATGGAGCATGGGGGGCGGCGTAGGGTGGTCCCCAACATGCTCAGCAGCAGACCTGGAACTGTACTAGAAGCACTTCTGGTCCACTTCTGGGTCTGCCAGGGAGCACACGGGGGTTCTCCCCATGGCCTCTTTGGCTTAGTGACTGGTGCTTTCTGGGTCTAGGGGGGAGCACCCGTGGTCCCTCTGTGGGGAGGGGGGACACGGGGGTCCCCCCCTGCACACTCCCTGGTGGACCCAGAAATGGACCGGAAGTAGCTCTGTTCTACTTCTGGGTTCACTGCCACACACTCAGGAGGCCTCTCTGTGCTCTTGCAGGATGTTTCATCTGCCCCACCATTGTAGCATTCATGAGCTGCACCTGGTACCTTGAGATATGTAGAACAAACATTTAAAGCTGTGTCTATGTCCAAATCACTGATTCTCTGAATCAGCATTGAATCTTCAGATTTGGATTCTGCTGAATTGAATCAGGAACAGTGATCCAAATCTGTGAATCGAATCACTGTCCCCGATTTAAAACAAATCCAAATCTGAATCAAATACGGCCATTACATGTACTGTTACTGATTATCAACTAGGTTCTCTCCCTAAAGGCTACAAGGTGTCAAAATCTGTTTGTCATGAACTTTGTTGGGCAACCAGGACACTATTCCCAGATGCCTACTTAGAGAGGACACATGTATGGCAGTTACTTCTGATGCCTGTCTAGCTGGCACAACTGCTGCAGCAGGTCTAGCTCTGGCCATCTTCCCTGTTGCTCCCTGGTTGTACAGTTAAGGTAAACTTACAAAAAGATAGTGGATAGGTTACTGAAAATGCTTATCACCCTCAAGCACTCTGTATAATGGATATCAGTGAAAAAGTTTGGAACTTGTGTGCTGTTACACTGTATCTGAGTTCCCTCAAAATGGGATTCATTCTATTTATCAGTCCATGATTTAAGGCAAGATCCAAAAGACATGTAAAGTAAGCAAAGCTGTCATTTCAAGTTTGAGCCAAAATAATTGGAGAAGTAAAGCTTCTAAAGGGGAGCCAGAAAAGTATGAAAAATAGATCTGTAGCCAACTAAGCCCCATAAAAAAACCCAAAACCAAACCAGAAAATTAGTTCAAACGAAAAAACCCCCAACAAGCAGCATATCAAAAGTAATGTCAGTGGTAAATTAGCATTGGGCTTTCATTTGTAGGAATGACATCTAGATTTAGTTGAAGAGTTCTGTTAATTTCGAACTAAAAAAGTCATAACATAGAATAAAGGCGTATTTCAGTTATTTGCAGAAGTCAAAGTCTGCCTGTCACACACCCACTAAAAATGTATAGTCACCTTCAGATTTCTGTGGAATTCTGTTTTAATGAATTTTGTTCATATCACTCATGGACTCATTTACTGACATGGAGAGCTATGGAATTATGGATCTTGTCACATCATGTGTGCTGCATGTAGCATAGGTAAGGTACATTTATCCTTAACCAAAGTAACTTACCACAACCTATCTCACTTCACAAACAACATCAGCACCACCTGGACTTGATCATGAGTGAAAAATATATAAGTACTTAGAGAGTAAAGCAGTTTATAAAGTTGAATAAAAGTTCAAAGTAATATAGCATGTTTCCAAACTTGATTTAGCTCTCATATTAAAAAAGAAAGGCAGGGAGGGGCAGCAAAATGATCAACAGATTTAGTTTCCTTTAAGGGAATACATTTACTGAAATTGTTTGCTTTCCCTGAAGACCACTAAGGTTTTAAGTCTTCTGACAGCAACATTTAGCCAAAAATCCTTTCAGTATCATCACTTATTTATTACCAAAAAATTCAATCCAGTTAAGTCTGTTGCTTCATTTGTCCCCTCATGACCTTGCCTTACTCAATAAGTATATCTTATCTTTAGTCTGGGAGACACTGTCTCTTGTTAATGAAGATGTGATTTGCCTCTGCTAATTAATGGGCTAGTGCCATAAGATAAAAATAATTAAAAATAGCCTACTGTGCAATATGTATTGTGGCATAAAATATTAAAGACATAGTAGGGAGTGAGGATTCACAGATGTTTTCTATAAAATAGGACACTGGGATTTCTAAAAGGAAAATCATGACTGGCAGCAGTGTCTGTCAGAATCATGTTCAGTAAAAATAAAGAACTGCTACTCTTCAAATCGTTCCACCAATTCCATTTAATTTGTGCTGATAGAGAAAGCCAGCATAAAGTCTAGTAGTGAGGGAGGGGATGAGCTCAAAAGTCTTGGATGTATACTGTGATTATCACAGTTAAGTGTGTCAACTATTCAATGTTTTATAACAGGGGTGGGCAATTATTTGGGCCCAGGAGACACATAGACTGTTTTGGTGACCTATTGCAGACCAGGTTAGCACTCTGTCCTCCCCTCTCCCCGCAACAACTCACCAAAACCCTCTGTAGGGCTGTGGATTGGTGAGGAGCAGTATTCAGGAGTGGGAAGGGCAGGAGAGACTGGGATCACATGCCTCCTGGGGTGTGGGGTATGCGTGAAGAAGATTATGGAGGAGTGTGTACGTGTGTGTGTGTGGGGGGGGGGGGGGAGCGGCAGGGGGAGTGCCTGAGCACTAAGTCCCAGAAGCCTGCAGTGGATAAGGAGAGGGAGGGGGTGGCAAGGGGTGCATGCAGCAGAACTAGCCTAGACAATATGGGCTGAGTGTCTCCTGTGGCACTCCACATGAGGCCAAGCCCCACCTACTCATGTCACAGAAGCCCATGCTACACTTGTGCTGGTGCTCACAGCCCAGCTGAGTGCTGCTCTGCACCCATAGCTTCCAGCAGCAGCTCCAGTTCCTGATCTTGCCCCTTCAGAGCCACATTGCTTTGGGTGAACAGTTTTAGCGGGGCTTCTGTCCCAGTGCATGGGACTCTGTGTCCAGCTCCAGCTCCTGAAAACTGAAGCCAAACCCCAGCACTGGGACAGGAGCTTCCTGGCTGGAGTTGCTTGCCTGCCTCTTCGGGACAACATGGCATGATGTGCACAGGGCAGAAGCAGCTTCCAGGGGGCTGTTCCTAGTGGAGCTGCATTGGGCCAGATGCTGCTCTGCACCCCCTACCTCCAACAGCAGCCCCTCCCACTTCTGCTGCATCATACTGCACTGTTCCTGGCAGATTCAAAGGGCTCTGGTTCCAGATCCTGGCTGCCTTCCAGTGGAAGGTGGCCAGGAGCTGAAGTCAGAGCTCATACACCGGGGTAGGAACCACGCAGCTGAAACTTCTCACCCAGAGTGGCATGGCATAGCATTGCACAATGTGGCGGGGGCAACATCAGAAGCAGGAGCCACTGCTAGAGGTGGGAGGTGTGAGTAACACACAGCTGCAACCACACTGGGAACAGCCTCATCAGAAGCTGAGCACTGGTCAGGGTCAGGGCAAGTGGGAGCCCAATGCAGGCTGTCTTGGTGTGAGTATGCAGGGCATGCCATGGAGGTAGCTATGGGCCAGATCCAGTCACCCGGTGAGCCAAATCTGGTCCAGAGGCCATATTTTCCCCATCTCTGTTTTATAATGTGACAAAAATAGTATATCATTTTCTCACACTAAAATACTTGACAGCACAAGTAGTGGTTTCTGTTTAAATTAACCACTGGGTTTGTGCCTTTGTAAGCAATAGAATTATTAGTCATGTTCGTTAACACATTTAAATTTCATTATAACCTCTTTTCTGGGTTATAACTAGAACTTGCTCTGTGTCCTGAAAATCATTTACCTCAAGTTTTGTCAGAAGACATGGAAAGTATATCCTAGAGGTGAGTTCTGTGTACTGAAAAGGCCCCAGAACAAACATATCTAGGAACTATAAATACAACCTCTAGATAAACACAAATGATAGATGAGGAGGGGAAGCTCCTAAAGCCCTGTTTATAAGGAATTTTTCTTTAAATGTTTAGTGTTGTGCTACTTAAATAGCAACTGAGCAACAGTGGGAACTCAAGTTTAGGCCATGTGTTAGTGGCTGCTAATTTTTTTCTACCCTGGAACCTCCACTATTTCTTAGCAGGATCACAAGACACAAGGGTACACATTCTTACTCTGTCTTATACAGAGTGACTGAACTTCAGCCAGTAGCTCTTATCCAAACCCTAGTATCAGAAGGACCATGTTTTCACCACTGAAAACTTCCTACTGAGGTTGATGGGGGCCCCATATGGCCTAAGTGTCTTATCCAAGGTCACGCTGGACCTCTAGAGGAGCAAGAAATTGAACATCAGTTTCCTCACTTTGTGACAGAAAACTCTAATCACTGTCATGATTCAGTTGCTTTTTCATTAATTTCATTTTATGTTCTTGAAGTCACCAAAGCCACTAGTTTCATATTGCAAAAGAAAGGCCTAGTTACTCTCCAGAACACAGGAAAAATTTCCCTTTCCATTTCCCTTTATTATCACTCTATTATTACACACTAATCAGCTTTATTGTGGGCAATGCCAACCTCTATTACTGCTGTTGCTTGCAGTCACTGTTCTTGGTACTCTGCATAAAAACAATCTCTGTTCCTTGGAATTTATGGCCTGCTCATCTGCCTCCTGTAGGATTTTATTTTGCTATTCCCACCTGCAGAACAGGTTTGGAGGGGTAACAAAATGTCTCGGCACACATTACCATCAGATGCCAATAACATTCAGTTCCGTGTCTGTTTCAGCAGATCTGAGTGATGAGGTTAGTCACAGTACAGATATTTTCACAGTCCTCCATTCTCACTCCCACTTCCACTCCTACTTCACATTCACCATGCAGTGTAACCACTGTTCGGTACAAGTCCAGGGTGCACCCTATGCTGCTATAACAGGAAGCACATTTCAATTTTTTAATTTGGTATGTATGGAGTAAAAGCAGGGTGGGGTTTGTTTTTGCAGTGGTAGGTCTTAGTATAGTGTGAGACATGAAGACATGCTCTAAAAGTCTCTTTTCCCAGTCTATATAATGGCAATAGTGTGACTTCATTTCTTGCAGGAATTTTATAAAGATTAATATATTAAAGGTATGAGGTGTTCAGATCATATGGTAATGAGGACCACAGAAGTATTGTAAATAGATTAGAAAAAACAAACTATTAGACAAAGCCCTTCTGAAATACTTGCTCTTCTTTTTTTTGGATCTTAATAAGTCCAGCAGTTTACATTTAATTTCCATTTCATTATTTTATACTTTACTTATTTACTTCCTCACTTTAGTCTGGACATGTTCTATTTGTCAGAGTGCATGGTTCATCAGGTCCTGTCTGGCTGAAACAAATGACAGCGCAAACTCCTTTGGTTATGTTCCAAAGAATAAAAGGTATCTAGTTTTTCTATAGTATCTCCCATAATAGATCTCTTGTGTCCAAATAAAAGCCAGTCAGTCAAAGGCAAACAATCTGAGAGCAGTTTAGGTATATGGAGAGCCATACTCTCTCATTCATTAGAAACTGGTGTCGTGTAATCTCCTCTATTTTGTGCTGCAGCACTGTATCACACAATTGGTGTGACTGAATGGGAGAGTCTTTCTGTCTGGTAGTACTTTGACAGTTTTAAGCCTTCTCCTTTCTCTGCAAGGGAATACAAGTCATCTTCAAAAGAAAGTGTGGGGGAAGGTGATGGTGGGAAAGACTGTCAAAAAGTTAATAGAGGAACCTTGAAAATTTGGTACGTGTGTATATCTATCTATTCTTCATTCACTGAGTTCAGTCTGACAGCACATTTCATCACTTAACAGGGAACAGATGCCACACTTGTACATGAATGCTTTAGCATGGCCAATAAATGGGAACTGTTAATCCGTGAGATCAGCAAATTGGGATGGAGGGGTACTAATGTTCATATTTATAGTAGTATTAATATAGTATACTATAACATTATTAATATGGACAAGATGTAATAAGCCTCATGCTCAGCTGGAGGAAGCAGTCCAGGAAAAAGCTGGGTCATCTCTCAGGGCCACAGGAAGAAGGCCTTACCACACAGGCCCTTAAAAGCCCAGAGCGGAGAAGCCACAAGGCCAGCAGCATGTTGTCTGGGCAACAAAACACTTTGCTAGGCTCCTGGCCTGCTTGAAAATCCTCACCTAAATCCTGACTCTGACTTCAAATGTACAACCCTGCCTTTGGTTTAGGATTTTGGCCCTGAAATCCTGACTTATTTTCCAGACCTTGGCTTCTGACTTCAGCTCTACCTTCCTGACTCTAGTTCTTGAGTCAGCCCACCCCTGGATTCTGGTTGTCTCCTGACTTGGTCCCTGACCCTGGCTTCTTCATCCTGCCTCATTGTATAGATGACGTACCCGACTGCCCGGGGCAAACCCCTTACATATACCGAGTACCTTTATAACATTATGATTTAGAGAAGTTTAATAATTTGGGCGACTGGATTTGTTTTTTGCTTTAGTTTATAGATTCTACTGATTTTCTGTCAATGCAGATCTTTGATTTTAAAATAAATAAAAGATTCCACCCACCCACATACTGGAAGCAATAGAATGTCTGCAAAAGCTATTAGCTACTAAAGTGATTTTTGCCTGGAAAAGATGTCTGTGAAAGCCCAGTTGATCAACTGAATGCATTTCCTGAGCTTCCATAGGAATTGTACTATCATTCGGATGCAGTCAGGCATGGAATCGGTTCTTGAATACTACCAGATTAAGGGCCAGCATATGAATCTTTTACCATATTTAGGATTTCCTTGAGACTTTTGAAAACTAACTCACCAGAGTGAGAAAGGGCAATGCACTCTAATTCAATTTTGTTAACTGTGAGCCAGGTTCTGAGATCTGTACTTTCCTTGGGATTTCTTATGCATACATTGTAAGGGAATTGGAATAACTTGAGTCCCAATCCTCCTCCCATAGAAATAAATAATAAAGCTTGATTGACTAAATATATTGGGTGTGATTGTCAAAGGTTTTTCTACTCCATTCTCTTCCAGTCATGGGGAAGAGAGCAGGGACAATTCACAAGGGCTTCTCAATGTGAGCTGGAAGTGAGGGAAGCAGAAGAGCCTTGTGTTTCTCCTTCATGGTTGTTGGACATTAGTTGGCTAGGTAGAAGGCTAGGCAACAGGAGGAAGAACCTCTATGAAAAATGAGGAAGCAACTTATTATTTCTCCACAACAATAAGAAAAGGAGAAATTATGGCTGTCTGACTTCTTTGGTCTTCCCTGAGAGGTAAAACAGTTATGCCCCCTTTACTATGGATTGATTGTGAGGTCCTCTTGTTGTTCTACCCATGCATACACAATGAGCACTAGAAGTGAGATCAAAAGGGCAATAAAAGTGATGTAAAACTTGAAAAGGAAAGATCTACTCTCACATATGTGGAAAGTAACTTGTTAAAATTAAACCAATGCCAAAGCAACATGTATCATAAAATAGGACAAGCATAGATTAATAGAGCTAATAAAAATGAGAGAAAAAATGAAGTAATTCTCCAGCTATGATAATAGGATAGAACATTTTAGACAGCACTGAACTTAGCCAAAAAAATATTTACTTTTCTTGCTTTAAAAAAATCCTTTACGTTCTTCAGGCAAATGGTACATTTTAACCATAAGTATTTCAGTTACCATAACAACTTGATCCATTCATTCAATTATGTCATTTTTATCTCAGCATTTTGGAATTTGAAAGGGGTTGTTTAAGATTTGCAGTTGCTTTGGGAGCGCAATGAATGCTTTAACATTAATTTAAGATTAAAAATCATTCTTTATTTTAGGAGAAAAATGTATTTTTTTAGAAGAAAATGTATGGGCTTTTCCTACCTAGAGGTGTATGATGGTATTTGCAAAGTAGCAGGTGGAACAGCTTTGGGGCTTTCCTTTTAGTACACAGGGGCATGCAGAAGTCCTGCTCTGTGTTTGGGACAGCTAGACAATACTGTGATATAAATAACAACAAATTCAGAAGATTGACTAATATGGCCTCTAATTGTTTAGACCATTCCTTGTATATCCTAAAATGAGATAGCACTTAGCAAATTTACTGTATGTGATGAGAAGGTAAGTTATTTGTATATATTTTGGGGAAAAATGATCTCAGTGTTTGGAAACAGTAAACCAGGGGTCAGCAAGCCCCCGCACATGTGCCAAGCATGGAATGCAAGGCCATTTTGCTTGGCACACCACTGCCAGCCTGGGCTCTAAGTAGCTGCTGCCAGCCATGGAGCCCAGGCTGCTCCCAGCAGGTAGCTGGGAGGCTGCAAGCCTTGCTTCCAGCAGACTGTGCCCCATGAGCTGGCTGCAGCTGGGAGGCTGCAAACAGCTGCTCTGGGCTCCAGCATTCAGGCACCTTCCAAAGTAGATGTTGTAGATTTTTCAACACTCCGGACAAAAAAAGGTTGCCTACCCCTGCACTAGACTAATAAAGTGGTTATTAACCAAGTTTCATCAATAATACAACTAAAACATTACCGTTAATAAGCTACCTGCATTTTATCCTATTTTGAACTGTGCCATAATGTCATCTGTTGAAAGGGGCTGTATCCTACATCACATTAGGTTGTAGCTGGTTCTACAAGGTGGCCGCATCTACACATGTGCTTAAATGCAGAGTAGACTAATTAGCTAAGAAGTAAAGCATCACTGTCTACATGGGCAGCACTACTAGGCCATGACTCTAGTTCTTGAGTCATGAAACTAGTTAATGTCACCATAAGATAGTACAGTTGAGGACAGTACTATCTTATTGTGGAGTACTTAACTGCAACTAAACGCATGTGTGGATTCTGACTGCAGGTGTAAATCACACCTGGTTAGCTTACCCATAGGGGGCCAGATATCTGCCTGCTGCCTAGCCGCACGACTACATGCTTTCAGCACCCTTGTGCCCGACACTAGCTTCTCCCTTGCCCGACACTACTGCATAGAGCTTGGGGCTGACTTCCTATGCCTTGGACCTGGTGTAAACTGCTCTGCCCCTGCTCAAATTGCTGATGTCCTGTGCGCATATGTTGACACTGCACCCAGGAATAGTTTACTTTGGCTCAAAATATTCTGCAGTTTATTGCTTTAAATTAATGTTATGTGTAGATGCACCCAGATTACTCAAAATAACAGAGAATGGTAAAGTCTGTTACTGACATCCCACAAGAATGAATGTTCTGTAAAAAGAGCTGATGATGTATAATAAGAGTGTGCACAACAGAAACCAGCCATTGACATAAGACATATTAATACATACCATGACCATCATCCAAAAATTCAGTTATTGTTGCTGAAGTGCATTTGGACCAGGGTTTGGAAGCATCGATGCCTGTTAGGATGGAGGACATTAAACGTTTATCTTCCATGGAGCCAAAGTTCTCTTCACAGAATTTGGAATCATCATGTGAAAGCCCAAGCAAGTGCCCTATAGAAATGTAATTAAGAAATGCAATTATAATCTTTTCGTATGAATAGAATAAAGTAACATCTGCTTATAATTTTCATTTTCAAATATATAGGACAACAGAAGAAAGGCCACGTTATGCTTACTATTGCTTTGAATGGCCATAGTCTTAGTTTGAATTCAATAGATTTATGTCTATTTACACCAAGTTATATATAAACTAATACATGTTGATTTATACTGGACTGTCAATAAGTAGAACTAGACTAGTTCACATCTTCTAAGGTTCCAGTCCTTAGTGTCTTCAGGATCAGGAATTATAACTGTAACACAAATTTTTTTAAGTAAAAAAAAAAAATTGATATTCTGTGACTGATTGTTCAAAAGTTTGTTGAAGATAAATAAAGCCGTGTAATCCAGTGTCAGTATTTATTGGATAAATATTTAAGTTTAATAACATCTCTCTGTTCTATATCTGTTCTTAGAGTACAGTTATCACTACAGTATCTGAGCTCTTGTCAGTGGGGCATTAAGAAGTGTATATAACATTACGCATGTTTGTTTGTTCTCTCAGAATTTTCCTAGAGAGACAAGTATATGCAGTTGGCTTTGGTTTTGGTAGGGGTTCTTTTGTTTACTTTGTTTTCATATATATGTGTTGATAAGTGTTTACATTAGAGAAGGCAAAGTCAAAGAAAAATTGTTTGTACTTGGAGCAGAAGGTGATTAGGTTAGTGATGGTCCTTAACAGTTGCTGATTGAGGAAGCAGTCTCGAAGGGGAGCTCCATATCAGCTTCACTGTTTTACTTTATCAATAAATATAATATGTATTTTAAACTAGCCCCTGAGAAAGTTCTGTCTCACAGATGAGATGTATTCATGTTATAGAGTGAAGGGGAGTGAAGTTTTGCACAATGGTCTTCAACCTAGAATTTGAGGTGATCTTTTAGATGACATTGGCTCAAACCATGATATGCCTTGCAATAAGGACACAGATCATGAACATGACTCAGAATTCTAGGAAGACAATGTATTAGCCAACTTTCTTGTACTCTCAGGAAGGTTATGCGATGCTTCAGTTTCTGATTTGATTCAGTGGAGATTTGGCCTTATTCAGTGGCCGAATCTCTGAATCTGAATCAAATCAGGGGACTCTTTAATCTCTCTGAATTGAATTGAACCCTCCAAATTGATTCAGAGAGATTCATTGATTTGGTCATAGACACAGCTTTAAACGCTTTTTTCTACAGACCTCTAGGTAGCAGGAAACTCGTGAATGCTGAAGTGCTGGGGTGCATGGAGCGTCCCACAGAAGCATGGGGGGGGGGGTCCCCAGAACACTCAGCAACAGACCCGGAAGTGGCCCAGAAGCACTTCTGGCCCACTTTTTGGTTTGCCACCAAGCATGTAGAGGCGCCCTCTCCATTCCTGTGGGACACTCCATCCGCCCCAGCACCACAGTGTTCACAAGCCATGCTGGTACCTCGAGGTATGTAGAAAAAACATTTAAAGCTCTGCCTGCATTGGAATCACTGATTCTCTGAATCAGCATCGAATCTTCAGATTCAGATTCAGCTGAATTGAATCAGGGACAGTGATCTGATTAAATTAATCAAATCACCGTCCCTGATTCAGGTTGAATCTGAATCCAAATCCGAATTGAATAGGGCCCACTTTGCACACCCCTATTAGCCAGTGCTGCTGAGAAGATATGTTGCAGTTTTCTCTAAGAGTTGGAGTTGCCTGACTACTGCAGGCTTCATGAGCAAATATTTTGTATTGCTGTAGTCTAGCCAGGGGATGATAAAAGCATGAATACAGAGGCTAGGTCATCATTTGCAAGGGTGGGATTCAGTCCTTAAGTCAAATGAAAATGGTAAAAAGCATTACTCATGTAGGCTGCTATGAGAGAAAGTGTCAGCAAAAAAATTGAAGAGAATTCCTAAACTACATAACAAAATAGTCAACTGTGGGTTTTTCTTCAAACAAAGGACATTACCTCCTGGCTACAAACTTTTCAGAATGTTTTTCTTTGTACATATCTTGTCTTGTTTGTTCTTCATTCACAACCTGATGTGAGTCATCTTTATAATGCAAGCATGAAGGAATCTTGGTAATAGACACATTAGGAAAGAAAATGTAAAGCTGTGTGTCTTCTCCATATTACTAGCATTTGAATTTATGGTGACAGCTATTGGTCAGAATCAAATTACCTAGTGGATGCATGCAGATGTTGAAAGGTACTAAAGAAACCATTGATCTTTTCAGGGCTGTATGACTCATGGAAGTGATACATGCAGAACAGGGTTCTTCAGTGCTAGTACGACTGTTACAAGTTTGAAAGAGGAAGGAAAGGCTTTTTTCTGAAGAATAAGATGTGTATTTTGGTCGTGAGTTATATCACTTGCCAACATCTTTCTTTCCCATGCCTGGACGTTTTTGGGTGGGATTCTCTAGTTTTGGATTGCATTTTTTTAATTACATTCAGTACTTCTTTATGAGTAAATGTGCAACCTGGGACTACAATTAAGGCTGTTGGCCAGTGATTATAGGTGGAGTGCATCCACATATTGGAAAAGCCTTCCCAAATGTGATTTTTTTCAAAGTGGGAAGATTGCTGGTGTTCACTCCTGATGGAAGAAATTTCAGATTGATTAAGTCATTTGAATAGCAGCTTGAGGAAGGGTTTGGCAGTTTCAGTGGAAAATGATAGGAAAGCTCTCTTGCTGAGCTAAGCTGCAGCAGTTGAGGGAAGGCTAATTATCACGCAGAGCAGAAATTCCTGTGTATGGCTGGAGAGAGAGCCAGCTGACAGGAAAGGGTGGAGCTCTGCAGCACAAATAAACAAGATCTAGGAGGTAGTAGGGCAGTCTGACCCTGCAGGCATTAGGGAGTGGATCTCCTGAAGGGTTTCAGGAGACAGACTAGCCATTGTTTAAGCAGTCCTCCCCCTTCTCCCTCCCAGAACTGCAAAAAGAAACCCAAGGGGAACCTAGGGTATGTGGTGAGGCAAGGAGCCCAAATGAGGTGCCCTTTGGGTTCACAGGGTAGTAATCAATAGCTCAATGTCTGATTGGCAGCTGGTACCAAGTGGAGTGCCTCAGGGGTATGTCTTGGGCCCTGTTTTATTCAATACCCTGGAGTCAATGACCTTCATCAATGACCTAGAACATGGTGTGCACCCTCAGCAAATTTGTGGATGACACCAAGCTGGGTGGAGCAGTAGATATGTTGGAGGGTAGGGCTAGGACAGACCTAGACAAATTGGAGAACTGGACCAAAAGAAATATTGTGAAGTTCAATAAGGACAAGTGCAAAGTCCTGCATTTAGGATGGAACAATCTCATGAACTAGTACAGACTGGAGACTGTGTGGCTAAGCAGTAGCTTTGCAGAAAATGACTTGTTGGTTACAGTGGACAATTAGCTGAATATGAGTGTGGCCTTGTGAAAAAGGCTAACAGCTTACTGGGCTGCATTAGTAGGAGTGTTGCCAGCAGGTCAAGGGAAGTGATTTTTACCTTCCATTTGGTACTGGCGCGGTCAATTTTGGGCCCCCGCTATGAAAGGGATGTGGACAAATTGGAGAGAGTTCAGCAGAGGGCAACAAAAATGGTTAGAGGGCTGAGAAACATGACATATGAGGAGAGGCTGAGGGAACTTGGTTTATGTAGTCTGAAGAGAAGACTCGAGGGGGATTTAATACTGAGGGTGGTGGTTACAAAGAAGATAGAGCAAGACTGTTCTCAGTGGTGTCAGATGACAGAAAAAGGAACATCAGTCTCAAGTTTCAATAAGAGATTTTTAGGTTAAATATTTGGAAAATTTTTCTTACTAAGAGGGTAGTAAAACACAGGAACAAGTTACCCAGAGAGGCTGTGGAATCTCCATACTTAGAGGTTTTTAAGACCTGGGTAGAGGAAAGCCTTGACTGGCATCAGATAGTGGGGGACTGTCCTGCTTTGAGCACTAGGTGACCTCCTGAAGTCCCTTCCAACTCTAATTTTCTATGATTCTATGACTTTCCAGAGAGAAGGCTGCTTGTGTTTGTGTTTTAACAATGCTTAAGATCAGAGGACTGAGTAGTGGCTGAAGAGAGAGAGACGACCATGGGCTGAGATTCAGAAAGCTAGAGTCCAATGCAGTGGATCTGGGCTCCAGAAATCTCAGCCAGATAAAGAAGGTTGAAGCCAGGTAGGCAAGGACAAGAGTCTTGTGGCCCAAGGGGCTCAGGGTGGTTTTGGATGTTGTGGAAATAAGTTTAACAAGGTATCTTACTTGACTAAGAGAAGAAAAAAAGAGAGAAAGAGAAGAGAAAAAGATGCTGATGCTATGTGTTTTAAAATGTTCTAAGATAAGGAAAAACCCCCATGCCTTGTTTTGTTTTAATATATTAATCTCTATGCGCAGATGTTAACCTCCTCCTTTCCAGGAACCAGAAACTGATAGATGTTCCCAAAACACAATGTGTTTGCTAAATAAGTAAACTGCCTATGTGTGACAAACAAATGGTCAACTTCTTCCTGTTTCTTCAAGGTTGCTCTGTCTGAACCATGCATCTTTTCTCACTGTCTAAAGTATAAATACGCTTGTAAACTAATAGATATCAGAGTTCCTTTGAGAACCTCCTTGTGATCACTTGTATAGCTCTAAATAAACCAAGATGGCTTGGTCAATTCTGATACAACCACAACACAAAGTTTGATTTCTTCCACAACGTAGAGGTTGCTATGAAGTGGCCACTGAGTGTCATTTGGGAGGCATGGGTGTGACTATGAGATGGCTAGAGGTCATGATTCTAGCTCCAAAGGTGACCACACCCCAAAGAGAGTGTATGCTTGTTGGGTGAGAGGAGAGAGAGAACAGGTACCAAGGAGTTGGTCACCTTAGCTTCCATAGGCAGCCTCCCCTTTTATTTATCTAACAGAAAAATCCTGGCAGGCAAGAGATAGGAGGCAGAGGATACTGAGGAGCACCAAAAGGCCAGTTGTGGGAGGAAGATCACTTGAGCCCGTCACGCCTTTAGTACAGCTTTAGGAATGATACTGAGGATCTTTTTATTTTTTCATTCTGTCTTATCAGCGTTTGTTTTCTTCCATCAGTGTTTGAGCTTCTGTCCCTTTCTTTTTATCCAGTCTGGCATGACAGAAAACCAAGGATACTTGTCAGTTGGAGGTCCAGGGGGGAATAATTTGATCCAAAGTTGTTCATAGCTAATGGTAACAGAAAATGCTAACAGTTTAACAGGTCCTTAACTGCTCATCTTTTGAGTGAAGTTATGTTGTCCTTTAAAATGTTGTAGAGTTTGTTGGAGTATATAAACTTTCAGATACAGACCAGGATCCTCGGCCTCCTTGCTGCCAGGGACTGGAAAGTCTCTGACTACTGCTTTTGTGAAGTGAAGATAGTGGATGGATTATAATGTCAGGCCCAGTTATGTGCGATGAAATATGACCTTATGAAAGTAGTTGCGAAGCAAGTGAGGAAATGAAATTTGGGGGTTCTGAGTCTGTGACCCTCCCTACATGCTGAAATCTAAGGTATTTAGCAGAGAAGCTATCACTGATCTCCTTCCTGAATCCTTTATTCTGAGGTGGTCTGTAAATAAGCATAGAAATCTTAACGCTATAGTTTCTGCTGTCAAAATTCACATGGACTCATTTGTCTAGGATCATTATTTCAGGCACATCGCCTGGACTTGATGTTCGATAAGAAGGTGAAAGCAATACCACGTGCTTTCTGACCCTGTCAGAGTCTGGAACAGAATCTAGGGTATGTCAGGATCCTGGAAAAGTTTCTCTAGATTTGAACTGTGATAGATGATTAAATGAATTGTGCCATGGGATAATATGAGTAGAATTATGGTTCCCAAATGCATTGTGAAGACCAGTCTATTGGAACTATGATTTGGTTGAATAGTTCAAATAAACAGAATTGGTACAATGTAATCCCATAGTAGTGGGTATGCTGAAAGCATAGTGGCATAACAGGAATAGAAACTGTAATAATATATGACAGTGGGTTCATCTACACATGCATTTTATTGTGGAGTTGTCTAATTAGCTCTGCAGTAAAGTGTCACAGTCTACACGTGCCAGTATTCGGACACAGAAAATTAATTAACTCTACTGTAGAGTAGTACAACTGGAGACAGTACTATCCTATAGTGGATTAATTTACTCTGCTGAAATGCAAATGCAGATGGTGACAGGGGCTGGTTGAGGCACAAGGGTGCTAAAGTGCTGGGGCTGCCTGCTGCCTAGCTCCTTTATTGCTCAGTGCTGCCATGTGGAGCCCAGGGCTGAACGCCCCCCTCCCCAGGTTCCCTGTGCAGAAATAATTATTACAATGTAACCCTTTCTGACTTCTGCTAATATTTAGACATCACTTGATCAATTTTTTTCTTATTAGGCATAACTGCAATAGCTAGCTCTCATCAGCATGGCATTTTTATGGCTATTTGGCTTCTTCAGAAGTATTTTTGTACTAATACTACTATTAATTAATGCACACAATTGTATACATGTGTGCTGTGGACTGCTCTACCCCAGCTAAAAGTGCTGTGGTCACACTTGGGTACAGCTGACTCTAGTGTGCACTGTGCCATAGTTTATCATATCACCTTAATGGCATGTGTAGGTGCACCCTGTGACAATGTTAATGCAAAGTCCAAACCCAAAGGAAGGAGAAAAGAGAGGAAAGGATATACCACATTTAAAAAATAATTGATTCAGAGTTGTAAAGTGGCCTCCTCACTAACAAGTGATAGTAAGGCTGGAGGAGAGGGTTGTGACTCCAGGCTTCTACCCCCTGACTATTTTGTTTCTGCAGGACTTTGAGTGCTGCCAAGAAGCACAATTTTCCCACCTGCTTTTGCTTCACACATGCCAAATACGGAAATGAATTTCTAATTTTAGATCTGTGATATCTAAAATCTGTGAAGGTGCTATGCAGGGCTTTTTTCCTGTACATATGATTAGTTTTCTTTGGGAATATTTAATATGCCTAGGCAAGATTCTATTACTTTTACTTTGTAATAAAGTACTACTCAGTTTGAGTAAGGCTAGTAACTTTGGCCCTATATATCACTATTTAATCATCTGATGGAAATACCAGCTTGTAAAGTGTTGACATTTTTCTAAGGGATTTTAGGTACAGTCTAGTTAAGACATTATGAAGCGTGATATAGTTGAATTCATGTCTACCTGTTAGCAACCATAACTAGAACTGCTTTTTGCTGATTTGTTCAACCTGTACCTTGTAAGAAACATCTGCCTTTAGTTCTGACATCTCTGCTGACATGTTGCTGGCATGTTGGTCACTTTCTAATGTAAAATAGCTCCTACTGTAGCTAAAGCCAAATGAATTAGATACATTTACATACATGTATCCAGTAGGGCTGTGTAAAGCTTTGAACCGTGTTTCAGATTTGGAAAAGATTCAGATGATTTGGACTCTGAATCAGCATGCCCAAATTGAATTGCTGGATGCTTAAGGCTTTCCGACTACCTCATAGGTAGCTACCTATGAGGCTGATGAAGTGCAGTTCATAGGCCCAGCTCTGAAAAGTGGTTTCAATTGTAATTTGTTCCCCCTTGGGATCAGGCCTGAGAGACTGGAGGCAGAGTGTTTTTTTGGTGAGGAATGTGCCCCCACAGGTAGTTGGGTTTTGTCGTCTTTGATAGATTCTGGTGTGCAGTTTCTGGAGGTATTGGAGATAGTTGGCAGGTTTTGTGTTTTGAGATGTAGGAAGTTGGCTTCAGTTCTGGTAATGAGGTTAGGTGCTTGTTTGAATGTACATGCCATTTTTCAGAGCTAGGCCTATGAATTGCACTTTATCAGCCTCCTAGGTAGTAGGTACAGAAACTCATGGACTCTATATACACAGTGGAGTTCTGGCACACTGACTGGCTGGACATCTGACACCCCAGGCATCTCTGCACTTTTATCCATGCTGCTACATCTCCCTTTTCCCCCTACCCCCCACCCCAGCCTGTCCCTCACCCACTGATGCCTCCATTTCCATTTTTAATGACTGGCTTTCTTGCCTGCATTGCAGGCCAGCCCAGTCTCTGGCTTCTTTACTATTCATTCCATCCAGGACCAACTGCAGGTACTTCCTCAGCCTGACAAAGACGGTTTCAACCCTAAAGCTTCCTAAGATATATTTTTTTAAGTACTCCTTTTTTTTCCATAATAAACAAATAGACATAAAAACACAAGATAAGCTATCATACACCATGAGTAACATCCTAGGTCCAGCACAACACAACATCTTTACTTCTTGCTGTCAATTCCTTCATAAAAAGAAAGGCTCTGTGACATTTCTGTCTGGGTACTTTTGCTGCTGCTGCTGATACATTGGTATTGAGCCAACTAAGTATTTTACCTGTTGTCCTGTAAAGTGGTGGACTGGGCCTGAGGCTGTAGGGGAGGAGGAGGCCTCACTGGGGCACTGCTGTGTTGTGCACAGGCCCACCACAAAGGGTTCACCTTAACACACACACAGTATCCCACCCACATCATGAGTTTTGCCTGTTAGCAGCCAGAGGGGTAGGACCCCAGAAACCAGACTCCCCCTGCACCTATCTCCTTGACAGTTGTCAGGCTTTGTGGCCTGGCAGGCCCAGCAGCCAGGCCTGCAGTAGATTTCACCCCCCTGTGCCTCAAGACGATGCAGTCGCACAAGCACCCATCCACATCATAAGTTTTGCCTGTTAGCAGCCAGAGGTGCAGGGCCTCAGAAGCCAGACTCCCCCTGCACCTATGACAGCAGACAGGCTTCGAGCCACCACCCCTGCAATTTTCAGCCCACTGTGCCTTAACACATACAGGGTCATCAATATCACAAGTTTGGCTGTCAGCAGCTTGAGCTACAGGTTCCCCCAAATCCCTGCACCTATCTCCTTGAAACTTGGCAGGCTTTGTGGCCTCAGCAGGGGCTGCCACCCCTGCAGTTTTCACGCCCCTTTAGTATAACACATACATGTGACATGAGTTTTGCTTTTACAAATTTGGAGTTCAGTTTCCTCCAAACCTCTGCACCTATCTCCTTGAAACTTGGCAGACTTCATTCTCTCAGCAGAGGCTACTGTCTTTGCAAGTTTCATCCAAATCATACAAAAAAAGAACAAAGTTATAGATATTTCATTGATTCCCCATTATTCCCTACAGCTGAATCTCCGAATCGGCTCTTAAGAGAGTTGTAATTGATGGGACAGCCTCATCCTGGAGGGCTGTCTCCAGTGGCATCCCACAGGGATTGACACTTGGACCCATGCTTTTCAACAGTAATAAATATGACTTGGATGAAGGGGTGAAATGCTCTATGATTAAGTTTGCTGACGATACCAATCTGTGGGAAAATGTGGGCATACAGGATGATAGGGCAAGGATCCAGGATGACCTTGACAGTCTGGTTCTATGGGCTTATCAGAATCAGTTGAGATTCAACAGGGAAAAGTGCCAGGTCTTTCATCTGGGTAGGAAGAACCTTCACTGTATAGGATAGGCAGTAGCCCACTGGCTGGCACAGCATCTGAATGGGACATGGGGGTCACAATTGACCAGAAGTTGAAACTGCCAGCAGGGCAAACAGAGCTGTGGTGTACATCAGCCAATGTGTTGCCAACAGATCCAGGGAGGTGCTTCTCCCCCTCTATTCAGCATTGGTGAGGCTGCAGCTGGAGTACTGTACCTAGTTTTGGGTACCACACTTCAAGAAGGATGCGGATAAGCTTGAGAGGGTGCAGAGAAGGGTGCATGATTAGGGGCCTGGGGGATTAGGCCCTATGAGGAGAGACTCTGGGAACTAGGCTTGTTCCCAGAGTATATTACATCCTCCTGAGTAAAAGGAGGCTGAGAGGTGACTTTATAGCCTCCTACAAGTATGTTAGGGGGAGCACCAAGATCTGGGGGAGCAACTCTTCAGGAAGGCACCCTTTGGGAGGATGAGGACCAACAGACACAAGCAGAGGAAAGATTTAGACTGGACATAAGAAAGGACATCTTCTCTGTAAGGGGAACTAGAACCTGGAACACATTCCCATCAGAGGTGGTGCAGTGGCTATCCTTGGAAGTGTTCAAGAGGAGGCTGGATAAGCAGGTTGCTGAGCTCATTGGTGATGTGTAGAGGGTGCACGCAGGTGCACATGCACCCCCTGAGATCAACTGTGCACCCTCTGGAAGAGCCAGCCGCAAAACCAGAAGTGCACTGGCTTGGCGATCAGCCACTGGGGGATTCCTCCCCCGAGTGGTGATTGGCCACTGGGAGGCACCAGTCACCCATGGTTGAGCTAATTTGAGCTCATTAACCTCCTGCCTATGGGAGGGGACTGGGCTTGATGATCTTTCAGGTCCCTTCCATTCTATTGATTCTATGATTCTATATCTACTCAGAGAACTTTTGAACTGAGATTTTTTCAAAGGTTTATAACCTGACCAAGAGTAGGTGCTTTTCTCATATGCAGAGTACTAAAACATCTCAGATTCATGGACAACTCTGCTACCAAGTTCTTGATTCAGAGCATTGTAGCGCTACAATGCCTTAAAAAAAAAATCTGTAAAAATATTTTTTTAAACAGGGAAGAACATATTTTGACCTAATCACATTTTCAGAAATGGCTGTACCATTTTTTGGTGAACCTTAAAAAAATAGCTTGTGACAGATAACCAATATAGAAAATGTCATCCCAAATCATTACAATCTGGCAAAGCTGTAAATTGAAAATAGGGCCATATTATGCAATACTTATAATCATTTAATTGTTATAATTTTAATTTATAATTGTTTAAAGAACAACATAACTAATTCCTATGCATAAAGCTGAGGGCATAATTCATTAACAGCCTAGACTTTGTCATTAAACCTCTACCCTAATGGATTTAAAGAACCAAAGCTATATTTAGCAGATTTTGGCTTAGTTTGGGAGGAGATTTACATTTACAAACCATTTTTAATCATTTTTAATCCATTCAGCATTCAGAAATATTTGAGAATCATCACAAGCAAGTAAATGGAACTAGTGGGCAAGTCTACACTTTCATTAATGTGCTGTAATTATGGCACATTTAAGTTCAGTACCTGTAATGACAGGTACTGAACTTAATGTGCCATAATTGGTGCTACTGCGCATTAACACAGATGAGTGCTTTTTTAGTGACGTTAATGCACATTAGACTAAATCTACTGCTTGTTAATGTGGGGTTTGCCCCCTGTGCTAATGCACAGTAGATTTAGTCGAATGTACGCTAAGCGTCTCTGGTAGACACACCCACTGTGGATTATTCACAAAGTACAAAGATTCGGTACTGAGATTGAGAATTTAAGCTTCTAAATTAATTTACTAGAGTCACTAATGAGGTCTAGTACTTTTCTACAACATTGAATATACCTGTTCTTCTATGGAGATCATAGCTTTTTGTATCTGCAAATAGTAAGAGTGGAATTTTCAAAGCATGCAAGGGATTCAAATGTCCAAATTCCTATCTCAACTTGAAGATCCTCAATATGGACATATCAAGCAATAATTATTTGCATAATATTTACCCTCTCTACTCACCTTCCTAGATTTGACTGCTTGTTATACCCGATTAAAAGTCAAGTTTATTGTAAAACCTGTTTGCGAAAACATTCTTTTTTTTCCATCAAACTCTTATTTTTGAAACTTTTTGACCAGGTTTCAAGACAGCCAAAGAGAGAGATTAATTTTAATGAAATTTTTCACAAAATAATCACATTCTAGACATTGCTTAGCAAAAATATACACTGCTTAGTATAAAAGAACTGAAAATAACACAAAGCATTCCTACATATGAGTGTTGTTTTTTTCTTGAAGTGCTGAAAGAAGCCTCCCAGTTCCCTGAAAAGTACTGGGAAGCCACACATACAGAGGTCAAGAGCACATTAACACTTTCACCCATGAAGAGTCTTTCAGATGTGCATTGTATGCAGGAGATGAAAAATCTTGATCCTACTGGGTAATGATAAGACATTTTCTATGAGGAATGTCAAACTGAAAAAAGGACTGACAAGAATTATCTACCTACATTTCTGAAGCAATCCTAAAAGTAAAATCCCCCTCAAAACTACAGGTAAGAACTAAAACCTTGGAAGTATGTTCTTACAAGTACTTTTATGAATGGTGCCAACTGTACCATCACAGTATGTTGCAGTATTATGAGCTTCATGTCAGGGTATTGAAAAAAAAGGTTCCAACAGCTGTGTTAAACAATGACCGACTGAGAGTGGGTCAGTCGATCATCTGAAGTTTTTTACTTAATGAAGCATCTTACTGGTGTTGACAGTTCCCACTGAGTGAAAATGACATAATATAATTTTACCAGCAGGACAGTGTTTAGTTAAGTTATGCTGCAAGAATGTACAAATTGGTAAAAGAAACAGATGGAAAAGAGATGATGCAGGGTCCCCCCTCATGCATGCAAAAAGGAGCAAGACTTCTTAATAATATTATCGTTGCTTTCCAAAACAGCAACAGAGAATCTAAATTGCCTACTAGCCCTTTAAAGCCTTTTCTGATTAGGGATGGATCAATTATTTTACCAAACTAGTAAAAACAATATTGAAACAACATAGAGGATTTGGCCAAAAAATGCTGGATGCCCTTTGGAAGATCCTCAACATTTTCAAACTCAGACCATGCAAGAATTCTTTAATATCTTGCAGGATTGCATATAAATTGTCACTGGGATATATAATGTTTTGTAGGAAAATTAGAGCATTCCCAAGGGTTTATCACAAACTCTCTGGATCCTAAGGCCCAATAGATCTGATTCTTTCTTACACAAAATTGTCTTTATTGTGTTATAACAATTTTATTCTCAAAAGCCTTGAGAGGCAAAACAGATGTTTGAACATAGCTGCTGTACCTTAAGTGAAAGGTCAGGCAGTTCGTTAGATGGCTTCTGAATACAAGGAGTCCAAGGGTACCTTAAAGCCACCCTTGACCCTCACCCTGTTTCAAGAACAGGATTAGAATACATGAAAATAAGGCCCAGTTTACAGCATGAAAAATTCCAGGTCAAAATAATGTGAAAGCCCAAATTGTTATTTGGACAGCAAAGTCTGTTTAAGGATAATACGACAGAATTCAGGGCTTGGATTTGCAGCATATTCAAGAATAGTCCTTCAACTAAATTTCACCATTGGGCATATGCAGTGACACAGCATGGTAAAAATGTTACAAGCATTGTAATTTGTTTTCTTAGGAAAGCTCAGTTCAGATGTGGTGACTAGTTTTCAGTGAAGTCATGCCTTTCACCTAATTTTCCAACTGGGATGATTGAAGCACAACAAGGTCAAGTGATTTGCCCAAGGTTATGTGATGAGTCAGTAGCTCTCATGGGATTAGAGTCCAAGAACTTTCTGGCTCAGCATTCTTTGCTCTAATCACCACACCATACATGCTGGATAATCACTTCTTTTTATTTGCACATAGTAACTCATTGAAAATAAAGTCTTTCTGTAGGCTGTTTTTCTAAGTGTGCAAAGCAATTGGTCCTCATTAAAAACCACATCCTGCTATCACTCGTAAGTAGAAATCATTTTGAAGTCAATGGAAATTTTACATAAACAATGATGGCCCTAAGGGATTATGATTTACACAGTCCTGTTTTATAAAACAAAGGTATTTTGAATTATAGCAGCACAAAGAATTCATGCTGAAAATCTAAGACTTGCTTTCTCTTCTACTTTAATTTTAAAATTCCTCCCATCCAACCCTTCTTGTACTGGTATTTATCAGTTACAGAAAATATAAATCAACTGTTTAAATCTTCAGCCTAGATGCAATTTTTAATATCTTAATGTAATAATTTTTTTAAGGACTGCTATTGTTTGTCCTTCAAAGAATTTGAAGATGACCATGACATCACTAGTTGGCCTGCTTTCTGTGAACATGTAGAATGGCTGATCAGACCAATTTGTGCTTTGAACTATCTTTGGTACACTGAGTAAGAGATGCCACTTGGGTTGCTTGATCATCAGCGGACACAGTGCTGTTGCAAGATTTACACTGTTTGTGCTTCTGCCTCAACAGTTTGTCTCTGCTCATAGACAGTAGCTCCAGTATGGATGAAGGCTTTGTCAGGTGGAATGATCATGAGCAAGATCTTCCCAGGACTTCGGGTTAATGTTCAAATGTTTCAAGAATGACTTGAAGGAGTCCTTGAAGCATTTCTTCTGGCCTCCCTGAGAGCGCTTTCCCTCCTTTAGCTCATTGTCAAAAATCTTCTTTGGCAGTCACTCATCTAACATCCTGGAGACATGGCCTGTCCATCTCATTTGTGATTTCATCAGAGTATGGATGCTTGGAATGCTTTCCTGAGGAAGAACCTCAGTGTCTGGGACCTTGTCTTGCCATCTTATCCTCATCAATTTCCTCAGACAGCCCATGTGAAAGTGGTTCAACTTCATAGTATAGTGTTAGTACACTGTCCAGGTTTTGCATGCATACATCAGGATAGGCAAGACAATGGCTTTGTAGACCTTCAGTTTTGTTTGTTGACTGATGCCTCTGTGCTCCCACATATTTGTATGTAGTCTGCCAAAGGTCATGTTTACTTTAGCAATTCTGGCATTGGTTTCATCATCTGTGTGAACTGCATGTGACTGTACTGCTTAGATAGGTGAATTTGTCCACTGCCTAGGATTTGGCCATTCACTGTGATGATACACCCTAAGTAAGGCTTTCCTGGATATGCCCAATCACTTCTGTCTTATTAGAGCTGCTTGTGAGACCAAAGTTGTCAGAAGCTGAAGAGAAATGCTCCATACTCTATTGCATATCAGACTCAGTTTTGGCATTCGGGGAACAGTCAGCCACTTTTTATAACTTTGTCATCATCTGTATTCTCAAATTGAAGAATTTGCCATCAGTCTGGTAAGTGATATCAATCCCAGTGTCATAGTCATGAAAGGCACCATACTTAACCATCATACTCAAGAGGGCTGGGGCCAACACATAGCCCTGTTTGACTCCACTGGTGAGTGGGAATGGTTCAGGTGACGTGAGCGAGCATGCCATCATGGATTTGCTGAACCATTGCAATGAATTTCTCTGGGCAACCATATTGTGCCATGATCTTCCAAAGACCCTCCCAACTAACTGTATCAAATGCTTTTGTCAGGCCAGTGAAAGTCATGTACAGGTTGGAGTTCTGTTCATGTTCAGATTGGCATTTCTCCTGAAATTGACAAGCTGCAAACACCATGTCTATGGTCCCACATCCTCTCCTGAAACCACACTGACTCTCAGGCAAGAGCCCTTTTTTAATGTGTTGCACAAGGTAATTCAACAGGATTCTGGTGAGTATTTCACTGACTGTTGACAGCAAGTAGGTGCCTCAATGGTTGTCACAGGATTGTCTATTGCCTCTTTGCTTGTACAAGTGGATGATGTAGTAAAGTTGTGACTCCCACCAAATTATTGCCATCTTATTGTTATCTTGTTTACTAAAAGATTTATTGTTGGTTTTGCAATGGTTGTATTAATTGTTATATATTAAGTGACATGACTATTCGTACATGGTGATAGGCTACTCAGTGGCAGAGAATACTTGATTATGCAAGCGGTATGAGACAGTAATAGTTAACCAGACATGCTTCTAGAACCATCTCTATGGGAAATCTCCTGATTGGCTGGAGAGGGTATATTAGGGACTGCTCCCCGAGAGCAGCGCGCACGCTCCTGAAGAAAGAGAGCTGCTCAGTCTGTCAGTTTTATCTGGCTGTCTCTCGCGCCCGTGTGGGAAAGAGTGTCTGTGCACCTTTAGAGGAGTGAGGATACCTTGGAGCATTCGATTCCTAACTCACTCTCCCACGCGTTCACTTTCGAGCTGTGAATTCAGAGCAGACTAACCACCTGGCTCTGAGAGGCCCTTAAGTGATTAAGGGATTCACCGAATACAAAAGCACTGCAGTATGCTTTCACCTGGCTGCAGCCACTGCATTGATTATTGCCTTGTACCCGTTTGTTCCAAGTGTAACTTCGCCTTCACGCGTTTGGGATAAGTTGGTTCTGCGAGTTGAGTAAGTAAATTTTACTTGTTCTACTTCAAATCTCAATTCTGGAGTCTCTCTTCACCTGCCTAGGACCCCGAACACATCTGGGTGAGCAGTACCAGTCGATACTCCACTCAGTGTGTATTCCACGGTGTTCCTCCAAAGCCACCTGGAGAACTTAGGCCACGACAGGGTATAGTATCTTGAGTCCACATTGACTGGAAGAGTTCAGTCAATTCCAAAGCATGCATGAGCCTCCAGCCTTGCAGACCTCTGCTGGTATAGCATCTGCTCCGGGTGCTTTACCATTTCATGGCAGGTTAATTACTTTCACAGTCTCAGTAGGCATTGGAAGGTCAGCAGGAGATATGTTAATATCTACCTGGGGCAGTTGATCAATCGCAAGCTCATTAATAGATTGTTGATTGAGGATGTTGTTGAAGTGTTCTGCCCATCTCTGCAGTATCTTTCCTTTATCAGTGAGCAGTATGGTACCATCAGCATTCAGTATTGGAGGTGTTCCTGATGACTGTGCCCCATAGACTGCCCTCAGAGCATAGTCCTCATAGAAGTTCTGCATATTGTTCCTGTCTGCATAGGACTGAATCTCATCTGCCTTGTTGCTCAGCCATAAGTTTTCCATCTCTCTGAGTTTGCATTGGACAATCCTCTTGATGTTATTGAAGGCTGCCTTCTTAAATGTAGAAGAGCTGTTTTCTAAGCTTGCATGGAGCTGGTATTTATCATTCAGTAGTCTTCCTATTTCATTATCCTTTTCATCAAACCAGTCCTGATGTTTATGTGTGGTGGGATTGAGAGTATTAGATGCAGCCAAGTAGACAGTCTCTGAAGGATGCCCAATTTTCTTTCATGTTACTGAAATTTACATCAATTGTTACTAGCTGCCTGTGAAGTTCTTTAACAAATGTCTGTTTCACATTCTTCTGTTTCAATCTGGAGACATTGAGCTTTTTGAGTGCTTTTTTGCCTTGTGGTCATCTACAAGGATGTATCTGGATATTCAGCTTGGAGACTATGAGCTTGTGGTCAGGCCCAACATTCTGCACTTTTCATCGCTTTTGTCACTCTGACATCCTATCTGTCTCTTCTCTTGATGATGATATGATCAGTGAGATGCCAATGCTTGAAGCACGGATGCACCCAAGACATCTTTTTGTTGTTTGGCAGGTGGAAGATGGCTGGTGATGAAGAGATCATGTTTGGCGCATTTTCTTAGCAGGAGAAGGAGCCCCTTGCTGTTGCATTTCTCAAGGCTATTTTTCCCAATGGCACCTGGTCATGCCTGATGATCTGTGCCAAATCTAGCATTAAAATTACCAGGGTTGATGAGGTTGTCTGCCTTCAGCACTTCTTTGATAAGAGACTCCAGATCTTCATAAAATTTGTCTTTAAATCACATCTGGGTTGGTCATGGTGGGTGCACAGGTACTGATGATAGATAGTTGCACATCTTTGCTTGGACAGTGGGAGTCTTATTAGCATGAGTCTGTCATTCACTCCCTCTGGGAGAGTTCTAAGCTTGATGACTAGCTGTATTTCAATGGCAAACCCAACACCACTTTCATGTTGCTCTTTACTACGGCCATTCCAAAAGGTGTAGCCAGCTCCTTTTCCAGTTAGTTGTCCTTCTTCACTCAGGGCTGCTCTCTGAATGTTGAATCTGGCCAGTTTTCTACCAACTAGAGATGCTTTTTCTCTGGACTATCTGCTCTTGTACAGTCCATTAATATGCACACATTCCAAGCACTGATAGTGAGTTGTGTCACCTTTGTCTTTTTTGTATTTTTATATGGTTTTTGACTGCTATAGTGGGGGCCCATCAGCTGTAGTATGCTGATCAGGGTTAAGGTCATGATCTGATAGGGAGGGGAGTCCACAATGATTGGTCACTCCTTAAGGATGCAATCCTTGAAGCACAAGGGAAGTCCATTACAGCCTGTAGGAAAATTAGCAAAAGTGCGGGCAAACCCCTTGGCTCAGTAGGGAAAACATGGACCTCCTGTATCTAAAAAGAGAAGGTTATAAAGAATGGAAAACAGGAAACACCACTAAGGGGGAGTATTCAGCACTGGCCCACACCTGTAGGGAGTGAACTAGGAAAGGTAAGGCTGAAACTGAACTCAAATGACTACTTGAATCAGGACAATAAAAAGTCCTTCAGATATGTGGGGAGGAAAAAAAACAACAAGGACAACATTGGATCATTGCTCAACCAAATGGGACAGCTGAAAACTGATGCTCAGGAAAAAACTAATCTCCTTAACAATTACTTTGCTTTGGTCTTCCACCAGCCCAAAAGGATCGCCCTGCCTATCAAGCTACAGGATTACCAGGTTAAGGGCAAATATACACCTATCATTGGCATACATCTTATGAGGGAACACCGAGAGGCTGGATATCCACAAATCAGCTGATCCGGATGGAATGCACCCAAGAGTGCTAAAGGAACTGACTGACATCATAGCATGCCTAATGGAGAGGATATCTGAGAACTTGTAGCATTCAGGCAAGGTACCTGAAGATTGGAAGAGGGTCAATGTGGTACCTATCTTTAGAAAAGTGAGAAAGGAAGAATGATATGGGGAACTACAGACCAATCATTTGACCTCAATCCCTAGAAAGATCTTGTAAAAAAAATCAAAGAAACCATTAACAACAGGCAAATAGAAGGCAACATTCTGAGTGAGAGCCAACACAGATTCGTTGTAGGTAGGTCTTGCCTGACCAAATTAATTTCCTTCTATGACCGGGTGACACATTGCCTGGACAAAGGAGAAGAGGTTGATATCATATATTTGGATTTCAAGAATGCCTTTCACCTGGTGTCACATGATGTCCTCGTGGAAAAACTGGGGAACTGCAGCCTTGACAACCTAATAATCCTGTGGCTGGGGAACTGGCTCTGTGGTCAGACCCAGAGAATGACAGCTGATAGAACCAAACCAATGTGGTGCACAGTGACCAGTGGCATCCTCCAGGGATCTGTTCTTGGACCTGTACTCTTTAACGTATTTATAAATGATCTGGACTCTGGTGTCAGAAGTGGACTGGCCAAGTTTGCTGATAACACCAAATTATGGGGAAGTATAGTCACCCTAGAGAATAGGCTGGTGATCCAGGCTGACCTCAACAGGCTCGCAAGGTGGGTGGATCAAAACCAGATGCATGCAACATGGAGAAATGCAAGGTGTTCCATCTCAAGGGAAAAAACTTGCTTCATACTTATAGGCTTGGCAGTGCTATCACACTTATAGGCTTAGTAGCACTATGCCTGAAAGAGACTTGGGGATCATGATTGACCACAAGATGAACATGATTCACTAGTGCGATGCTGCAGCTGGTAAACCAAACAAATCTCTGGCTTGCATGTACCAATGCATCTCAAGCAAGACCCAAGAAGTCATTCTTCCACTTTACTCAGCCTTGGTGAGGCCTCAGGTACAATATTGTATCCAATTCTGGGCTCTGCAATTCAGAAAGGATGCCGAGAAGCTTCAAAGAGTACAGAAGAGAAGCAAGTGCATGATTAGAAGACAAGAGAGCAGAACTTATGAGGACAGGCTGAAAGCCAGGAGACTCTTCAGCCTGGAAAAGCGTAGGCTGAGGGGTGACTTGGTGGCAGCCTGTAAGTACAAAAGTGGGGTGCACCAAGAACTGGGAGAATACCTGGAAGACTGTTTTAGGCTAGACATAAGGACAAAATTCTTTACTATCTGAGTCCCCAGGTCCTGGAATAGATTCCCCCCAGAGGTGCTGCAAGTACTTACTCTAGATACTTTCAAGAAATACTTGGATACCTATCTTGTTGGGATCATTTGACCTCGGCTAACTTCCTGCCCTTTGGAAAGGGGGCTGGACCTGATGATCTTGTGAGTTCCCTTCCAGCCCTAGTGTGTATGAAATCTATGAAGGTGAAGCAGGCAATGTTTAGGGAACCTTCCTCAAGCAGCGGAGGTGAGCAGTGTGATTCTAAATAGGGCTGCTCAGTCACCCAGGGGGCTGTCAAATTCCAGTGCTGCTTTAGTCTAGTGAAAAGCAACCCTATGGCCTGAGCCACCTGTGTGCAGGTCTGCAGCTCCGGTACCCAGTGTACCCATATCCGGTGCTTTGCTGCTTGCCCATCACCACAGGACTTGAGTGTATCTATGAAGGGCGTGTATCATATAGCTATGTCATGACTTGTGTATGAGTTGAATTTAAGTGAGGGGAAGTTGCATAAAGTCACCCTCACTCTCTTGTCCAGGCTGACTGAATCCATGGGCACGACAGAGTCAAGGTGTCTGGAGATGAATGGCAATGGATGGCCGTAAGGTCCTGCAGCACCTGAACTGATGCCCTACACTGTTCACACAGCTGTTACCATCTGCCTTCACAGCCAGGGAGATGAGTATATCTACTTGGATGCCTGGAAGAACACTTTCCAGGGGAAGCCAGGTATAGCTGTCCACTCTGGTCAACAGTTTAAACCTAACCTTACTTTTATTCTGGGATCAGCTCCCCTAGCCTTTCCCCACCAAGGGGTAACCCACAAGGCAGAAGGAGCTGGGGTTTTAAAGTGCCCCAGACTCACCCTTCCCTGTGGTTTGGCCCTGGTGGCACTTTCTAGGGCAGGGGTGGGCAATTATTTCAGGCAGAGGGCTGCTAAATGAGTTTTGGCAAGCTATCAAGGGCCACGTGATAAGCAAACAGGGGCAGATAAATATTCATTTTCTAAATTTTTTAGGGGCCCTGCAGGCCAGATACAATGGCCTGGTGGCCTGCATCCAGCCCCCAGGCCACATTATGCCCACCACTGTTCTAGGGGCTGCTCTGCCACAAGCAGTCCCACCATAGTGACCCCAAGCCCCAGCAGGGTGCAGTTCTCAGTCATACCTAGAACCTTTTAAAGACTAATAGAAACTGACTTGCAAATCAATGATTGTATCATCAAGATCATATACACTTTGCACTGCAGACATAAAAAGAAAGAAGCCCATAATTAGAAGGTTGCAGGGCAGAACCCCCACCTGAGTCACTTACTTTAACAGTTTTCAGTTGGAGTTTACATAAATGTGATTCCAGTCTGACTTCACATCAGTTTATAGGCCAAATCACTCTAGGATCTGCACCAGGTTCTTCTGGCACTGGCAGTTTTAGGAGTACCCTGGACTTAGAAAGATTAGAGGAAAGGTTCAAGAGAAAAGAACAGCTGAGGTTTTATCTACACTAACAGCCTTTCTGAGACAAAGACAATGTCCAAGGATATAGACTGATTCAATACATCTCCACATTTGCCTCTGCTAATAGGATTCCTGTGTCTTAAATCTGTTGCCCCAAGTTCAAATCTAAACAAATACCATTTTTTGCATTTCAGGAAATTTTCACTCACTGGGTAGTATAGGAACATGCATATGATATATCCCTGTGCTGGGTTCATTTTCTACTCCAGTGTTAAGTTTTGCTTGAATGAAATGTGTATCATCATGCCTCATAATATTTATCTTCATGAAGCATACTACCAGAAAAAAAATTATCCCTTGCTCTCCTTTAGCCCATGAAAGACAGTGGATGAAGCACATTTGCCCAACAGTTTTATTGATAAAAAATGATAATACTGAAACATCAACTGAAGCCCATTTTCATTCCCACTTCCTCTCAGATGGCAGGGATACTGATATTTGACTCTGTATCTTTGGCTTCCAACTTACAATGTTTCAAGATCTACTACAGCTTTTCAAAACACAGCCTTGTTTAATCTAACCATTCATGGGGGTACAATCATACATAGATCAACAGAACTCCAGAAACCCTCTAACCACACCAAAACCCAGGCAATGATGTTGTTGTGTCTGAGCCATTTCCTAAGTCTCTTGCTGAACATTTTGCTTTTGATCCCCTAACTTTTATTTCTGAGTCACTTCACAACCTATAAGAAAGCAAGGATCCCTTATTTAGCTAGACTTTAAAATATACCTGTAAATAAAGAGAAATATTAACATGTTATTTTTTTCTAAATCACGTCAACTCCCTCCTTCCCTCACCTCTCCATTCCTACATAGAGCCAATTACAAACTGTCCCAGATGCAGTAAAATGGTTATTTTAAAGCACCATGTGTGTAGCACGTGGAACAATTATTGTCATTACAAATTCATAAAAATGTTCATGGACAAGCCAGAATTTAGTCAAATTTAAACTGGCATTAACTAGCAACCTTTTGCACATCTCACGTTTGGGTTTTGAAAAAGCAGTTAAATTCTCTGCCCTATTCCTCACCTCTCACCAGGGCTGACTGCTGAGTGCTCATGTTTTTCTTTACCAAATGGAATACCACATGTTTATAAAGGTTTAAGTCAGATTCATTGTTAGCATAAGAAGCTAAAGTTTGAAAAAGATACAGAGAAAGAAGGAAAGAAAGACAGAAAGAAAGAATTCTTTCTATGGATATTGTCAAAAAAAATTTAAATGAATTAGCCTTTAGTTTTTAGAACCAACTCAGCCAAATTGTAGTCACCTGGATATCTGCCTAAATTTTATCTGTCATGCAGTAAAAGTAACATGAAAACTAGATATCTTTCACCATTGTTTCTTGTACCTATGAGATTCTATGTTCTTGGCAAAGTATCCCCTTGAGACAGGACTACAAAAAGATCCGTTCTTGTCTAGCCTGAAGCTTGTTGCTTTCTACTTTATCTTGACAGCTTTAAAATCAAAGGGCTTCATGTTCAGCAGTGGCCAACAAAAGATGACTGTGAATTGAATTATATTTAGTGAATGCAAAAACAGCACATATGTTAAAACACTGAAACAGACAAAGAAAACATTTGAATGTTTCTCTTCTCCCAATATCTGTCTCACATAGTATGATTTATTTGTGAGCAAAAGCAGAGATCAGGTATCAGGTCCTGATTGATTCAATGCCTTGTGGCAAGAAGTCAGTAACAAAATATGGATAAAGAATTTAAATGTGCCTATTTTAACAGGGACTTGGTTTGGCCATGCATGGAGATAAGAGACACCTGCAAATTTCACATGTGGGAACATTCTGAACACCTGCACCCAAGTCATTAGAGTTTCCAGTATTTGAATCTGGGGTTTTATTTTAGGTCCATGCTGAAGCATAAGGACTGTCAGAGCAAGACTTCAGTATCAAAACTATACTCTATGCAATTCCTAAGTATAGTTGCTGTGTTAACAATAGTCTTGTAGGCAATTCTAAAATGAATTCTCCGCTATGCACTAAAATATACTATAGAATATTAACAAAGTAAAAACCCTTCATATTAAAAATATTATTCCCAAATTATCGCTTTCTGTATAGTTTCTTAAAATTTAGCTTGCTGCTATTGAACAGAACCAAAGAGGAGGGTGAAGAAGAATCACATGAAAAAGGTGAAGAAAAGCATTGAACAAGCAGAAGTCAAATCAGCACTCTGTTGCAAATCCAAACTGCATTCTAAAAATAAAGCACTGCAATGAGCATCAGTAAACCACATTACTCAGGAGGATACGAAGAATAGCAACAAGCCAGCATGCCTTTTGCAAAATTAAAATAAAGAAACATTAATTTGAGGCTGACTGCAAGTCTCTACACATATGTAGCACTAATGGACAAGGGTGTTTTGTATGCTTTAATGGTGGTATGAAGCGTGGTTTTCTGTTTAAAGTCTGAGACTCAGGAGAGCCAGGCTCACTCTCCGATGGACTTCCTTTGCAACTTTAGGCTGAATTACTAAATCTCTTGGTCTCAGTTGCCCATTGGTAGGATAGGGAATCTCTCCCCACCTTTGCCTATTTGCACTATAGACTCTTTGGGGCAGGGGACCATAGTGATTATCTTCTTGTGGTGTTTCCCGTGAATGCCTTAGTAGTAGTGACTTTTAGCTCAGCTAATCAGATTTTCAATTTTTCTAGTTTAAATATGCCATACTTTTCAATTGTTTTGACACAGTGTCTACAGGATGAGCTAGAGCAATCTCTCTTATCTATGAGGGGAAAGCTTGACTGTTTTCAACTTAATGTTGAAGGCTTTATCTTGCTTAAGCAATCAGTGCTCGAATGCATCACCAGGGAAATGAAATCACTTGCAGTCCTTCTATCAGAAACACAAACAGCAACTGTGGAAAATGGAGATTTCAAGTTACAGCCTTGCAGACTATAGCCAGCAGGATACATTGCTTTGCTACTTTCATTAGAAATTATCTGCTATATTTTACTGAGGGACATTACACTTCCTATGGCACATCCAGACAAGCGTACACATGCAGTTTGCAATGTCACAAACCTGTCACAAAACTGCATTGCAACCATTTGCCATGCTCCAAATTTGCTACCAGGAACTCCCAGTATCAAAAAACCCACAAAACTCCCACAAAAGAGTAGTGTGGCACATGCTCCAGGAACATGTGCTGGAGCAACTGGAGGCTGGGTCCTCCAGGGAGAGGCTATGGCTGCCAGCCAGAGTGTCTCCACTACCTTAGGTGTCCCGCAGTTCTTCCAGTATGCTGGGAGCTGAGAGGATTGGGAAATGGTTGTTTCCAAGAAATTGCCCCACATTTTCCCCCACACCAAACCCCATGTGTGGGGGCATGCACAGTGGCAAAAAGCAGTGAAACAAATTTGTGCCTCTGCTATTTTTGCCATGGCAAATGCACGCCCCTGCATGTGGGAACATGCCCCTAGAGTGCAGTAGAATGGAGCACTGTCCTGGTCAATGGCATACTCATCATCAACATATACAAGCCAGCATCTGCTGTGTTGTCAGTCACATCCTTGCCTATTTATAAGCGGATAAGCTTATATGCAAGTGACTTCAAATTGTCAACATCAAGATTGGGGATACACTATCAACAGAAATAATGGAGACAATCTTTGCCTCTGAGCAAGCCTAAATGATATAGCCCTCATATATGACACAAAAGAACCATGAACCTACCACTCCAGACATTGCAACATTCAGACAAACCCAGATCTTGCCTGGTGGAAGAGCAACTTGAGTAAAATACCAATAAGAAAGGTATTTGACAAGTTTCTATCATCTCAGCATAGACCATTGCTCAATAGCATTGACAGTAATTTTTTCAGCTCACACCAATCAGACCAGCCCCAAAATGGAACTTTTGGAAGGTGGTTTGGCAGAAATATCAAAAGCTGAACAACAAGAGAGCAAACCAGTAAGAGAATCAATCAGAAAGCAAAACTGATCACGGTTACAGTATATCTACAAACTTCCTATTTTGAAATAGCCAAACTTGGCATACCTAGAGGCTATAGAAGTCATTATGTGCCATGCTGGGATGAACAATTGAGCAGCTCTTTAACATCATCAAGCAATGCAATGATCCTGCAACCATAAAAAGAACTACAGAGCAGCTGGCTACCACATTGAACAATATCAAAAAGGAGAGGTGGATCACTACCATAGAAGGACTGGATATGACTCACATGAATAGACAAGTATGATGCATCATTAACTGCCTTACAGGCAAAGGCACAAAAAATTACATTTCCCTGTGTCAGCAAACTCCAACATAAAAACACTGTGTAACAATAGTAAGTAATCCAAATAAGCAACACACAGAAATGATCAGACATCTGACTCACAAGCAACTTAAATAACCCTACGTCAACCTTAATTTGATTGCCCCCATTCTCGAATAATGAGTTTGACATAGCTATTAAAGTGATCAAGGCTGGAAAGCCTGCTGGACCAGATAAGATATTCCCAGAATTTGCCATCAAGCTTGGGACCACAATTAGAAGTTGGCTTCAAAAATTCATTTATAAATGCCTAGAAGGTAACAGACTTCCAAAAACCATTGCTATCCTGAAATCCAGTAAACCACCACACAATTCAAAGAGCTACTGACCTATCTCACTACTCTGTGTTACATACAAACTCATGGAGTGCACAATCCTGAATAGAATAGAGAACACCAATTCTCAGGTCCCAAAAGAACAAGCTGGCTTTCAGGAAAAGCAGTGTACCACTGACCAAGTTACATTACTTACATCTGGAATAGGAAATGTATTTGAAATGAGGCAGAAAACAGGTGCAGCCTTTATCAAACTTACAGCTGCCTATGACACTGTTTGCCATCAAGGCCTCAAATATAAACTACAATCCATGATATCTGACTGTAAGCTATGCACTTTCAACTTGAACATGATCTCCAGCCGGGTATTTCAATTCACTACTAGCCAAGGAGAGAAAAAGCAGAATACAAACTCTGAAGAATAGAGTCCCGTCCCCCGTCCCACCCGCCAAATCAGTGCTAGCACCAGTACTTTTCTATGTATATATCTTAAACTTCCCGCATGCAACATCCAAGTAATACATGTCCATTGACGATGTCACTATAGTAGCCCAAGGAATAGATGTGGCAGAACTGTAAAAGACACTAGAGGTACTGACATGAAACTCATCACTGCCTATCTCCACTTAAAACTGGGCATCAATAAAGTAATATCATCACTCTTCTACCTGGATAATTGTCAAGCAAGAGCACACTGAATATTAGAGTAGCCAAGCACAGTCTTCTCCAAGAGCATACCACAACCTATCTAGAAGTCACATTAGACCAGTTCCTCACCTATCAACACCACATTCAGTAGGTCTGCAGCAAAGTCTCTGCCTTAAAGCATTTAGCCAGCACTTGCACTTGTAATGGTATGTGCCTCAGCAAAATATTGTGCTTCTGTATATTCCAGAAGTTGTCACACTAAAAAGCTGATGTTGTTCTTAACGGTGTGCTGAGTGTAACTGGCCACACAACTTACACACACAGATGTACCTCCTGTACTCTCAAGTATTAGACCAAGTGACATAAGAAGAAAGATGGTAACATCATTACTGGCAACAGAAGCAAGAGATGATGAAAATCACTTGCTCCATCAACTGTTAACTGAAGATGGAAGCTGAAGTGTGCATCTACAAGAGACAGGTTAATGCATATTAACCTAATTTAATGCACATTGCGGTCATGCTTCTATATGTGTGTATCTTTAATGAGCATTAAAATGGTGAAATGAGACTAATTGCACCTGAATTTGATAGTTGCAAATGCAGGTATGAAATTTAGGTGTTATTAGTTAAAGTGCATTAACGCATGTCTAGACATGACCCAGCACTAAAAGTTAGTGCTGGGTCTTCTCAGTCACTAGAGGCACCTGGCAGGGCTGCAGAGACTTGGCACTAACTTTAATGACAATACTAGGTATTAAAAATGATGCATGTAGACACCTGCCAGAAATCACTTAATGTGCATTAGCTTAATGTACATGACATTTAGTCACACCTAAATGCATGTGTAGATGTGCCCTAAGAGGCTTAAAGGGCATAAACTATTTCTACATGAAGCCTGCAAGCTCTTGGAAGAGATTGGGGTTGCTTAACCAAACCTATGGGTACTAATAGAGTGGGCCGACTGCTGGGAAATGTCAGACCTGTTTCTACAGTGTTTTATGCCAACAACAAATGAGTCTTTCATTGGGCATGACCTGGACAGTGAAGCATAGGTCAAGCACAGCAAACTGAGATCTGGGTACAGACACTTCAAAACAACACTTTGAAAGATGAACATCTTGGACAGCCTGCTGTATGAGTGCGGAGTCCAACAAACAGCAAAGCATTTCATCGAAAACTTGCTACTCTACGTATGCCCAAACAGGGTAGCTGGAATGTCCACATTGAGCAATAATATCAGAGTGGCTCATAGTTTTGGAATTTGATATCTGATACCATCCAATGGAAGAAGGGGCAGGGACTATTCCTGTAGGAACACAGCCTAGTGCAATGGTGTCTTGAAATTAGCCGGGGCTACTAAATTCTGCTGTAATATAAACAACAGAAATAACGATAACAGTTGCAAAGAAAGACAGAAAGCAGGGCAGGGCGGCATCTGTAAGCCTAACTCATTCAAACTATACAGAAACTTTTATAGTTGACTGCCTATTTTAATCAGGTGCTATGACTTTAGACTAACCTAGATAAAAAGCACTCTCAACAACAAGAAAAGATTGCTAAGATTGTAAGTGCAATACAGAACAGTAAAATACTTCTGGGGAAAATTAACGGTCAATTTACATACTTTTGGCCTAATTCCTTCCAATCTGTCTGAGATTTGCACTTGTACTATACTCTGATGGTTTATTTTCCTCAAACTACCTTTGCAGCTAAGAATGATATTGATTAGTAAAATGGCACAACACCATCTCCGCTTTACATCCCTTCCATATTTTAATATAGGAAGAAATTATTAAGTATGTTTTTACTATAATTACTGAGAAATCTTACAGGGTATATTTTAAAAATACATCCTATTACAAAGCCTTCCCCAGGCCTCTTGGTTGCCTGCCAGTGAACGCATCAAGTTTATTTCAGTATTCTGTATCTGTCCAGTTCTCTGTTGATTTTGCTTGCTACTCCTACTCATTCAAAACCAACCTTTCATGGATTGAATTCAACTAGTTTGTCTTGCAGAAGTAGATGTCTAGCAGTGTAGAATCTTTGCTGATATCAGAACAAATAAGTTTTCATTCTACAGACATGACCACCACATAACCTGTTTATTTGGGTTATATACTGGACTGTGAATTTGATCCTTACTTCCATCTCTTTCACTGCTCATCCTGAGAAAGGATATGATCCAGCAAATTGTTGGTCTAACCTATAGAGATTGAATCAATTTGCAAGTTGTTCATTTTTAATTCAGGAAACACAGGCACATGCCTGCAGTGGCTCAGACTAGCAGCTGGGTGTGGGGGTGCTACAGCAACCTCTCCCTTCCCTTTCAAAGTGCTAAAATGGGGGTGGGGGTGCCTGGCAGGATGCTATGATTAGAGAGGGGTTTCAACCCCCAAGGATGGCATGCACAGCCTCAGCCAGGGTGTGCCTGGAGGAGGAGGGGAAGCAGCCCTTGCCAGGCTTTTCCTCGCTCACTGCTCAAGCGCCAGGGAGTCTTCCAAACCCTGGTCTCCATGAGGCAAAGTGGGGGAGGGAAGGGAGGACTGCTTGTGTGGAGTGCATGCATCTGTTGATGATACTGAGCTTTTCAATTTCCCGCCTTCATCATAGTGTCTGCAGCAAACTGATGACATCCATGTATTGCAAAGCAGGTTATTTCTCACAAGTGTCTGTCTCCTCTTGAACACTGTTGATTTTGGCTTTCAAAGCAAGCAAGCCAGTAGCCAGCAGGGAGCTTATCAGCTCATCAAGAAAACAAAACTCTCTCTTATTAGTTCAAGCTCTTCTTAAACAGCTTTTCCCAAGGTATTTGCAAAGAAGAATGGAGGGACAGTACCAACTGACCTGTTTATTAGTTCCAAAAAGCCCTAAGTGGACATTGTTCTGTCTGCCCATTTCCAATGAAACTGGAAACACACATACATAGATACCTGTCAGCATTCAGCAGCATGGGGGTAGCATGGCCAGATGGCAGCTGGGGTCCATGCTGCTGGGGTCCTTGCTGTGGGAGAGGGGGGATCCCTGCTTGAGCAGTGAGCAAGGATAGAATGGGGCAGGGAAGCAAGGCAGGTGCTCCTGTGCCTGTAGTCTCCACCTCCTCCTTCTCAGCCAGCTGGAGCTCTGGTTAGGGAGGAGAGGGGGCAGGGCCAGCTCCGTTCTCTGGAGCAGACAGCCCAGCCCAGCCCAGGGCTGAAAAGCATGCTGGGATGCTGACGGACTCTGATTTAACTTAAACCAGGAAGGGATCTGGGACAAACATTCCATAAACTGGTTTGACCCAAATCAGTTAAGCCTACATTCAACCAAGTTCATCTTAAACTAGTTTCAGCCATTTTAAAACTGGTTTACGTGTACTGAATATATGTTCTGTTACACGTTTAAACCAATTTCTGATCACTTAACCCAGTTTATGTGTAACTTCTGTCTGTAGCCTGCAAATTTATTAAAACATGCTCAAGAAATCCAAGGAAAAAGACTACAACTTGTTGCTACAAAACTCCCTGTGGTTTGGATCAGCTGTGAAATAAAATTACTTCATCCCAAATGTGGTGATCAGTCTGACCCTGAGTGATGGGGCAACACACTCAATCAGGAACCTAAGGCCTTTATTTAGTTCTAGCAGGAGCACTGGGACACTCCAGTTAAAGTCCTTCACCTTGGCTGTAGCGAATACCTAATGCTTCTGAGGAAGGCAAACCTCGTCTCACCCCAACACTTACAGCAACAGGAGGAGGAAAAAAATTCCTTCTCGGCCCCATGTTGCCACCAGCAGAGCCCGGAAGCATGGGGGAAAAACAAACACCCTCTACTCTGTTCTGCAACTTGAGGATACCAAATAACTCTATGCATCACACACACTTTCTGGCATCCTTCCCCTTCCATAAACTTATTAATCTCCTTTTGAGGTTGTTTAGTCATTTACAGGATCAGGCCCATATTAATTAGCTGTCCATTTGGTTGCTCATCTAATATCTCATGAATCCCTTTAAGAAATTGCAGATAATGTATCCAGTTTGCTTACTTAGCTGGCTGGGGTGGTTCTGTTAATAGACAGGATCAGCTAAGCTTGAAGCCCTTAAAATTTTTTTCTTTATTGCAGGGTATTTCCTAATCTGTGTGGTAAATCCCACTGAAGTTCCTGTAAAATGAAAGGTACTTCCTTCAGGCAGGACAGGGAATTTTAAAACTTCAGGACTGACAGAAGAAATCTAACCTTCAGTTAAGATACAGCAGGGTTTTTCCCAAAGTGCTTAACTAAAGGATATCCACACCACACTTTTATTTTTCATCCTTCTTTGACCTTTAATTTCATGTAAATTCCCAAAGTAAGCAATTTTAGCCGTGTTTTTTCTCAGCTTCTCCCATTTTGGGTAACAGACACAAAGACTATTTTGTGACTGCACACCCCCTTCTTTCTTAAAATCTCATAGCAAGGGAAAAATGGCTGTTAGTTTAAACATCTTAGAACTACAGTTTTGTGCCCATTGAGGTACTTATTTATCCACCAATTTCAATTCTTGCCTGTTTTTATATTTAAAATTATAGCTTTTCCAAGTTCATGTAAACTTCTAGGTAAGAGGGTGGCTCTTTTACAAAAACCTGCCTCCAAATCACTAAAAATAATTCATTCCTGTTTATATTTTCTTCTCATGGAGTATAAGGCTGATATGTACACTTATAACTCATTCCTTTATTTATTTAACTATTTAATTTTTAATGTTTCAAAATATTATGTGAATGTTTTGCTGGTGAATGGAACTGGACTGAAAGCCTGGAGAAAAGTCCTCTGCTTATCTACACAAGAGGCATAGAATGAAGGGCAGTGAAATGAGCCTCATCATCATATTCTGCTATTGCATTAACCTTTAGCAGGAAGTACCACGACTAGGGCTGGGGCAGAAATTACACATAAATCATTATAAGTGACCAGAAACCAGTTCAAAACTGTAACACAACAGAAGTTCAGTACACATAAATCACTTTCAAAATGGCCAAGACAGGACTTTGGGCATATTGTGGTTTAAGATAAACCTGGATGGATGCAGTATCAGACTTCATTAATTTAGGTTAGATCGGTTTATTGAACTTCTGCCCCAGATCCCCTCCAGATTCAAATTAACTCAGTCTCCCATCATCCCAGGATGTTTTTCACCTCCCCCACAAACCCCATCTTGCACTGTGGGCAAGCTAGCCTTGGCCCATGCTGTCTGCTTCAACCATGCAGGGAGGCATACTCCAGCACCCCCAGCTTCTGGCCTGGGCCACTACAGACTAGTGGCTGCATTTCCAGACTCAAGGGTGCATGCCTATTCACTTGCTTATCAGTTCAATCTATGCACTTTAGACTAACCTGCAAAGATTGAATCAATTCAGCCTTGGGCTTTTTGACTGCCTGTACTTAGCTCAGAGGGTTAGAGGATAATTAAGTCTGAATCAAACATTCAGTGACCATTCTGGTAAGGATGGCAACCAGAGTCTGAATCAGTTCCAGTTCTTAATGTAGGTTTTGTGATGTCAGCACACCTCCTGAAACATAGTTTTAGGCCACTCAGTTCATTTCAGTTAAGGCCAATGAAAACCCATCACATAGTGACATTTATCTGAAAACCCATCACATAGTGACACTGCTAATGCTTTGGACAGGTGACCGAGACCTAGACTCCTTCTCTCCTGTTTCAGAACTTGATACAGCAATTTTCCTACAGCAAGAGATACAGCTTGTACTTCCTTTAATTAAGTTTGACTTTGGTATTGTACAAGCATCTGAGTTAGTTTCCCACTGTTGGGTAGGGCGCAAGGGGTTAGAGCACTGGTTCTCAACCTTTTTAGACTCAAGGAACCTTTTGTTAGGCACAAGGCACTCCTTGGAAAATGCCATCTCTTAGTTTTCACTCATTTTTTGACAACTGAAAAATAATACAGCAAATTTTCTATTGTAAAAAACTCTGAAAGATCATAATAGGTCAGAATTCTTTTAACACTACAGATTTTTATTTGAAACTGTTGGTTTTATCTTGTAAATCATGTCTGCTTGCTTAAGATTGTGTGGCATTCTGCAGCACTCCAAAAACATTTCAAGGCACCTCAAGATGCTGCAAAACCCTGGTTGAAAATCACAGGACTAGAGATAATAATATGAAAACAGTTGTTTCAGTTTTAATAACTTTTGATTACCAGTCTAGGTACAGTAGACACAGAACTTGTCTGCCCTACCTGTTACCTATTTGAAAATTGAACTAGTGCAATGATACTCCCAAAGCAAACTTTACTTTGGTTTGGCTTGAGGTACAAGGTAATTCACGAGTTGGCACTCTCTGAAAGTTCCCCTTGCCTTGTTATTTCCTTCCAAGAATGTTTAAAAAAAAGAGAGAGAAAGAATATTTTCCATTTTTAAATTGCTCTTTACTCTGAAAAGCTTAATAGCCTTTATATACAAAATATATCTTCAGTGAACACAGCACATGATGTACTGATAAATTAAAAATGACTAAGGTGGCAGCAGTCTGTTTCAAGGAATATATCAAACTAGATGCAACTCACAAGAATACAGGTTTTTTCCCCTCATTAAAAATCCACAATATGCCTTTCAGAAATAGACATTTAAGACTGAGTTAAATGTAAGTTATTATCTTTTGAGGCTCAAGTTGACACACAGTTAAGTGATTTTTTAAATCAAGTCTTTGGTGCCTAAATCATCTAGTTCAGAACTGTTGTTACTATGACATTTCACCATAAAATTAAAATGTTAATAGGGTTACACTAATCTCAGTATTTGTCCACTGCATGAAAGCCAATTTCAGTCCTCTCTGCAGTACATAAAACATTCTGGGTGAGTGTTCATTATGTTAACTTGTCATTTGCTCAGTAAGGTGAGTTATTTAGCATCGTATGCATACCTAATGCACATAAACTATAATAGACAGGACCAACACTTTCTCAGAAGGGACACTTATTGACATGTGTGGACAGTAGCAGCAGGCGTTGCATTTTCACTTCAACTACTTCTTAAAAGTGACGCTGTCAGAAAGAAAACACCTACTGTGCGCCTTCACTTGCCTTCTGATCCCTTATTAGTTAACCCTGAAGTGAATATGTATACAGCTTTAATCCCCAAGCGTGTATCTGAACCAGGGGAAATCTGGAATTAATTTTGAAGTATTTTGGTTACTAATGCAGCTGTTACAAGTGTTTGATTTGGCAAGGGAACAGAAAAGGCACTGCATACCAATTTCGTGAGCCACTGTAAAAGCTGCATGGAGGCCGTCATCTTCAATCACTGCACAGCTGCGTTCAGGGGAGCATATGGTCCCAACGTCTGCCATTCCCAGAGTATCACATGAATGATGCCCGCATAAATCCTGCCCAGAAAGGGAAAAAAGAAATCATTAATATCATTGTTATACACATAGGCAACAACAAGCTGAAGTCAGCATCCCTCTGCAAACAGCATGGACAGGATAATAATAATACAAGTAATATTATACTTTGAACTTAAATCTAAGAATCACAAAGCCTTAAAAAAGCAAGATGACCAAATCCCACCTCCATTAAAGTCAATGGGAGTCTTTGAATTTACTTTAACGGTAATTGAATAAGACCTGTAATTAATTACAATCATTTATATGTGTACTGTTGAGGCTCTAACTGACATCAGGGGCTCAATTTGTTTAATGACATACATGCACTGTAGAACAAAACAGTCACAGTCCCCAGCTAAAGATCTAATCATCCAAACAGATAAAACAGATCAAAGGTATTTGAACCTTCTACAGATGTAGAATGGGCACGCACATGGAGAGACCAGGGATCACACAGGCAAGATTTAAATGAGGAGATTCTGTATCCCATTCAGTGCCTTTTCCACAAAAACATCCTTCCTCTCTAATGGTACCTTTCATATACTTGTATCCAAAGAAATGAGATAATGTTCAATATCTCTTTTGCAATGGGATCTGTATTCTGAGACTCTGATTCACCCCATTTTAGAGATAAGGAAACTGAATGCAAATGATTCGGTTATTTTTCCAAGGTCCACCGTGGGGTTGTGGATTCTGCATACCTCCTAAATGTGATATGCAAAAATGAGACAATCTCTAAAATTTAAGAGAGATTATCATGTTTCATGTTTGTAATTCTTGGGCACAGGAAATGATCAGAACTCTAAAATAAAATTTTGCTTTTATAATATAAAAATCAGGAACCAGTGTTATTTTTTTCAGTACTTCTACTTTCACATATAAACATTAATTTTATAGGGACTAGGCACATATGTATGTACTTGGCCTGATTCAAAATTCAATAAAATTCATAGAAGAATTCTTATTAAGATGTCAGTGGTCTTTGAATCAGGCTTTTATTAATTTCATGTAATAGATAGATAGATATCTAGATAGATAGCTAGAGACTGCTAGGTTGTTCAGAAAACTTAGTATACTGGTATGTGCAAATTGTAGCTAGACTGCCCTGTGCTACACTGATATGGAGCAAGTTAAAAGTGAAAATACCAGTCATATCCATTCTGCAATCCATTTAACATTGTAGCATAGTTGAATGAATGTCATTTCAAAACAAAACTGTATTGTTATAAATACCTGCAAAGGTATGTTTATGCTATTCTATACATAAAAAGGGCTTAGTCTGTCTGTCTGTCCGTAATGCTTCTGGGGGTGTGGCTCCTGGCTGGGCGTGGCTTCAGCCAGTGCTATGTGTGGGGCGAATTGCCCATCAAGAATGATGGTGGGATAGAGTACTGCCATGATGGTGGGGACAGAAGTGAAGGAGAGGGGGAAGAGGGGTGGCATGGGGCTGGACATGGAGGTGCGGTGGGAGTGATGGTGGGAATGGAGCGCTGCCATGGTGGTGGAGACAGAGTGGATGGAGGGTGGGGGTGAAGTCAGTGCCATTGGTCTCACCACCTCAAGCCCTGCTTCTCGAAGGTGATGGCGGTGCAAGGTGGTGGTGGTGGTGTGGCACTGGCCTCGTCCACCCTCCATCCCCGCCATCATTTTTGATGGGCAATTCGCTAGTACTTTACAATGATAGTTTGAGTCTACCATTCAAACTGCATTCCTTCATTCAGATTTCCATTTAAATTGCCCTACTTTTAGGAAGCCTTTTATGATTAATCTATCTAGATTAATCATAATCTAGATATGATTAATCTATCTAGATCATAAAATAATGGTCTGCATATAGCTGCTAAACATATACATTCATTAGCTTACTGGTAAGTACCAGTTCTCACTGAAGTTAATAGAAAGTTCAACATATCAAGCTCATAAAAGCAGAAGATTGGACATTTTCTTTGCTGTTTTTTTTTTTTTTTTAATTATTAAAGGGTTTTTTTATATAAATAAATAAATTGCCAGTATTACGGTAGTAAATTCAGCATTCCAGGGTCAGTGTCTTCATTTCCATAAATCTAAGCACTGGGGACTTTTCTTTTTCCTGTTTACTGAGGGTAGCAAGTGCCTTGGTGGTGATCTTTTAGCCTAGTTAACATGTTAGCAGCACTCATTAAATTCCTAGAGCATTCTCATGGGCTATGAACAGATGTTGCATTTGTCTCAGGAGATGTTGTATTTGTCTCATCATTCAGATGTCCACATCTTTGTCCTGAGTTAAACCCTAAACAGGCTCACAGGATAAGAAGTGCTAACATTTTGTCTTGGGACACTGTGAAACATGTCTGAACTATTATCCCAGGACGACATCATTGAATCAATGTCAGAAAAGTGTCAGGCAGGCAAGGTTCTTTGGGCAAATGTGATATCTTTTATTAGACCAGGTAGTTGGAAAATTGTTTTTTTGCAAGCTTTCAGGCACAAAAAACCTTCGTTAGGCATAGGGAGAGTCTGCTGGTGTTATGTGTTCTCCATGATGAAATCAAAGCCAAAATGTAAAATGTAAGTCTGTGAAAATGCAAATGAGTGGCTGTGAGGATCAGAGGGAATGGTAGACAATAGGTGTCAGATGAGGGGGAGGACGCCAAGGAGGGAATGTTGAGCTGGTGATAGAATGTATCTGGTGAAATGTAGAGAGGTTAGCTGGCTGGCAGGTGGCAGCCAGGTTATAATGTGTCATAAATCCAATGTCTATATTTAGTCCATTACTTTTTTTTTTATCCAGTAGTGTTTTGTAAATTCCCTTTGAGATTAGAATTGAAATATTGGAGAGAGAGTGGTTGTCTTGTGAGAAACTGGCTTCCACATATAATTGGGTATTCCTGTCTTTGATTGATTTTTGGTGTACGTTCATTCTGGTAGGCAGTTGTTGTTTGGTTCCTCTTATGTATTTTCTATCTGGAAATTTAGTGCACTAGATGAAATCTTCTTAAACAGACTCTTAAAGAGATCTTTCCACAACCACTCATCCTAGCCTCTAAACAAGCATCAAACCTCACAAACTTCATCAACAGAAGCAAACTTCCTATGGCTCAAAGAACACCAAATGGATCCGGACCATGCCAGGATAAGAAATGTAAAACCTGTCACCAGATCTCCACCACTCCCACATAACTATATCCCACAATAGAATCATCACTAGTCCTGGGTCTTACACCTACACTGACACCTCCAGAAATGTTATACATCTCATCCAGTGCCCTGATAGAAAATGTGTGGGAGAAATCAAACAACTGCATACCAGAATGAACACACATTGAAATATATTGAAGACAAAAATACCCAGTTATCTGTGAGAGCACACTTCTCACAAGGCAATCACTCTCCAGTCTCTTAGTTTCAATACTCAAAGGTAATTTACAAAACACCTTTCATAGATGAGCCTATGAACTTCACTTCGTAAATCTACTGGATAAAAAAAAAATAATGGACTAAATATAGACACAAGAGTTAAGAAACATCATAACTTGCCTGCCATTTGATAACCCGAAGTAAACTGTCAGCATTTTACCAGCTACATTCTGTCACCAGTTCTACATTCCTCCTTTGCCCTCCGGCTCCACCTACCTGTCTCACAACTATTGTCTATCTCCCATTCCCTCTGATCCTCATTGCCACACATTTGCATTTTCACATACTTGCATTTTGCATATTGGCTTTGATTCCACTATGGAGAACACATAACACCAGCAGACTCTCCCTATGCCCGAAGTGTTTGTGTCTGAAACCTTGCAAAGAACAATTTTTCCAACTATTTAGTCAGTCTAACAAAATATATCACATTTACCCAAAGAACCTTGTCTGCCTATGTCCTTATACCACCATGGCTGCAACCAACTAAAGACCAACTTAGACAGCCCTAAAGAAAAGTGTCAGTGCATTCAGCCATTCATTAAATCCCAACTGGAAAGGCAACATATACACAGGGTGATCCCAGGACTTTTCTGTGGACAAATGCAGGCACAACTTGTCAGTGAACAAATTCAATGTCTGTTCCTAGTCTTAGGCTTACATCAAATAGCTTGTTTATATCACCTCTAAATTTAGCTTATTGAGTTCATATATTTGTCTTACAAGAAAAAATGTTACCACTGTAAACATGCTAACCATACTATACTAGGTAAAGTGCACCAACTGCAGTTGAATCTTGCTCAGTATAAAGGTGCCCAAGAGCTAGTCTCACAGAAATGGTAATAAACTCTACTGGAAATAGGCACTTTTACACATGCTCCGAGAAATGCTTTAATTAAAGTGCCTCCACATCTCATGTATCAGTGTCCCTGCACTTAAAAATGGTGGTGGGACACTTGAACTAAAGCTCGTTTGATGAGGTTTAGTTCAAGTCCCCCCACCACCATTTTTAAGTGTGGGGGTACTGATACATGAAATGCAGGAGGCTGCTGGATTGCAGTAATTGCTATGCTCTAGCAGACTTGATTAATCAAATTTGTTCTGATGCGCTGCAATTCCAGTGCATTGCAGCAGCCTCTGCGTTCATGTACAGGCACCCATTTATACTAGTTTAACTGTGTTCATACAAGTAGTTGAACCACTAACCAAAACAGTAAAAAAATGTATGTACACCATGCTTAAAGGTGATACTTTGAGGTGATGAAAGCTATATTTTACATTCGGAGAAGGGCAGAGGAAAAGTGAAAATTACAATAACTATAGCCTAGCTTATAAACAGGTTTTGCATGCTATTTTTGTTAGGGGTGTTATTTCTTTCAATATAGTCATATTGGTAATACTCCTATTGTAGACATAGTTATGCAGCATGAAGGTATTTTATAATAGTATATCTTATTACTCCTCTCTAACAGGAATAATCGGTACCACTCTTTACACATTTACATAGAAATAACTATCTACATTAGGAGGCTGTACTACTTTATAAGTAGACAAGCCTTTAGGTCTCCTTAGAATCACTTCTGAAACAGTTTTCAGAAGTTAAATTGTTCTTTAACCTTGTATTTCTTGACAGAGACCTGAACTAAAGTGATGCAGAGAGATGGTGCCATATTATTTCCATTAATGTCAAGAGTGTTTGCTACAATGTAATAGCGTACTGTTTTAAATATATATGGGTATTTGCATCTAACAATATCTTGTTACTTTTGACATACCTTTGACATGTCAATATCATGCCATATTACTAGCTGTGTTTTGTAATATAAAAGACTGGTTCTGGAAATTTAGGAATACTGTCCATACACTGTTCCCAAGGTATTGTGCTGTTGGACTGCATAGACATGGCCTCATAGGGAGGGAAGGAATATGACCAAAAATCCCCATATGAGACAAAGAAATGAGCAAGAGAGCAACAGAAGTTTTAGATATAAGGAGCAGAACTATGGATATAGGGTTGGGTGATGAACAACACCGTGGTCACGTGAGTCATTTCAGCGATCATTTCTGTAATGCAGCAAGTATTGGACAATGTGGAAGAAGAGCAGTGTGCATGAACATTGCAGCTCAGTCTGTGTAGTTTCAGAAGAGAACTAGACAGGGATAGAGAGGTAGGGCAGGATTTGGGAAGCACAGTATGAAAAGTGGATATGTTGACTGGTGTTAGCCTGCTTGTGGGGTAGTTGCTGGAAATGTGTGGTTATGAGCTGTAACTGTGGAGCTTGTATTGGGTAGGTATTAAAGAGGGGAGGATGTGAGCAACAAGTACTCTTTAATTCCTTTCTTCAGCCTTGGGTAACCATGTATGGAGGCCTTTTTTTGTCTTAGAATAATGCCACCACTGTTATCATTAGCATAAGCAGATTTTTACAATCTCATGAAATTCTCAGATCATGATCACAATTTCCTCTTTTTCCCCTTCCTCTCTGTAGATACCCAGATTTGGCCTATGTAGTTTATTTCTATTCTGCTTCTATATTATGTACACTATGCAGCTTTTGATCCTGCACAGTGATATTTCTGAGACAGCTGAGCAATTGCAGTGCTTTCATACCCTTTCCTCTTAATTACATGCCAATTCCTTAATTATAGAAGTTTTTTCACTAGCACAACTTGGACCTATATTATTTTAAACCTATCTGCTTATGTTTCTGCTAATTGAAACCCGGTAGGACAAATTTTATCTTTGTCCTAAACTTCCTGCACCACACTGGCCATGAAAACTTAGTTACCAAGATCATTAACAACATTCTTAGCTTCCCTAGACCATCTAAGAAACAACCTCAGAGGTTCCTAAAGGAAAATTTCTAGGAGTACATTAAAAGTTTTTATAGCTCACAAAAAGTATTTTTTTCCTTAAAATCAGGCCCTAACCTAATGATGTAATCTAATAAATCTATGTGGATCTCAATTTTTCAAACTGCTAACAAAGCACTAAAAAGCCAAGACTGAGATTGTATTTGTAAAATACCTTCCAATCATTATTTCTCCATGATGTGCTTTTTCTTGTAGAAAGTTAAGTACCCATTCATATCTGTCTAATTTTGTCTGACCTTTTACTCATGTAATTATCTCCATATAGTGGTGGAAACTTCTGAGCATAAATGTTTCTTGATGTTTGTAAAAGAAGAATTCAGAGTCTGGCCTTTGATCTAAACCACAGGAGTTTCAGAATAGAAGAATCAATAGGAAATGCATTTGCTGTACAGGAGACAATAGTTGTTAATCCTTAAAGTCTGGCAAAGGAAAGAGTTAGAAAAATGAGCTCTACATCATATGATCAGTAGTTAATTAGACAGCACTTTAAAGGCCAAGATTTTTTGGCATTCTTGAAGTACATCAAGACTGCTTGGCCTTTTGCCATGTAGAAATGGCATTATTGTGAATGAAGATAACTGTAGAGGCTCCCTATTTGATGCTGTTTACTTATACGACTCGGAATTCTTTAATTGGAGAAGAGGGGCTCAACACTGGCATACACTAATCTTCAGATTTTGAACTTTGACATTAAATTAGTATTTTAGGTCTAAATCCAAATAAAGGTTTTAGGGCACCTAACCACAAAATTGCAATCCTGAAATGCCCCGCTTACGTACTGCTTAACCCTGGGGCACTCTGAGTACTTTGGGACATTATGCCTGATGATCATTGTGTGAGGGAGTTGTTCATGTACTTTTAAGAACAGACCGGACAAGCACTTGGTTTAGACAGGGTTGATCCTGCCCTGAGCAGGGGAGTTGGACTAGTGATTCTAAACTCTATAGACAGCTTAGAATTAGACACTTTGTGGCTTAAATTGTTCTAAGCACCTGAACATTCTGATTTTGTAGACACCAGATGTGGTTCAGTTTTCATAGGGTTCAACAGCCTGGCAGTTGGTTAGCTCATAACCAGTCCTGGTTGGAATCCAGAAGTAGGTATTCCTTCTTCTACATCCCCTGAGGGGCCTGATACAAGTGGTGTTCTTTGAGCATGCCTAATGTGTACCGACAGGTTGAGGCTCCACAAAATGTAGTTGTGGCTAACACTTTCTTTTAAAACATGGTTATGGGCAACACTACTCTTATGCAATATCGTAATAGTTAGATCATTTGACTAAGATCTGGAATAACCAGTTTCCAGACCCTCCTCCAGCCCAAAGGGTTCAAACAACATTTCATCGCCTAGGACAGTACCTTATCCTCCAGATAGTAGGCTATGCTGAGTGGGGCACTTTCTCCCTGCAATATTTGAGCTGTATTATTGTGTAAACCACGCCCCCTGCCCCCAGATTTACTGAGAGAGAAGCACAGAAAGAGCTTGTCTCTAACTCCAGCAGTCAGGTGATAATTAGGCAGCTGTGCATAACTGCAGAAGTATTGCAGAATACTGCAGCACTTTTCTTATAGCCACAAAACATTGTTTTCCCCTTATGTCATTTTCTAAACAAAACATACTATATTCATACGAAGGTCAATGGAGCCACTCTGCAGCTGAGAAGGATAGCAAATGCTATAATTTCTGTAACATAATAAAGATCATTTACATTCAACATGATACATCAAGAACCCCTGCAGATATACTGCTTGCATTTGGCACAATGACAATATGACAATACAAACTCTGGCTTACTACAAAGGAGGGGAATTTGGATGAGACAAAGTTAAAAAAAAAAAAAAGAAGAAAAAAAAATGAAATAACCTGAGCCAAAGAAAGCATGTGCTTCACTCAATGAAATTATCATCTATTGAGCTGAGATAATCCAATCCTTGCTGTTCAATTTCAACAGCACTGTCAGCTTGATAGTTAAACTGAACCACATATGCAGGGCCCATATAATTGCTATGTGGAAAAGGGCAGGACTGTGGCCTTTGAGTCTAATGTGAACTTTTTTTGTGAGAGCCAGTGATGATGGTACTATCACTCGCTATACTAACCAGTACTTATGAAAGACATGTTCATGTTCTGATTGTCTGTAGCTGCTGTGAGAAATATCTATTTGAGTTTTCACATGATTCAGAGTGGAAAGAAAGGAAGAGAATTTGATTTTGTCCAACTGTTTTCAGTAGTTTGCTTTTAAGTTAGCTTAGGTCATGAGTAAAGAAGGTTTGTGGGAGTTTAGGGGACACTTGCTAAAAAAGTAGAAAAAAATATTACTGATTCAAGTACATGTTAGATGATATTTCCAACAACTATTTGCATTGCAACACACATCTGGAGTATATTGTTTGTGTTAATAAGCAGTGCGGACACAGAAAAATGAATTATTTCCAAAGTCACAGAATTAGTCATAAATGGGAGAGAGATAAACAAATTAGATTAATATTTAAATGTGATGTTGCTCCAGTCAAGTCAATGGAGTTATACCAAGGATGAATCCAACACAAAAATTTAAAACTCTAATCACAGAGGTGGTTAGCCTTTTTAGTCTGAAGTAGGCAAAAGTAGGGTAGGCCAAGCAGCTAACATGAAATATAGAAAGATCCATTACTGACTTTAGTTACTTTGTGGCTGGGTCTCTAAGGGTGTGTCTACACGTGCAATTAATGCAACTGAATGAACTCTGGTGCAGTTTGAGCTAGTGGAACCTAATCTAACTGTCTACACATGTGTTTAAGAGTAGTAATTTACTCTGCCATCAGATAGTACTTGTGTCTGATGGGACTAGTGATGGTGCAGTAAATGAGTCTATGTCCTAATTGCCACATGCATGTGTATGCTGATGCTTTACTGCACAGCAAATTAGTCTACTGTGCAGTAAAGCACACATCTAGTCAGGGCCCATCTACATTAGTCAGGTGACACCTTAGAGTAACTGGCTCATCAGGTGCTAAGCAAATAGAAAGTATAGCATCTGATGAAGTAAACTATTGCCTACAAAAGCTCATGCCTTTCAGTTAGTCTCTGAGATGCCATTGTAGTCAGAGACCCTGTCACAAAGTAACTAAAGACAATAATGTAACTCTCTGCATTGCATTACCTGCCTGAATGACATGTCCTGAATAACTGGATAGGAGATTACATTCTGTTATAATCTATTATATTTTTTAGCCAAATGAAGGAGCAAATTATGATATTTGTTCTATTAGGATTAATTCAGCTAATGTGCCTAACTCTGGAAACCTTGTCAGACAGTCTCACTGATGAAATATCTGTCTTTGATCCACATTAAGGCAGATTTTCACAAATGACTAGGTCTGCCTGCAATAGTTTATATATTAATCTCTTTTGCTATATAGCAGAGCTTGTCTTGAACTATTTATCAAATTAAATATGGATAATAGCAAAAGGTTAATTGCTTTTTTAATCAGGATTCACTGTGAGTTCTGCTTAAAAATATATCACATAAGCACTAATAATAATAATAATAATAATACTACATTCCACTGCTACTAATTCTACATAGAAGGAAAGTCCTTGGTGCCTTCAATCATGTAAGCCTTAATCTACCTTTAAATAAAGAAACTACATTGTAAAAGAGAGGAAAGCATCTGGGAAAGATCCTTGAAAATACTTTTGAATTCAAACAAAATCAGTCACCTTTAAAGGATGTTGCAATTTGAGGTAATGTAACTTCCAGTACAAATGTCATTCCAGAGGGAAGCTAAGTGTTATGCTGGAGATCTATATCGCAATATGCATGCTTAGTTCAGCTACTGACTATGCATAAAGAGTTACTTACAGTTTGGGAAATGTGTTAGTTTGATAGATGATTTGCAAATATTATTCTGTTGACACACAGACACAAAGTTCAAGGTGGCCTCAGTTAGTAAACAGGGATGGAAAATGTACCTCACACATTTACTCCATGCCTGAAAAACAAACCATTTAGAAGATGACATCTGGATTCACAAAAATTAACACAGCACTGTTCAGAGCCCATCAAAACATGGAGTGATGGTTTAGCGTCTAGTTGCTAAGCAACCTACTTCATACATTCAAAACACAGTTGTAAAAGTTGGAACTTCCTGCCAATTGCTGCTACTTCTCACTGAAGAACTAAACTGGAAAAAAAATCTTTCTTTGGGTTTAAAAATGAACTGTTTTCTAGGAGATGTGTTTCATCTGCCTTTTCTTCTTCAGCTTGTTGTCAAGTTTACATTCTAATATGTGAACGGATTATTTTTGAACATGCAAATGTCATCAGATTAAAGTGGCATTTTTTTTTTGCTGAATGCATAGAAATACACATAGTGAGAAACTGTTCGCTAAACCAAAATATCATCTTTTCCCAAGCCAAACATATCTCTGATTTGACCTTCATGATTTCAAAATCTAGGGCCAGATCCTGTGATTCATCCCCTGGAGATACATTAAAGAAATCTGCACTGATTTAGTTTGAGGATCTGACTATTGCTCAACTGTGTCAAAAGTATGCACTAAACAAACTACAGCCTATTTATTAAGTAACTGAAAACTACTTTTCCATATGATACCTATTGCCTAATGCATTACATGTATATTCTTACAGTAACAAGTAAAATTGTAATGAGACCACAAGAACTATGAAATTTTACTCTCTTTCTTTGAAATGTTCATCCATAGCAAACATTGATCCAGATTTTAGCACTGTTACTTATGTTCAAAGGAATTAACTCTACACATGGAGTGAAGGTTTGTCTACAGATGGAGGGTTGCAATATTTTGCTTCTGCTATGATGGGCCAGGAAATGACACAGGCAAAGACTTTTAGTGATATCTTTTATTGAACCAACTGTATCGCTGGGAGAGCTATAGGGCACGTTTTCAGATATCAGTTGCCCCAATACTTGTCCAGCAGCTTTCCTAGCTACTCAGTTGGTCCAATAAAAGATGCCTACAAATGGAGTTACTTTACAATCCGCTTTGAAAGTGGAGTAAGGTAATTAGGAATCCTTATTTTGGAATGAGTGTGTCCACAAAAGGTGCTTTTTAGGAATAACAACTATCCTTTAAATTCTGAATTAACTTGCAGGGGTAAGTCAGTCCTTAGCTGTTATTCAAGGAGGTCTGTTTTGGCATTCATTTCAAAGTTTAAGTCTACAATCTACTTTTCTTATTCAGTGGAACCTGGTCAAGTCCCACTCAAATTAATGAGAGTGGCAACAGAAAGATTTTGACCCAGTGGTTAATAAACTAACCATAAAAAATGACATTTATAGTAAAAAGCAAGAGGATTCTGACAGGATCTAGCTGTCCTTGTTGACCAGCACCACAACTATCACCATGGCCTTCCTTCATTCAGATTATAATTGCTCAAGTGACTATAAAAATATGAGTTTACAGAGCTTTTAACAAAGATGATGAGTGAGATTAAACTGCTGCAGAAGTAGCCTGCAATACAAGTGCTGGATGACCAAAACACAGTCTAATGTTTCAAGTATTTAAAACTATAAAAGTAAGCCAGGCTTCTTTTTGCCTCTCCCCTCTGGAGGAACTCCTTCCACAAACCATGAAAAGCATCCTTTTTGGCAGGCTCCTATGCTGTAGCTGAGCAAGAAAACTCAAACGAACGGAAAGTCATGCAGTTATTCTTTTCTTTCTTAGGAAAAAAAAACACAAAACCACCAAAAGGGATAGTCTTACAGAAGAACCTCATTGCATAAACTCTGCCACATGTCCACTGGAGAAATGCCCCTTAATGACCTCTGGCAATGCAATTAAGTAAGACACACAGATCTGAAAGTATGAAACTAGCATGATCAGGCCTGTAATTAATTAAGAGAGCCTATTTTTCATGGCATGGATATGAAAGTAGCATGTCCCTCTCTGCAAACCCGATGGACTTAGTTTTTGTCACTTTGTTCTCCTGTTGTTTATATTTCTGTCCTAGTCTTGAACCACAAATGGTATCACCTTCCAGCCTTAGTGACACCAGTCTTTCATGCTGGAGACACCACATCAGCTTATACCAGTTAAACAGGAAAAGCGTATGTTCTTTAAAGTGTTCTCTACCAGTTCAATTAAATTTTCTAACCTCAGTGGGTCAAGTCCATTCCTAGATTCATTTGGCCACAGGAGTTATTTACAGGGACTATCCACAAATGGTAGAAGCTCCACAGCAATTAAAAAGGATGTGTGAAACAACACACTCTAAAAGGAAGCAATGTAATCACCCAAGGGGCGATATTAGATGGTTGAAGTCTGGTTCCTAGTGGCTATATGTCTAGATCAAACAAATTAACAGTATCCCTCCACACTAACAGTCTCTAGTCAAGAGACTACCGGGACCTGAATAACAGGGAATGTCGTAGACCAGGGGAAAGTAAAAGGATGGATGCCCAAAAGAAACTTGTGAAACACTTTAATGAAAGGAGCACCACTCATAACTTGGACAGGAGTCATCTGAAGAAGTCCCCATGACTGAATGGTATTGTTGTTGAAGCAACAGGTGTTGTGGTGAGTGTGGTGAGCCAGATAAGTGTGGTGTTTCATGCATCTTGGTTTTGGAACCAGCACTCCTTCCACCCCCTTCTTGCTGCCCCTTCTTACAGGAGGGAGTTGTGGGAGACACTTGAAACCACAGCATGTGAAATGAAGCAGTGACATCTCCTAGGTGGAGATAAATGAGATGGTCTCAGTCTGCTCCTTAAGTGGGACATGGAGGGTCAGCACAGATCAGAAACACACATGCTGGGAGTAAACTGTGAAGGGCAGAAGGAAAGGGAAGACTAAAGACAGCAAGCACAGGGGGAAATGAAACAGGGCAAGAGAGGAAGGAGAGGCAGTCGGGGCAGCAATGGATGGAGGGAAGGAAAGTGGCCCCTGCTGACCTACCTCCCTAGTGAAGTGGAGGATGACACAGAAGGACCTACCTCCCTGGTGAAGAGGATGGCAGCATCATAGTGCTCATCATGGTCGTCCTCCAGTGGGTTGTGCTGGTGCTGCCACTTGCAGAAGTTCTTGAGCGTGGTGGCGGCATTCTTGGTGACCTCCAGCCCCTTGTCCTTCTCACCTAGCACCACCACCTTCACCACGGCCAGCCGGATGTGGTTCTCAATGCTAGCATGCCCATAGAGGCGCGAGGCAATGGTTGCCAGGGTCAGCAAGTAGTGCTGGAGGCCCTTGCCATATTTCTTGGCCATGGAGTCGTCAGCCACCAGGAGAAGCTCCACTTGGCGCGCCCGGGACACAGAGCGTCGCCTCCGTCCACCCCTCACCCGCTCCGGGGTGAGCACATCCCTGCCCTGCCTCTGCCCCTGAGGCGGGGGGTCATGGGTCTCGCAGCTGGGGCGAGCAGGCAGAGCCTGGAAGCTGAAGTGGTCCCTGACGAAGAAGTGCGGGACCTGTGTGGCTCCGGGTGAGTAGGGGCGCTGCCGCCCTGTGCCCTGCGCCCCCAGCAAGGGCTTCACGGTGTAGCGGGCATGCCCCACGGCGAAGTAGCCAGCCAGGCCCCCGCACACGTCAAAGATGGCCAGGGAGCGGGGGTTGCGGTCTACAGTGCCGCGGTAGGAGCAGCGCGCCCGCGGCCCCGGCGCCTCGTCCCGCTCCAGGTCCAGCAGGAAGCGCCTCCCGGCCGCCTGCAGGCTGTAGCCCGCGCGCCCGCCCCCCGCGTACAGCCGCTGGATGCCCCGTACCGCGCCGCTGCGCCGCGGGGAGCCGGGGGCCGACCCCGCGCCCGGCCCGCCTTTATCATAGGCACTGGCAGGTGCCGCGCCGGGGCCGGGCTGCGCCACGCTCAAGTGCAAGGGGAGCGCCAGAGCCAGCGCCAGCGCCAGCTGCACCGGCACCGGCATCGCTCCGCCTCTGCGCGCCCCGGGCCGCCCGCCGGGGCACAGCGGGGCGCACACTCGCACACGGCCAGACACCCCCAAACGCACGGGCACGGACACCGGCACGCGCGTGCACACACAGATACACGCACAGGTATACACACACGCACACAGCCACACACACACAGGCAGACAACCACAGAGAGGTATACTCACAGGTACACAAATACACAGGCACGCATACAGAGGTACACTTACACCCAAGTACACGCACACACAGAGGTACGCACAGGTATACACATACAGAGGTACACTCACACACAGATGTACACACACACACACACACACACACACACACACACACACACAGAGGCGGGCACGCTGGTAGCAACACGTGGGCGGCGAGCGGCCGCGGTCCCGGGCGGCGGCAGCAGGCGGCAGCGGGGAGGCGGCGGCCCCGGTCCTGGTCCCGGCGCAGGTCGTCCGGAGGCTCCTCAGCCCCGCGGGGCAGGCGGGCAGGGAGAGGCAGCGGCGGGGCCAGGCCGGGACCTGCTCCCCTCGCCCGGCTGGTCTCGCGTGTCCGCCGAGGGGGTCCCGAGCCGCGAAGCGGGGGCAGAAGCCGCGGTGAGAGCGGAGCGTGCAGCGAGCGAGCTAGAGAACCGCGACCCGGCCGGGCTGCCTCTCTCCCCCCGGCCGCCCTCCCTCCCTCTCATGTGTTTGCCCCTCCTGGGTGCGTGCCCGCAGCCGGCGGCGGAGGCAGAGGCAGCGCGCTGTGGCAGGGGGCGGAGGTGGAACAATGCCTTTATAGCGGAATGCCATCCTGCCATGGCAATTGCAACAATTCGTCACCGCGGGCTGCCTCTTAAAGGGAGAGCCTGGGAAGCACCACTCCCGCCCACCCCGCCGGCCCCGCGCGGGGCGGAGAGGGGCGGGGGAGGCAGAGGGAGAGACAGCTGGGGGGAGAGGAGAGACAGCTGGGGGGAGACAGAGGGACGGGGGAGAAAGACAGAGGGACGGGGTGGGTGGGTGAGAAGCAGAGGTACTGGAAGGGGAGGGGAGGGGGGGAGGCAGGAGAGAGCTGCAAAGAGGGAGGGCAGAGAGTATTTCCTAGAAGGTCAGCAAACCAGGGAGCTCAGGAGGTCACCGAGTCCACCCCCCTGCTCCAAGCAGGGCCAGCCCCAGCTAGGTTTGTGTATGACCCCTCCCCTCCCCCCACAACCACCACACACCACCACCACCACCTCCACCTCAGATCTCAATTTGAGTCACTTAAAAGTTTGATATTTCCCAACTGGACGGGAATGGCTGCGCAGGGCTGACCTCACGTCCTGTCAGCTTGTCCCCCCCCCCCCCCCCGGTTGTTTTGATGTGCCTGGTATGAAGTGGGTGAGACAGAGCTATGGCTTATTTTAAGCGGGGTGGAGGGGGAGCAGCAAGTTGCCGGGGCTTTTAAGCAATGTTCTTCTCATGCCAGGGATGAGTGGCTTTGCCGCACGGAGAAACAGTTCTGGAGCCGGTGTCTGGATGACTTTGAAGGATCACTAGCGAGTGTGTGTGTGGGTGTGTGTGTGTGTGGGTGTGTGTGTGTGGGTGTGTGTGTGGTCCCACCTGACTCGAGAGGTGGGTAAAGACATTGTACCTCTCTTTTGTGGACGGAAGCTGCTCTATTTCCTCAGGCAGGAGGACAGAAGACGCAAACCTTCCTGGCTTGCTCTCTGGAATAATCACTGCCTGTGATTATTCCTGTCATCTGTTTGACCTGGACAGACTGGCATTTTCCTGTATTCCCAAAGAGAAGAGAGGCTGGGGAAGAGTTAACACTTCCTTCAACCTTTTTAAAAATTCTTCAAATGATTTCACATGCTTAGCTCATCCCCCCACTGTCAGACATACCAGTCACTCTTGCCCCACCCTTGTCCTCATGCACTCACAGGGACACCCCAAAGCAAAGATATCTCACTTAACTGGCCGCTCACTTTTTCAGCTGTGAACTCTTTCTGGGGTCAAAGCTGTTTATTCCTCACCCATGAGAAGTGCTTGATAAACAGTAAGAAAAGAAGAAAATGCTGTGAGGCAAACTGAGTTTCCTCAAAAGGCAAGAAGAGGACACAGATGCAGGAGGTGGTTGCTCCTGTTAAAGGTCCCTTGCAGGTACCTGAAAAAAGGTACCTACCAGCCCTGACTGAAAAGATAACTCCATGGAAAAGACAAGACCTTTGCATGTTGCATTTTCTAGACCCTCCTTTTGAATCTCTGAAGGGGAAGTCAGCTGTGTTAGGCACAGGTGCTTTCTGCAGGCAGGACTAGGGGAACCTGCTCCCTTTTTTTGCTGATTAGGTCATACAGGAGCCTGAGCCACCTACACATGTTGAATGTTATCCATTGCAAAGTCCCATTAAAGTCAAGGTAGCTACTCACAGTCATTTAATTGAAGCACATATGCAAATTTTGAGACTATTATCAGGCAATTGAACAAGTGGCAGATTAGGGCATGAATTCATCAATCCTGTGATGAATCATAGAAAATGAGGGCTGGAAAGGACCTCAGGAGGTGATCTAATTTAACCCCCTGCTCAAAGCAAGACCATCCCCAACTAGATCACCCCAGCCAACACTTTATCTAGCTAGGTTTTAAAACCTCTAAGGATGAGGATCCCACCACCTCTCAGAGTAACCTGTTCCAGTGCCACACCATCCTCCTAGTAAGAAAGTTTTTCCTAATGTGTCTAACCTAATATGAAATCTCAAGACAGGTTCATCAACATGATGCAACAAAATGAGCCAGTTGTTTCAAACTGTCTAGCATTTTCCTGAGAGTTTCTAATTAATATGAATGTATAACCCTCATCTCAACCAAAGACTATTCCAGGAAAGAGTGCACATTGGAAGTTTACAGGTTCACACTTTATTTTTCCTGATACTCTCCATATTACTGGAAATGGTGGAACTTATATTCAGTAGCTAGGTTTCCACAGGTCTGATGCTACTCCTTCCTTCTTACAGTACCAAGCCACAGGAATGCTTAAGCAGGTAAGGTAAGATTACAAAGAGCCAATATGTTGTAGGAATAGACCATCATCTGAAGTTTCTTGTGTTACATGCCAGAACTGGTCAACTTTTTTCAAATTTTCAAATTTTGATGAAATATTACCTTTCTCATGATTTACCACCTGTTTATTTGGACCAGCTTTATTTGGACAAAAATGATAGAAATTTGGGGAAAAAAAGAGAAAAAAGAAATTAGAACTCAAACAAACAAAAGGTTCTGAAGAAAGAAAGAATACTTTTGAGAAATATTCATAATCTGCCTCTCTCTCTTTAAACATCTTTATTGCTTTCATTTCATGCATATGGGGATCTATTCTACTTCAGTAACATCTGTTTTATTGACTTCAGTGGGAACTGGATCAGACCTGGGGCTCACATTTATCACTAGTCCAAACTCTCAAAATACCTTTGAGAGAGGCATTAAAGATAAAACGAATGGTAAAAAATGTACTTTGAATCACCACTGCGGAACGGTGATTGAAACTTAGTTCTCAATGAAATACAGTACAGCACTCGGGGCAAGTGCAATGTTCTTCCATGTTAAAGTACAATTTTAACTGCCCTGCTATAGCCCAGGTCAAAGGGAAACGTTAAAATGATTATTCAGTCTTGTTTGTGCTATTGCTTATCCATTCTTTTCCACTTGATTCTCCTAATGCTAGAGGAACTCAACTAAATTTGTGCTCCTAGAAGACTTTGTTTCATTTAGCCAGAATCTAAATTCTTAAAGAATATTCAAATTCAAATATACAGACTGTTCCATGTGTCATGAGATCTCTTCAATTTACATTTCATAACTGTAGCTTTCAATCATCATACTGATGAATTGTTAATCCAATTATGCCTTATGAAACAAGAGGCACCCTCTTGTATTCTGAGAGCCTCAAGTATAAATCATTTAAAATAGTCTTGTTTCCCAGTCTGTTTTGCCCTCTTACCCCTTCTACTGTTAGAACATTCATTTTAGACAAGAGACCCTCTTAGTTTCAAGTTGTGAATAGCACTAAATCCTTGTCAAACAGTTTTGACCTGGAAATCACAGGACTGACCTTTCCCAACTGAAAGATGCAAAGCCACAAATCCTCAATTAGCTCTAAAACACAACATATGTGTTAGGCACTGTTGTGAGCCAAATCCATCCTGGGGTAAGATGACCCAACTCTATTAACTCTAACGCAGCTGTAGTTGCTTATATCAAGGGTGTACATTTCCTTTGTCTTTTAGTCATACAAAATATTAGTCCCTGTCCAGTAAGATAGTTCCAGTCATTGGGGGTTTCTAATTAGAGCTTTTGTTTCCAGCCTGGGAAATATACAGCAACTTTCTCCTATTATTTAACAACTTAAGAGGGCATTCAGACATTGACGTGCTAATAACCAGTTTATAAACACTGTCTTCAGAAACTTTTCTGGAATACATCCCCATAGTATTTTCTTTCTGTTTTGGATTTTTCAGAAAGAGAAAACCATGAATCCATTATTAACATCATACATGTGTCTATATTTTGTTTTATTCATATCACCCAAAAGTCACTTTTAATCAAATACTGATGGTAAGTCAATTTCTTAGGGTAGTCAAGTGCTGACTTGCTTTCTTCCCTTCATATTCAAATAAATTAACTTCTCTAACCATCTCCCAAATTCTTTACTAATGAATTATATAGCTGCTCTTGGCTTAAATATGGCAGTTTTAAACAGTGCTCAGCAACATTATACAACATCATGGGACAAGAAAAAAGAAATATTTAGATCTGAATAGAACCTGTAGTCTTTATAATCAGGATCAGATCCTTAGTTTTTTTCCCTCATGCAGTTGATTCCACTGTGTAACTGATTATAGGATCAAACTCTGGCAATGGACCAAAATAATATTAGAAACTAGGAAGACATGCCATTGGGATATTAAGTATCACTTCCTGACACAGTAACAATAGTATATACATTGAATCCAATAGAACTACTCATATGTTATTACCCCAACCATAGGCTTCTTTGTTTGCAAGTTTAATGCATTCTTCCTTTTAAGAAAAAATAGCCTATGAGTTTTTTGACACTGCCATTATTCAATATGTTTTCTTTTAGAATAATTACTATAGCATTAGTGCAATGTTATATTGATAATAATGCCTTTCCTTCATTTATGATATTAAGTTCCATATATTAAAATCCTTCTGAAGAAAGGCCAATCAATCAATACAGAAAGTTTTTATACTCTTGTGGAACCTATATTTCACCTTTCTTAGATAGTTACATGTTTAAATATAGCAAAAGGGTATTTGGAATTGAGGAATTCAAACATAAAGGGTTTCACACACTACTGCTCTATGTCTCCTATAGTTACTTATACCAGAGCAAAGGGGATGCCTTGCTAATTTATTTTTCTGTGATTTATTTTGATTATATACAGTAGCCAACCATATTTGGCTCTGTTTTATTATTTTGTATTGAGAATAGAAAAGGCAAGACTTTCAGCAATGGGAAAAAAGTAGAATATTTACTATTTATAGAAATTCTTCTCAAGCTAACTGGAATCCCACGATTCTTTTCAAAACTCAATGTATTCGTATTATGGCCACAATGTATTTACAAACATTTAAATTACACTTCTTTATTAATTTTGGGGAATTATTTTTCTAGTCATGCTTTTATACCCCATTGTATTGATGCTCAAAACAGCTGAAATCTCTACCTCAGTAAGTGGAGGTTATTTTAATTACTGCTAACTTATGTAAAGATATTCAGAAAAATTAATATAATTAGACACACAACACTGCATAACTCTGGGCCTGTCTACACATCACCATATGGTGACATTACTATGGCATCATGCTTTTGGAAGTACTAAAGTACAGCACAATACAAGTGGTTACTGAGCTGTGTGCATGGCACATGGGTAAATTTTGCCCCTACATTGCCACAGCAGCATGCTATACCCATGGAGTACACTGTTATGGTGACAGCTGGCAACCATATGTAGACACATATGATCAGTATGTCGCCATAGCGCACGATGCAGCTATGTAGCACATTGCTACATCACCATAAGGTGATGTGTAAAGGTGCCATCCTAGAAAATTTTGGCAACTAGCTAAGTATATGAATTGAACCCAAAGTGCCATCTTTCCTACTCCCAAATCCTATCACCTGGAGCCCAATTCTATATTGCCTATTCATGTAAATCTCCCTCTGTGGCTACTGTTTAAGCAAGATGAGATCTATAAGTAAAAAGTGAGTGTACACATCTTTATTTTCTTATTAATTGACAAGTAATACATTTGTAATCTTTGAAATATTAATCTATCAGTACGTCATATCAATTTTGTCATTTTTAACAACACAAACAAATTCATTATTTTGAATGTTTCTCAAGAAAATGTGTTAGAAAAATTAAGTCATTTCAGTATTGAACTAAAGAACACTCCAATACTTACTGTATTTTCTGTTCCTTTGCAAAGTTCTAAAAGGCGTACTTTTGTTTTTTCATAAGGACTTTATGTATGGGGGTTTGCAATGGAGTAAACACTATTCATCTCTAGGTTGCTATGATAAGATGTTTAAAAGTGTCTAAATTACTTAGATGCTTCTAAAAATCCTATCCTAGTTCATAAACAACCACACTTAATGGTTACTGAAAGTAGTTTGCAGTAGCATTTTATGTGTGAAAGGAGGAAGGGACAATCTCAATGTGTGTATTTATGCATGCAATCGTTCCATCCCAAGTGCAGGATTTTGCACTTGTCCTAGTATCCATGTGATTGACTGTGGACCATTTTTCTAGTCTTTTCAAATCTGTCTGGTTCCTAGTCCTGTCTTCCAGAGAGCCGGCAACTCTACCCAATGTGATGTTATCCACAAATTTGCTAGACATACACCCAAAGTCATCATCCAAATCACTAATTAAGTTATTAAACAATACCAGAGCCATGAGAGAGGTAAGACAGACCTCTGGGGAAAACCACTTCATTTTGCCTCCTAGTGAGACAGAGAGCCATTGAAGATTACTCATTTAGCAAGATGATCCAGCCAGTTATACATCTACTTTACAGTACTTTTATCTAGTTGATATTTCCTTAGCTTATTAATGAAGATGTTATGGCAAGCAGTGTCAGAAGACCTGCTAAAGTTAATGTAAACTACATACACTGATCTTCCCTACATCCACAGAGCCTGTCACCTTATCATAGAAGGAAATTAGGTTGGTCAGGCATGATTTGCTTTTGGTGAATTCATGCTGGCTTTTACTGATCGCCTTTTTCTCCTCTAGGTGTTTCAAACTGGATTCCATTAGGACCTGTTCCATAATCTTTCTAAGTATCAAGGTCAAGCTGACTTGTCTGTGATTCCCTGAATCCTCCTTCTTTTTCTTAAAGGGCACAATATTTGCCCTTTTCCACTCATCCAGAGCCTCACTCAATCTTCATGAGTTCTCAAAGAGGATAGATAATGGCTCAGAAATTACCTCAACGTGCATCCATTCTGACCTTGTTGACCTGAAAACATCTAATTTCTAATCTGTTCTTCTACTACACTAGGTTGTTTCTCTCCTTCTGTGCCTGTTGCCAACTGCACTCATCATCAGGTAGCTGCCCCTCTTTTTTGAAGATCGAAGTATAAGCCATTAAGTACTCCTGTATTCTGAAAGGGTCCTATGCATGAATGTTGCATGTCTACTGAAGCTGGGGGTGGGGAGGGGTACAGTGACCACCCACAGGTGACACCAGTGATGTGGCAGCATGGGCATGGTGTCAGAGAGTGGGGAGGTCCTACAGGCAGCTGCCACGGCGAGGGGGGTGGTGGCAAGTGCCAACCAGCAGTTAGCTACCACCTGCAGATGCTGCTGGTGGAGTTGGTGGCAAGGGAAGGGTGGCAAGCGGTGACTGCCTGCAGGCACCTCTGGCAGCGTTAGTGGCAGCCAATCTCAGGGTGTGCATGTGCACCTGTGTGCATCCCCTGCGCATTGCCAATGGACCTATGGTTTCTTGGGTCTTCCTCTTATTCTTGACATACTTGTAGAATTCTTTTTTACTGCCTATGGATTATTGTAGATGGATTTACAACTAAACAGAGCTTAGAGTTGGTATAGCTTTTGCTATCTAGGAGGATATGCTGTATATTTATGCAATTGTCTAAATATTTTTATTATGCTAGAAAAATATGAATGATTAATTAGTTGTAAATAAGCAATGAATAAACTTTGCACACAGCTTGTATCAAGCTGCTACATTTGGATGGTAAGTGAAATTTAATTTTGATGAGCTACACTATAAAATCTTCTGGAGTTAAAGGCCTAGCGCTAATGCCTGTGATAACTCTGCCTGTCTTTTGCACTCAATAGTACAGTCTGTAAGTCCCCCACAGAATCAATCCCTTAACACAATGCATGCATGTGCAGATGCTTACTGCACAGTAATTTGCTCTATCATGAATAAATTTGCTACCTGTACATACAAGTAGCAAATTTACTCATGATTAGTTACTGTGTGGTACAGCATGTGTAGATGGCCAACCAGGAGCAAACTTGCTCCTGGTCAGCTGGGCAGTAGGGAGCAGGAGATTCTTCCTGCCATAGGCAGGGGAAGAAAGTATTATTTGGGGGGGCTGAGTAAAACTTAACATTAAAAGATGCTTCTACTGTTCTGCTACACAGACACCACCCAGCAGACAAGAGTGTGGGGGGAGCGGGAAGAGGCACAGCAGAGGGAAAGGGAATGGGGAGGCAGATTAAGGCCCTCATGGTGAGAGAGAGAGCAGGGCAGAGGTAGGGCAGGGGTTGGGGTGAATGGGGTCCTGGGGTGGGTTGTGGGAAGGCTGGGCAGCTTGCCCATGGGCACGGGGGGGGTGGTTTCTAATGCTGCATGTATGCCAGTGTAGCATGGGGGGCATGTGCACCCCAGATTTGTGCATGGGGCAGAGTGTAGGTGGGCTACGAATTCAGGCTGGGCTCTGTGTCCCACTGCCATTACCCCAAAAACTATGTGACGCCATGCGCCTCTGGCTGCTGGGTGGCCAGGGAATGTTATACAGCCAGTATGCAGATCCCAGGGCAATGGCAGTGGGGTGCAGAGCCCAGCCCACATCAGCAGCTCCATCCCATGCATAGTTCCAGGAGTTACGTGCCCCCATGCTTCCTCTGGGGAAGTCCAGCAGTGGGAGCCTCTGCCCTGTGCACCTGTACAAACTGCCTGGGGCTCTGACCTACCCCAGGGCCTTATTCACCCCAGCTTCTGTCCCTGCCTCTGCCTCACTCCCTTCCTCACCATGGGGGTCTCAATCTGCTCACCCATTTTCTCCCCCACACCCATCACCCTTTACAGACTTATGTGCTGGGTGCCGCTCCACATGCCTCTGAGGTGCATTCCTGGCTGCATACAGGCTGCAGCTGCATGTCTGTGTCTGTGTGCAACCCTCCCCTTCCTGCTGCAGCCACCTGGAGCCTGTACCTGGGCTGCCCTGTGATCCTCTGCACTGCCACTCCTGCCCTGCATTTGAGGGAGGTCAAAGCCCCGTTAGTCCCAGCCTTCTGCCACCTGTGCTCCCTGACCCCGAGAGTTTCCTGCTGCTGGGGCAGATTTCACCACTGGAGCTCAGGTGGGGACAGTGTCCTCCTGCCACACCAGCAGGGAGCTCCCATCCCCTGGACCTGAGCATGGAGCAAGGGCTGGGAACAAGCTGGAAGATTGTTCCCAGCCACCACTCCATGTTGTTCCAAGCCCCAGCTTTGTGATTGCAGAGTAGGGGCTGGGAACAATCTCCCAGTACCCATTTTGTGATTGTAGATCTGTGCCTGGGAACAAGCTCCCAGCCTGCTCCCAGCTCCACCTCTGCAGTTGCAATTGTGGAGCAGGAACTGGGAGATCCCTGCATGGGGAAAATTCCCTGCCCAGCCTGGAACTGGCTGGGACCTGCCTCTGATCCAGATAGTTCCTGGCCAGGCCTGGGCTGAGTGGGGAAGTCTGCACCTGCAGCCTAGAGGTGGCTGGGGACTGTTTCATTTTGGGCAGTTCCCACGCAGCTCTGGGCTGCACATGCAGACTTCCCCGTGCAGCCCAGGACTGGCCAGGAAGCAGACTGTTGCCTGGAGCAGCAAATCTGCTCTTGTTTCCCTACACATCTAGGTGTATGTCTGGGGTGGATTTAATTTAGAGTAATTTACTCTGGAGTAAACCTACCCAAAGCATTTGCATGTGTAGATGTGCTTACTTTGTCATACTTGTAAAGATTGCCTCAAAAGTTAGCTGTTTTTCCCTCTGATTCTTTCTTTTGCTAGGGGGTATGCATCTTATACCTCTTCTTTTTTGAGAGAGGCTCATGAATTCAACATATTTAATTCTTTATTTAAGTGTGTTTTAGAATTATAAGTAATTTAGACTTCATTTTTAAAAGGCTTATCTTTTTAAAAGTATAAATGTTATTCCTGAAAATAAAAACATCTCAAAACAAACATCACATTTTTTCCATGAAAATATAATTTATCTTTATCAACTCAGAAGTCAACACTAACTTACAAGGATTAGGGAGAGACTTAATTTGATCATAACCATTGCAGAAGTTTTTTCACCTTCCTCTAAATTGGGTGGTGCAGGTCATTATCAGATAGGGCAGTGAAATCCTAAATGGAAAGTCCAGTGTTCCTTAGTAGGATCTAAACTGCAAAACATTTCAAGTGAGATGGAAAAGTTAAACATGGTATGTGAAGTTTTGGGGTCACTGGCAAGTCATCTTCCCACTCTGGCATATTTCCAGAATAAAATCCATTATGGTAACATAACACTTTACTCTCAACCTGTCGTCTTCCAACTATTCTTATCTACTATGTAATTTATACACCTCTAAAGAATGGACTACTCATTGTTATACCAGCAACATATGAATCTATTATGCAATGAAACATGAGGAAGCAGAAAAAATAACTATTATTAATAATAGTGATTTCCATCTTCAAAGAATTTCAGTAACTAATATTCACACACAGTCCTACAAAGGAGGAAGACAGACAAATAAAAACTTCTTTTATTGATTTAGATAAATCAACTTCTTTTTACACAAGAGGCAACATGGGTAAGTAACTTATCCTAGGGAGCCAACTAAAATGGTTTTATTATGAAGTTGCAAAACTTTATAAATATACCAGTCTGAGCAGCAATACTCATTCTCAAAATGGAGAGAAAGAGCCTTGTAACTCGATCCTCAACTTTTCAAGTAAACCCTGTTTCAATTGCCAATGATTGACTGAGGCAGACAAGTAGGTTATCCACAAACATAAATATTTACAGGCAAAACCACTTTTGTTGGAATGCCTCATAGCCTCACATGGTCAGCTTTAACCAATAGGAAATAGAAGGAGAAAAAAGGAAGAGCAAACCACTTATAGTTCATCAGATGAAAGCAAGTATAAGGAAAAGAGGCCAAACATAAACATTTAATGGAAATAAGATTTTAATGGAAAATTTGCCTTCTTTTAGATGATCCTTGAAAGCCACATAGATCTTCCAACGCCAAGTTGTAGAATCTGTAAAGTTTAGGATTTTAGACCACGCATGCTCCACCTCTGGCTCATGGAACCATCATATCTGACCCACATGGCTCCCCACAGCTCAGAAAATATGGTGATGGGGAAGTGGTGGCCATTAATACAGCCATCCACACCCCTGCCAAATTCCCAACTCCTAAGCCCCATGCAGCCAGTTAGGACTGGGCAGGGCCATGCTCCGTCTCCCTGCAGCTGTATCGGGGTTCGGCCATGCTCCTCAGCCCCACAGTCCCATTGGGATGGGCCATATCCCCTTTCTTCCTTGCAGAACTGGGAGAAGCCTACCCCATGGGGTCCAGTCAGGCCCCCTTCTCTTGCAGGGATGGATTGCCCTCCAACCTCCTCTACACAGCTGGATAGTGTCCTCTGTGCCTGCCTGGGTGTTGGATTGTGACCACTGGCTGGATGTGGCCTGTGGACCAACCAAATACTGCCCATCTGGCCCCCAAGAGAAAATGGTTGAGCACCATGTTCTAGACCATTGTATTTCCTTTTGGGCATAGCCTTCTTTTGCATAGACCATACCTACATATTTTATATAACACACACATTTACACAACATGCACATTTTTTGGCCTATGGTCTCAGCCAATAGAGTATTACTTATGTTCTAATAACTAGCTGTTACCATCTGGTACCAAAATGGCTCATAGTTTTAAGTCCAGTTCCTTTTGGTTAAATAAACCATCATAAGAAATAGAACTAGGCTGTATCCTATCCAGGCAATATCAGCAAATAAAGATTGAAATGCAGCTACAAGACCAAAAACTTAAACAAATGTCATAGAAAGGAAAGTTAAGTCTTCCAGGTATAGGCTACTATCCTTTTAAGACAAAATATTTCACTTTTTTCGTTATAGTCAATGACATGGTCTTCCTCAGTTACAACCATGTGGGAAAAAAAGAAATGCCTTTGGCTTAGGCTGTATGTTTTTGTAAGTGGCATGTGAAAGTAAGTTATCATGTGTCTATCAGTTCCCCTGCACAGAAAACTAGATTTGACATCAGTTTCATTTAGCCATAATGGATATGACAGAACAGTTAAGCCTGATGGATATGGTTCTAATACTGTGTTGGACACAGTTTAAATAATATTATTGTTATATTAGTGACACACAGGGATGCTGTGAATTTGTGAACACAAAATAAAATTAAAAATGAAGGCTGATCTGAGGCTTAGCATAAAAATAAATTGCTCAAGGTATACACTTTGGGGGTAGAAAAATAAGTTGTTAGTGAAACTTTCTATAATCTTTATTTCTATAATTCTTCCCATCATATACTAATCACTTACCTCCATAGTATGATCTTATTTAATTAAAGTTCATCTCTGTAGGTAGCATAATATTCTGGACAGAAGAAGTAGTTGCATTGTCCAATCTAAAGTAGGCAAAACAGTGTCTAAAAAAAGAGGGTACAAATGATTAATTATATTTCCTTTACATTAAGCTAGAACACATTAGGGACAGACTGGGGTCTCTCACTTTCCTATCTTTGATGCAACTGTTGAACTCATATAAACTATAACATAAATAAATAATTGTGATTCAAATATGAATCTTGTTTAAAAACACATGTAGGGTAGAGGCAGCAACCTGCAGGAAGAATCACATACTGCTGAACCCTTACCTCTTTTCTCTAAACAGCAGCAAGACACTCAGAATAGGTAAAATATTAACCTTTCTTTTTGTAAAATTACACTTGTTATAATAATATATTTTAAGATGACAAGGTATACTCCTGATATATTGCACAGCTGTATCTTCAGAAGCTGGGAAGGACTGACAAGCTCTGGAGTCTACATTGTGTGAGGAGCAGCAGACATTTAATTAATCTCAGTTTTAGGGTTTAACAGTCATTATGTGGTTTCTGTATACCTCTGCTGTAGTTGACAGAACACCTGCGGCACAAGAAAAAGGACTTAAATAATTCAAAGTGCTTTTTTAACAGCTTACCTCTCCTTACTGTTATTTCTTTAAATGGTTTCCCAAAGATATGAGGATTAAATTCCTCTTCAGTCATTATAATTCAGTCATGAACAGTCAGTGATGTGCCTTAAAATTTAAACCAGGCAAGTCAAAATAATAAGAACTAAACACTGATTTAGCACCCAATTAATCTAACAACAATAACAACAACAATAATAAATCTAGTTTACTTTGTTTTTTTTTCAGTTTTGCCTGCAGTTTGAGTAAATTCCTGCATACACAATAAGATGATCAAAGTCAAAATACTGGTGCATTATTATAAAAGGAATGTCTTAAATGACTTTTTTTAAAATTATGGGGCAGATTCTGAGTTGGTATTATTTGGGATAACTCGACAAGGATGACTGTTGGGGGAATAGCTCCACAGAATATCTCTAAATGATATTCCAACATTGTTGATAGAATATTTTTTTCCATGTCATCTGAGGCATAAGTCAGAGAACATACCTTTTTATACTTCAAAAGTAAAACTGAAAGACTGATTAAAGAGAAATTTTAAACAAATATTCTATTGCCAGATCTCACTTGGCTTTAATATACATACAGAGCTCCACTTAAGAGATCAAGTTCTGGTTGCTATGTGTACAATTTTTCCATCTGAATTCTGGATGCTGTGAAAACTAGTTGAGAGAGAGCTTTGCAGGTCCTCAGAGACAGGGGTCAGGGAGAAGCATTCTCATGTGGGAGCTAGGCTTGGTACCAAAACTCATGAAACTTATTCTTATTCCTAGTAAGAGTACCTTGTATCTGTACTGTATACAGAGGGGATGGAAAATCCTCCTTATCTGAATAATTAATGCTTTATAATGTCTCTTCTTCAACATTAAGATGCTCAAATTTTGGGTGCTATACTGATGGTCCAGAATTTGTTCTCTCAGGGGGGCAGGAGATAAGTTGGTTGTACCCCCCAAAAGAAAGTAAGTATAAAATAACAGATGAGCTAAAAAAGATGAACGTACGGAGAAAGAAAGGATGATGTGTCAGGTAAATAGTAAGTACCATTATTCCTTTATTGGGTATGTATATTGGACATGTTTGTAAACTAGGATACTATGCAATTGATAAAAGGACATGAGTGAGAAGGTCACTGGTTCCTTTTGTATGTATATTTCATTGTCCTCCTTAGTGAAAATTGCAGACCTTAGTGATGAAATCCATCTCTATGCAAAGAACTAAAAGGCCCACAACCACTTAATCCCATTTTAACCTTATTGTGAAGGTTTGCATGGAATTCAAATGGTGCACTTTGCTGGCTCCGGGAAGTGAGGAAAAATTCCCCCTAAAAAGAAGAGACCAAACACAAGGCTCATCACAGCTGCAATATTCATTTCTGGAATATATCCAACAGTTCTTATCCAAGCCACTGCAGGCAAGCAGGTAGAGGTTTTTCCAGCTCTTAATGATTATACAAGTATTCTGAAGTCTGCTAGCCAATTTCCATTATCTTTTGTAGTTAATAACCCCTAAGATAAAAGTGGCATAGGAGACAGGCTCCAGTCTTTATTATTCTTATTCTTACTATGATTAATAATTCTTGTTAATTTCTACTTCTACTCTCAGATTAAGTATAGACATTCAAAAAGCCCAAGGTGGAATCAATCAAAATTCTGCAGGTTTCTTCAAGTGGCATAGGTTAGTTCAGAAATGAACAGAACACACATGCACTCCTTGGTATGGCATGTGGCAGGGAGGTAAACACAGGCTGTCTACATGGGCTGAGGCCAGCAAGTTGGAGGCGTTCCTGAATGACTTCTGGAGGGCTCCCTGGGCTACTGGAGACTGCTGAGTGAAGATGAGCATAGCCAAGTAGCTAGGCCACATTTAATTGGCTGCTGAACATGGCTGAGCACCCCCCACTCCCCTTTCCAGCTTATCCTCATCAGCCATAGGCATCTGTCAACTGTGGGCAGATAGCAGAGGCAACAGTGTTTGGTCATCCCCTGAAATCCAGTTGTGCTCCCTGGGGTGTGCACTGCCCCAGGGAACATGATCAGGCTTCAAAGCATGGCTGAACACCCCTCCTGTCCCCTCCCCTATCATCAGCCACAAGCAGCTCAATCTGTGAGAACCCAGGGATGGGGCCAGCTGGGCACTTGGCTTTATGCAGTCAAACATGGTGCAAATGCTAGCATGGCTCCCTTTGGGTGAGGCGAGGGGGAGAGGACACAAAGACACCTGGTAGACAGTTACCTAACTTAAACTGATAGGGAATCAGTTACAGAAGTTCAATGTACTGTTCTAACCTAAATTAAGTAATAGATTTAATAGATTTCATAGATGTTGGGGCTGGAAGGGACCTCTCAAGATCGTCTAGTCCAACCCCCAGCCCAAAGGGCAGAAAATCAGCTGGGGTCAGTTGACCCCAGCAAGGTAAGCATCCAGAGTAGGTGCTTGCACCACTTCTGGGGAGGGGGGAAGTCTATTCCATACTTGGGCATTAAAGACGCTTTTCCTTATGTCCAGTCTAAAATGGCCTTCCAGCAGTTTGTGGCTTTCAGATCTTGGCTTCCCTTGGGGTGCCCTGGTGAACAGACATTCTCCCAGTTTCTGATGTATACCCCTCATGTACTTATAGGCTACTATCAAGTCACCCCTGAGCCTTTATTTCTCCAGACTGAGGAATCCCATGACTCTCAGCCTTTCCTCATAAGGCCTCTTCTCTTGACCTCTGATCATGGCTCTCTTCTGGACTCTCAAGCTTCTCCAAATCCTTTCTAAAGTCTGGATTAAGTTTGAGTGCACATTGATCCAGATCTATCTTAGGTTCCATCATTTTTAAACCAGTCTATGTATGCTGACCTTCTGTTCTGTTACAGATTTAGTCCTTAGACCCTAGCACTTCTAACAGTAAAAATGTAATGTTTGGACCTGGCTTTAGATCTCCATAATCCTTTGCTCCTGTTTGATGTATCCTGTTTATTTAAATATTTTTAAACAAAAAGTTTGACATTTCTATTTTATAGCCCAGATTAACATCATCATGAACGACAACAAACATTTAGGGCACAGACAGAAGTGACAATTTTCACCTGATCTGGCCATAGAATGAGTTCTATAGATGTGACCAAACACAAGTATATGGCTGTAGACAGCTTAAGAAATGGCTGATTTGGTTAAACTCTGAACCCTTGTGAGGGTTCAGATGAAGATTTCAAAACATAGCATCTTCTGTAACTTTTGTCTGCCTAATTGCCAGGAGAGCTGTTTTTAGAACAGGAAGGGGAAAAAGGAGCAGAGGGAGTTCAGTCTGGGTTTTTTTTTTTTCAGTCCCTGCTGGAGGGTGCATTGCAGCCCCATTGAGGTAGGAGGCTCCAATTCATCCACCCCACCCTCCAGCGCTGGCTGAGGCACCCAAAAAAAAAGCTTCCTCTGCTCCCTTCCCCCCCCCCTCCAATTCTGAAAACAGTGTGGGTGGGCAGGGAGGAGGAGCTGTTGCTAGGGGACACTGGCTGCAGGCTCCCAGTCAGCAGCTGGTTCCCCTCCCTCCTGGAACAAATAGTGAACTTGTGTTTTTTTTCACGGGATCATTGTAACTCGGAATGCTTCCTGCAAAGTGTTCTCAGTTACAGCGCGGAGCTGCACTTCTGTCTGTGCCTTTATATAAACAGCTTGACTTTTAAGAATATCTGTATCTTCCAATGTGAACTGAAAAATAGTGCTTACTGAGCCCTGCTACTGAGCAACATGTGGCTCATTAAATCTTTTACCATGGGACAAATAGTGATAGGACTTCAAAGCATGTCAGCTGTTCCATGGTAACTGCCTGTAGATGCACTTTTACTCCATGGTAAAAGGCTTCTAAACTGCAGTAATTTACCCACTTCGGAAGGCTAAGCTACTCATCCCTCACAGTAAAATAGTTGCTTGTCCATGGTCCTAGTGTAATTTCCTTTATAACACAGGACTGTACTTCTGTTCTGTGTTTCTCTGTTAATATGCTCAAGAGCATACCTAGCCAGAGGTGGGCAATTATTTCAGGAGAAGGGCTGCTTAATGAGTTTTGGTGAGCTTTTAGGGCTGCATGGGTAGCTTCACCCCTTGACAATTGGTCCACCTGCTGGTTTGCATATTGGGGCTAGAAGTCCTGCCCCCTAACTGCTGAACTTTGCCACTGGAAGTCTCTCCTCCTGTCCCACCCCCAATACTCCTTTTAGGAGGGCAGGATGCCATCTTAGAACTAGAAAAAAAACAAATCCTACACTAGAGCTAGGGACATTACACATAAATCAGTTTAAGTGATCAAAAATTCGTTTTAACCTATAACAGAACAGATGTTTGGTGCACATAAGTCATTTTGAAAATGACTGAAACTGATTTGAGATAAACCTGGTTGAATGTAGTATCAGACTTAACTGATATGATTCAGACTGGGTTATGCAATGTCTGTCTCACTCCCCTTGCTCATTTAAGTTACACCAGACTCCCCAAGCATCCAGGCATGCTCTCTGGGCTGCGTGGGGCTCTCTGCTCTACAGTAGGGCTAGCCCCTCCCTGGCTGCAGCTTCAACATGACTGCAAGCATCTCCCTGACTTCTTCCTGCTAAACAGGGATTATTCCCCTCACCCCTCTGCCTTACAGAGACATTTCAGCACTAGCTAGCAGACCACATGCTGACTATAGTCCATGCTGTAGATGACAAAGGAAGACAGGCTTTTTGGAGCTAATCAACAGGTAGCTTAATGTCGTTCCTTGGAAAAGCTGTTTAAGAAGAGCTTGAGCTAATGGAGAGAGACTTTGTTTTTTTAATGGGTTGATAAACACTGAGTTAGGGGTGATAAATATTTCCTGCTGCACTGCTCAAGTGTGGTGGGGGAGGGGGAATCCCTCCCTAATCATAGAGTCCTTCTGGGACCTGGCCATGCTCCCCTCAGCTCAGCACTGTTCTGGGGGAAAGGAAGGCTGCTCTAGCACACCCCTGCTTCTAGCCTGAACTACAGTAGGCATGTGTCTGATTTTTTTTCAGTCCAGAGGGGATGCCTGCAGTTAAAAACTGGTTCAGCCTAGCCAGATTAGACTAACCTGCAAAAAATGAATCAATTCAGGCTCAGGCTTTTTGACTGTTCCTAGCCTAAAAGTCAAAACCCTACTATAACATATTTTAATTTTATTATAATTTTTTTTGTCATGATAGGTGTTTGCATAGTATATATAGAGGAGATTGCATAATAACTAAAAAATAAAGTCTTACTCTTGTATATTGTGTGTGGGAGCTGTGGGGTGTGGTTGTGGTATGTTTATGGTGGGCTCTGTGTGTGTGTGTGCATGGTGAGGTGTAGGGGGTTGTGCATGTACACTGGGAGGGTGGCAGGGAGTGATGGCCAGTCCTAGAGCTGTGGGGGGAAGTGCCAGATTTTTGATAATTCTGGGGTTTTGATACCCAGATTTATGAGGTAATATGGTATTACCTTTATCAACCAAATTTGTAAGCTTTATAAAAGAAAGATTTCAGGCTAGTTTGAAAGTTTTCCATGAATTCACATGGTCCTTTGGAAGTCAGTGCTGAAGTTTTACACTGGGTGACAATCCAACCAATAATTCTCAACTACTTAGGAAAAGTTACACAATAATATCATAGGCAACAATGTATAATTGTTGCATTTATTACTGGTAAAGTTCCTCATCATCTTCCTTAATATTCTATCCATAAGACGAGTGATTCTCAACTAGAGTGTTACAACATCCAATGGTGCCATAAGATCATTTTAAGGGTGCTACACAATATTAGTCATTTTAGGTACGCAAACACCTGCATACGAGCCACAAGATAAACCCAGAGATTCCAAATAGGAATCCATAGTGTCAAAAATATGTTGACCTGTTGTGGTCTTTCTGAGTTTTTGGCAACAGAATAATTACTCCATTATTTTCCATAGTCAAAAACTGAGTGAAAGCTAAGAGCTCACATTTTCTGAGGGGTGCCTTGAGTCTAAAAAGGCTGAGAATCACTGCATAAGGGTGTTTGTAGTTCAAACAAAAGACTGGCACTCAGGATGTTATTTTCACAGACTGAACACTTCCTGTGTGACCTAAACAAAACTATGACTTTATTCAGGTTTCACTTATCTGTGTGGGTGTGTATTTTTCCACATACAAGACACACAAAATACTCATCATCTGTTTCTTATGGAGATGTTTGTAATGTTAGTGATGGCAACGTATAAAAGTTCTGTACCCAGGGGAATGGGCTAAAGTACTTTCTTTCTCATTTTTAGGTACTTCTGTATAATGCTGAATCCTAATTTTGTCTCTATATTTTTACCTCTCTCCCATCAAGCCTTACATTTCATTGTGACTTGGACGCAAATAAATCTATGCTTCCTAGTCTTTCCTTCAGAATCCTTCATCCATTCCTTAGTAACCTCACAACTGAAATTGTTATCTTCTCTGCTGCCTGTTATTCTTGGAACTCCCTTCTCTATGTTTGTGACCTTCACCTCTTCATTCAAACGCACTTTTGCTGCAAAGCATTCAGTGCTTTTTCACCAGTTTCTCATTTTAAAAGTTCAGAGAAGAACCCATTCACTAGAAAAGAAAGAAAAAAAGCATGGTGTCAGTATATGTGGCATGCATCCAAGCTGCATATTTTGATTCCAGTCTACACTGGGAACTCTTTAGAAAGTGATTTTAAGCTGTCTATAAGCAGTCTCCACTGAGTAAGGACCTAGACAATCCAGACCCCTTCATCTCCCTCTGGCATAACTTAGTCATCTCTAACTTCTCTGAGCTTGGTGCAATAAGCATTTAAATGCCTCAGATAAGATGCTCCTGCTTTCCAAACCCCAGACTGACTCTTTTAAGTATTATTCTCATAGCAGTGACGTGCTCTGGGGCAGAGGCAAAATTCCAAAGCAAAGTAAACAGACACTGTTCGGCCTGTAAAAACCACATAAAGTCAGAGCTGTGATGGTACTGATTACGGTGTGCTGTGAACACCCTCCATTCACACAGCTTGAAGAATTCCAGTAAATTCTGTCATTATTTTGGATGTCAAACTCATAGCACAGGTAAAAGTGCATTGTATATATATGTATACTTGATGGTGTTGGTTGTGGTTAGGAGATTTTACTTTATTTTTTAGTTAAACTGCTTGGAAGCAAATCTCCTTCTGCAGCCATTGCACTTGCACTCTGTTGGGTTGCCAGGGAAATTATAGGAGGATCGTTGGTCACCACAATTACCCAGTAGTTAGTGTTACAAACATTTTCCGGCAACATGTGTTTAAAAAAGGAAATGCAGTTGCTTGGAGCTCTCCAAGTCAGAATTTTTTGGGGTCCGTCTCACTGATTTGGAGAATTCTAGTATGGTGGTAGTTTTTTCTTCTGAAGTGTTAACAGCTTTCAGCCCCTGGCACTGGAGCTGTGTGAAAGCAAGAGCTAAGCATTACAGCTGCTCATACCCTGTTTTTCCCTGCTGCTAAAGTGGAGAAGGGGACGGAGAAAGGAAGGGTGAATAGCAGTGGCACTCATCCCATGGGCCCCAGAGCCCTATGAAAACAGAGACTATAGTCAGAACAAACAGTGATCTTAGAGGGCTCCCTGGCATCCAGCATCACTGGCATCTAACATTGTGGTGGCAGGGAAGATGTGGTGGCTGCATGGCCTTTAGCTGTTTGGCGCATCTGCAGTGAACTCTTCACTGTGCATGCACCACACAGCTGAAGTGGGTATAGCTGCAGCACTTCGCTGCAACTGTGGATCTTCCAATGCCTATACCCTCCCCCTACAGATTTGGGAATGTGAGAAAAGAAGCCATGCACAACCATCAGCACAGAGGTTGTGATTTTGGCTGGCTCTACTAAGAAATTGAAAAGAAGGCTTCTTACTCCACTCATAGAGAAGTCCAGAATCTAGCCCTTAATTCAGGCTCTCGAAGCACCCTCAATTATTAGCCTCATCTTACTTAAGAGTAAAATGAGCCCCACAAAAGTAAAATAATTTGCCTGAAGTCATACAGTATTATAAGAACAGAATAAAGGATTGTTCATCCTTAGTCCTCACAAGTGCCAGGTTTCTATCTGAACCATTTGGACGTAAACTCGTTTTAGGAAAAAGCCATCTGATCCAAAATTCACTATTAGTTACTTTATTTTTGTGGTATCCCACTATTTTACTTTTTTATTACTTAATCCTCCTCTAGCAGAGAAATATTTTAAGTGCTTTGAACTTATGTATTAGCCTTCACTCTAATTTTCAGCACTGGTAGCTTATTCCATACTTTTATTACCATTTACATGAACTAATTTGACTAATGCCCTCTTACTTCCTATCCTAAAAACAGATGGATAAACAGAGTAAAATATATCTGCATCTGGCTGCACCTGATATTTTTTGAAAGTCAAAATTTGGAACCAATTAAGTCAATTTTAAATAAGGGCAATTCTTTTTAAAACCCCTTTCCCCACAAAATCAAACATGGAAGCATTCTGGATTAGAATATGTAAACTGATTTGGCGACTAGATAGCCTATGTTTTGTTTTGATGTAGACCTTAAGGTATTTTTAAAAGTTTCTTCGTGTGTGTGTGTATGTGCGCACGTGTGTATAAATATAAATATAAACAACGTGCACACATACACAGACTTATCCTGATGATTTGGAATTCAATCGAGATTTTACTGAAAACTAGTCATCATTGATTCCTAAGCATTTTCCATATAATGTTTGCTGAAATGAATATGAAATAAAAATCTTTCCAATAGTCACAATACAGATCACTTCTTTTTCCAACAGATTAGGTCACAAAGATGTCTGGAAGCTTAATGCAGTGCTGTCAAGTCTGTGCTTTTGAAAACTGCCTCTGAGAAAGCATATTGACAATAAAGGAATCCTATCTATTTCTGTAAAACAGAGATGACTAGGATGAAGAATTCAAATGCTATAATTTGTACCCAGAAGACTTGGTGTTTTACTAACACAGGTGATTAACATTATCTGGCAGCATGCTCAACCTACATTTTTTCCCTTCACTGTAGCCTCCAATTCTTTCCACTAAGAAAACACTTAAAAAGTCTGTGAGATCTTTGTGACCTTTCAGCATATTTGTTACACTCTGTCCTCTCCAAATCTCTGACATGAAACTTGCAGTTGTTTTACTAAAATATCAATAATAGGTGTTGCCTTTGGAATCCTCTTTCTCCTGCTCTGATGCTTCATCATAGGCATTTAGTGTTCCCTGTTCAGGAAACTGAGATAGTGTGGCCTACCACCTCCCTGTTTACATGGGTTACCCATCTATTTCTGATCACCACCAGGTTGTTTGTGCACCAGCAGTGTCTCTCAAGGAAGGGTGGTTTTGGCTTTCATTGGCCTGAGCTCTTTGCTTTTGGCTAGCAGTCATCCTTGAAGCCCTACCCAGGGTTATTGCTCCAGAGGAAGTGGAGATAACATGGAATGTTCTCTTTGTTAAGAGAGTGAACAAGCAGGTGAGAAGGGAAGTTAACTGAGACCAGCAAAACTAATAGTTAATTGAGATATAAAACTGCCTCTAAAATAGGGAGGGATACTCAGTGGTATTTGACCACAGCTTTGTTTTGAAATAGGGGACCATTGTTTTACAGCATAATGGCAATGTGGGCTCTTAATTTTTTTAATGTCTTCTGAAAATGTTTTCAAAACCTAGAAAGGGCTCATTTTTACTCCTAGAGTTCGTAAACAAAAACCTAGCAAGAAATCAGAGCTCTCAGCTCCAGACAATCTGAAAACTGGGGAATTCTCCAAAATAAAGATGTGTGATGCAGGTGTTTTGAAATTGGATGCCTGCTCTGGCATATTGCTTTGGCATTCTGGCTCTAGCATCAGAAAGGATTTTTCCAGAGTCTAACTTTCAAAGTACCCAGCCACTGCTTTGCCAGCCTATTACCAAATACCATGGTCTCTCTTCCCTGCTAAGGACATTATGCACTCAGGAAGATGCTGTACAGATTCAAAACAGTCACTAATCTCCAAGTAAATAAGAGTGAAAGACAGCAAAGCAAATAAAAAAAAAACAACAACCAACCAATCAACCAAACAAAAAGAGGATATACAACAGTTAAGAGGCTATAACATAATCTCTATACTCAAAGTACTTACATGGCCCCATTGCCTTAATATCTGAGGTCCTCTCAATCTTCAGTGGGCTTATCCTGAAGACACCTCTGTAAAATATGGAAGTGCTATTATTTCCATTTAGCAAAGGAGAAACTGAGCATAGCTGAGGAACACACTAAAATCAAATGATTGACCTAGGGGGGAAAGCAAAGATTGAATCCTTATCACCCCAGTCCCAGCCTCACACACTAACAAGGAAAATACACCTTTTAATAAAAATGCACAGCCACTTGGAAAATATGCTAGAAGACTGTGCATCACCAACCAAGGGACATAGCAGCCCACATTGTGATAAATTCTGTCCTCTGGTATCTGTAAGTAGAACATGAGATGACAGAGGGCAGAAATCAACATAAATAGAAGCTCACCTTGGACTGAATTCACTCAAACATCTAGTGCCCTAGAGAACCTGACACCAGGTCACTGCTCACTACTACTGTTCCTGGGCTGCTTATAGGGTGGCCATCATAGAGGACTTTCCAGTTTTCTGCTTCTCTGTCCTCTTTTGATATAAAATCTGATACCTTTATGTCCTCTATTTTTCTCTTCAAAAGAAAAATACAGGGCATAAAGGCATCAGGTTTTGTATCAATAGAGGACAGAGGACAACTGTATTGTCCTCTGTGATGGCCACCCTAGCTGCTTAAAGGGTTCAGATGAGGGAATTAACATTGTATCTGATCTAGTGATAGATATTTTATGGCCAGCTAATTTACTACTGATTTTTTTTGTCCCAAAAGTCTCAGGTATTTCTTGTTCTCTCTACCTATCCAAATCATTTTCTTTCCCGTATTTTTGAGGAAAGGATTTTGCAACTGGATCCAAAAGTACATGTTGTGCAGATGAAACAATTAATAGCTGTACACAGTTGTGCTGAGCTGTTCTGAGGACTTCAGTTGCATATCTAGACTCAGTTATATGTGCCTCATTCAACAAAGTTGGGAGAAGCATTTTTGAAAATCTTGATGGAGTATGCAAATACTTAACCATGCCCAGAAAAGTTCTAAGGGACCTGAGCACCACAGAATATATGAGTTAAAGGAAACCTATGAATGTTCAAGACATATCATGATCCAGAGCTTCAGCTTAAGTCCATTCATAAACATCACAGTAATACCTCCTCTGCTCCGACACTACATATGAGATTCTCAAAGCAATTAGGTATCCAAACACCACTGAAAGTCAACAAGAGAATTTTAAGAGCACTTAAGGACCTCATTTCAGTCTCAATGGTTAACACTCAAGAAAAATATTAGCGAGAACTGGAAGCTTTTGAAAACTCAGTGTAAGCAAGACCTGCGCCTCTAAATCATATAGATAGTTTTGAAAGGGGCATTATGGGTGGGGTTTAATTTCCTTAGAATTTTTTTTTTTAAATCCCAGACAACACACCTTGGAAATCTACCTTCCCTTGTTGAAACTCTTTTTCACTTTGACTCTAAACCTTGGAACAACAGAACTTTTCTGAATCTAATTGTTTTAAAACACTCCATCAATATATGGACTATTTCTAAAGCGTGCACTTCTATTTAATACAATCCTGACTATCACATTAAAACAATGTTCAATGTCATACATTTTATATTAAAACTATGTAACTAAACGTACAGACCTGCCTAATAACAGTAACTGGGTGCATCTACACAAGATGGTGTGTTGCCATAGTGATGAGCTACGGTGATGTATCTCATCACTGCTGTGATGTAGCATTGGTGGGAAGTAACTGTGACACCAATGCTACTGTGCAGTAGCTCATTGCTACTGTGCAGAAGGGTTGAAAATGACCTGTACACCACTGGGACTGAGCAGTACCAACTATGCAGTCAGGGGCACGTGTAAACATACCCACTGAGAATATAAGATCATTCTGGGCATTAATTCTACATGACAATTTTATTTTTATCCTTCTGTTTGTCTAAACAAAAGCAAATTTGGCTGAGTAATTTTTCCTTTACTGATGTGAGTCATGCAAATATTTACTCACTTGCCTAAGCCAGGGTTTCAGCTAAAACAGCTTTTTTTCCCAACTAAATTAGGTAATTTAAACTGTCATATACCATTAAAGCACAAGAATTTTCACACTTGAACTCCATAAAGTATCAGCTCTGTACATGGTTAAAGGTAATTTACTACATTTGATCTTGCACTACTGTGAAGATTTCTATATGTAATCAGTAATGGATTTACCAACTTAAAACTGAATCTAAATATGTATTAGAGTATGACCTGGAAGGTCAGGACTAACACTTGCAAGTCTTATTTAGGTAAAACTTCCCATTGACTTCAAAGGCTGTTTTACCTGGGGTAGCAGTACCAGATCAGCATGGTTTGTTCAGGTGTGTTGTCATTAGCTATGAGGTCAGAGCTATGTACCAACTCCCAGCTAATGCAAAGCTATTACCTCATCATTAAAATATAGTTTGTACAAGTATTTGCAAGACTCCTTCCTGTCTCTTTGTTGTCTTTGGTGTCTTTGCTAAAAATATAGCAATAACTGCTATTGTGGTTTCTATGGAACTGCTCTTTCCTTATTACCTGGAGGTTTAGAAAAAATGTGTAATATTTGTAGTTACAGTTATGCTAGAGAAAGAGGCCAAATTTAGGACTCTTTTTTTCCCTCAACCAGCCCCTCCCTTATATTTTCTGATTTGAAAAATAGAACCTGCAACCAAACAAATATCTCCCTAATTTTAACTTTCATACTATAATCTTTCAGGTTTTTTCATGTGGAGTAGCCACTCATTCCCTGTTGGAAAGTCCACGGTTAACAAAAAAAGCTGCCTTCATTACCTTACTATTGAAACTGGAAGTATCTCTCAGGCAGTCTAAATGTCTGAGCTGGATACAAAATCCACTGAAGTAAAAAGAGTCTTTCCACTTACTTCAGTGAATTTGGGATTAGACTCCATACAAGTTTTTGATGTTCACTAGAGAATATTTCTAGATCAAACTACACTTTCACTGCCCTTAGCTAATGTTTTAGTGAGAAAACAACAGCTTTCCAAAGGTTGTATTGCAAACTGGAGGGTGGTTGGAGCTTCCTTCCTCTCACCTCAGGTCTCAGCACACCAAAACCAGAAGACAGGAGGTAAGTTAAAACAAGCCTTCCAGGTGCTGTTTTCCAAAATCAAACACCTTTTCAGTAAGAGTTGCCTGCTGTCCTTTGCAAATATAAAATAATGAATTTTAATTCTAGGTAGATTATTTCACATAAGGAAAATAATGTGGAAAGAACAGCAACAATTATTCTCATAAAAAAGGGAATATTAGGTACCTGGATCCTTGACTTGTGAATGCAAGTCACTTTGACCTTGTTTCAGGAAAGCACTCAAACATGTGCTCAGCTCCCATTGATTCTAGGGGGGATGTTAAACATATGTATAAATGCACAGGGCCGTCTTGAACATCCATAACAGCCGTCTTGAACAAACTTACAGCAGTGCTTCCCACACAGAGATTTAGGGAGAAATCTGATAAAAGCAGATGTAAAGAGCTGCTGGAAAAAGTCGTTTGCTCTACACAAGTTTTATTGACCCTACAAGTTGAAGGAACTATTGAGGTACCAATTGGCATTTTTTTTTTAGTATAGGGTTACTGCCAATTAATCTATTTACTTACATACTGGCATGGGGCATTCCTGTAACAAGTCCTGAAGTTACAGGGCTATATATACAAAGAACATCCCAAGAAAGTATCACAACTGATTGTTGGCTGTTAGGCACCATGGAGTAAAAGTTGAAGTGCTTATCATGTGTCAGGGTGGCTTTTAAGTGCCTCATGACCAGGGATCCTGGTTTTCTCTGATTTAAAAAAAATCCCAATTTTCAGTTTAGAAAAGTGACCCACAACCCACACTTTTCCATGATTAAAATGAAACACCACTAATTTATAAATATCTATATCTATATAGTGAGATTATCTATATATCTATCTCTATAGTGGCATTTCATTTTAATAACGGAAAAATGTGGATTTTGGCTTACCTTTTTAAACTGGAGTAGACTAATTAGTTGCACAGTAAAGTGTTACTGTCTACATGTGTGGCAGTATTAGGCATTCATAGACATTCATAGATAGTCATAGATATTCGGGCTGGAAGGGACCCTGAAGGATCATCGAATCCAGCCTCTGCCTCAGTGGCAGGAAGTCAGCAGGGATCATAGAATCCCAGCAAGATAAGCATCCAAATGTTCTTGGAAGCGTTCAAAGTAGGTGCTTGAACCACCTCCAGCAGCAGTCTGTTCCAAACCTTGGGGGCTCGGACAATGAAGAAGTTCTTCCTTATGTCCAGCCTGAATCGGTTGCTGTGGAGTTTATGACCATTCAATCTTGTCATCCCTTGGGGTGCTCTGGTGAACAGATGTTCCCCCAGATCCTGGTGACCACTCTTGATAAACTTACAGGTAGCTACCAGGTCATCCCTCAGCCTGCGCTTCTCCAGGCTGAAAAGTCCCATGACTCTCAGACTCTCATCATAAGGTCTGTTTTCCTGACCTCTGATCATATGCATCACTCTCCTCTGCACTCTCTCAAGTTTCTCCACATCCTTTTTGAATTGTGGAGCCTAAAACTGGACACAGTACTCCAGCTGTGGCCCCGCCAAGGCTGAGTATAAGGGGAGAATGACGTCTTGGCATTTGCTTGAGAAGTGTCTATGGATGCAAGCCAGTGTTTTGCTTGCTTTACTAGCCACAGCATCCTTGAGTACCCTTGGGTATAAATTGTCAGGGCCAGCTGACTTGAGGGTATCCAGCCTTTCAAGGTGTTCCTTCATAAGGTCATTTTAGATGGAGGGTAAGGAATCTTCCTCACCTGTGCCTCCCTGATCCACAGTGGGCAGGGGTGTCCCATGGGACTGGTGAAAAACTGATGCAAAGTACCCATTTAGCAAGTTTGCTTTTTCATGGGCATAGGCTGTCATTTGTCCCTTCTGGTTTAGCAGGGGTCCAATGTTGCCCTTGCTTTTCCTCCTGCTCCCCATATATCTGAAAAATGACTTTTTATTGTCCTTGATATTTGTAGCTAGCTGGAGCTCCATCGCAGCCTTGGCTTTCCTGGTTTGCTCTCTGCAGGTCTAGACTAGAGCACAGTATTCCTCCTTGGTGGTGATTCCAGTCCTCCATCCTTTGTAGGTCTTCGTTTTAAGATGCAGGAGGTCCACTAGTTCCCTGGAGAGCCAAGGGGGCTGTTTTGCCCTTTTTCTGCCTTTCCTCCAAGACGGGATAGACTTCGCTTGCACATCCAGGATTGCTCCCTTAAGGAACAACCACTTGTCTTGAACTCTCCTCCCCTTTGGGTTGTGGCCCTTTAGGGCCTCCCTGACAAGCCTCCTGAGCTTGTCAAAGTCAGCTTTCCTGAAGTCAAGGACTTCTGTATTACTGACTGACTTACCAGCTTTACAGCAGATGGTGAAGATGATCAGCTCATGGTCACTGTCACCCAACTTCCCTTCAATCGATAGGTTGCTGATTAGGTTGTTCCCAGTTGCCAGTACCAGGTCAAACAGTGCTTTATTTCTCCTCGGCCCACAGACTTCCTGCATCAAATAGAGGTCATCCATGCATGAAAAAAAGCTTTGTGACTGCTTGGATTTGGCTGAGCGCTCCTCCCATGAGATGTCTGGGTAGTTAAAGTCTCCCATGACAACCATACACTGGAAGCGCATGGTGTCAGCCAATTTTATGGCAAACTCCTGGTCAAGGTCTTGACCCTCGGTAGGGGGGTCTATAGTAGACATCTACTGTAGTATACCCTGTGTTGTGTTCCCCATGGATTTTATCTCGGAGAGTGTCAAGTCGTCCACCATGCATGCTAATGTTGGCTTGCAGGGATGCATAGCTTTCCTTGACATAGAGAGCTACACCTCTGCCCCTTTTGTCCACTTGATCCTATACAGGGTATAGCTGTCTATACCTGTGGCCCAGTCATGGGTGAAGTTCCACCAGGTCTCCATTATCCCTCTGACATCATAGTTATTTGAATTTAGCAGGAGGACAAGTTCCTCCTGTTTATTCCCCAAGCTCCTGGCATTTGTGTATAGGCACACAAGTATCCCATTGGTGGCCCAAGTGTTGTCTACAGTTCATTCCAGGGCTGGGACAGGGGTGGGTTCCCTTAAGTGCCTTGGCCTTCTGGTTCTGCAAGGGCTGCTCAGTGGGCCAGCAGTGGCAGTAGTCCCCCCTGTTCCCCAGCGGGCTTAGTTTAAAGCTTGGTGGAGCAGATCAGCCAGTCTGGCTGAGAAGAGCCTCTTCCCCAGTGGAGAGAGGTGGAGGCCATCCCTTCTCAGCAGCTCACTGCCTTTCTCACCAAAGAGCGGGCTGTGGTCATGGAAGCCAAAGTCGTCTCGATGACACCAGCGCCACAGTCTTTGGTTAACTACCTGGATCCTCCTCTCCCTCCTCAGCCCATAGCCCAAGACTGGGAGAATCGAAGAAAACACCACCTGCACACCTAGACCTTTTAGACCCACTCCCAAATCCCTGTACTGCCTCATGACCCAGGTGAGAGCACTCTGAGTAGTGTCATTAGTGTCCACATGGATGAGGAGCATAGGGTAATGTTCAGTGGTCTGGAGGAGCTTAGGGATCTTCTACGCAATGTCTTGGATTCGGGGTCCTGGGAAGCAGCAAATTTCCCAGGCTAAAGGGTTGGGGCAGCAGATTGCCCCCTCAGTCCCCCTCAGAATGCAGTATTCCATTTTGTCTTAGGGAGAGTGGGGGTAGTAGCTACAGTAGAGCCTGTGTTGCCTGTGGGAGCTGGCAACTTAGCAGGCTCTGCAGGGGCTGCAAGAAGTTCATACCCATTGCAAAGCTCCAGTGGGGTGGGGGCCTTGGTGCAGCAGACCTTGGGGCTCTTGATCACCTTGGTCCAACCCCATGACTGGACAGTAAGGGAGGTCCCTTAGTCTTCCCTTGTCCTGGAGGGAGACCGTGGCCTATCCTCCACCTCCTGGAGGAGAAGGGCCTGGCAGTAGGCGTTAATTTCCTGCTCACAGTCCCTGTTGGCTCTCAGTCTCTGGACTGTGGCCTGGAGCTCCTCCAGCTGGTGTGCCAGAGACCCCAGTAGAGAGCAGACCTCACAGGGGGAGGTGGCTATGCTTCTGGGCCCCAGAGCCTGAAATAAATTAGCCACAGTAAATTAAATAATTCTGCTGTAAGATAGTTCTGTTGGGGAAGTACTATCTTATAGTCGGTAATTTACTGTGGATAAATGCACATGTAAACTCTGTTGTGGGCATAAATTGTACCTAGTCAGCCCAGCCAGCACAGGGCCAGACTCACCTGCCACTTAGTCACATGGTTTTGCACTTCAGCATTCACATGCCCCAGCCAGCCCCTCCACCACTCTATGCTGTTATTTGGAGCCTTGGGACTGAACCCCCCACCCCCCATATCCCCAGGCCTGGTGCAAATTACTGCTTTCCTGGATGCATATGTAGATGTTGTGCCTGGAAGCAGTTTACTGTGGCTCAAACTGCTCCAGAGTTTATTGCTTCAGATTAATTGCATGTGTAGATTCACTGACAGGTGATTAAAAATAAACCCTAGGATATAAGCAAGGTTTTGTGGGTCAGGCCCTCTGGCAAACAGAGATGCAAATTCAAAGTAAATGCCCCGTCCCACAAACAATACCTTGAACAGGTAATCCTTATTCTGTAAGTAGCATCATTGATTTGACCAGGACAAATAATGTGAACAGGGGTTTTCAAGAAATGGCTCAAGTAATCTTTTTGAGGATGGAAAAGCAGAACTGGAGAAAAGCATTAAATTATGCTGGTAAATGCCAGCATCAGCTAAATCAGCTTTTCATCCATTCATACATTTTTTGATAGTCTGAGAGAAAGGTCAGTTAATAGGGATGTTAACAGCAGAGAATATTTATATTAGAGAGCAAATTTGTATTGAATCAGGCACACATTTCCCCCCTCCTTGCTCTTTTTTAAAAAACAGAATGATCCTTCTTCTATTTGGACACTTGTGTTCTGAAGAGAGACTGTACACAACTGCACTAGATGCTTAAAGACTAATGAAAAAAAATCTCAGTTCACTACTGCCTTCCACCTACTAGACCAACAGGAGGCAAATGTAAAATCTTACCCAAAGCAAAATAGTTTTTGTGTAAAGGACTCTACGAAGTTGAGGAAATAGTAGGTCAGGCCCAATATTTCTAGGGTGTAGTCAGGGGAGCATGCAGTGGTGCAGTTTCATCGTTCCCATTCACTTCCTGCCTCCCTTATGATGTCTGCTCCATCCAAATTCTAAAAGCAACTGCCTGGGAGGGACAGTAATATTTCTATTCCAGCAGCACTAAAAGTCAATTGACTTCATGGCTCATCATCATCTCCCTGATTCCTACTAATCTCTCCCCTTCATTCTACTCTCTAACCCTCTAACTTTTTTAAGCGTCTTGATATTCCATTATTCAAACAATCCAATTCTTTTGCCATTTTGCTGTGTGCTGGTCATTCCTGGTAATATCTCTTTTCTATTTCATAGCCACACAGACTGTTTTAACTCTAGCTAAAAACTTTAATTTAGGTGTGGTAATATCAACTCAGATGTAGAAGCAACTAACTGTGACATATTGGATGCTCAGTTTGATTAGGAAATGTACATTTATCTCTAATGACTACAAGACTAACAACAGAATATCTTTTGACTGCTTTGACTGTTTTTTGCCTGGTTTGTTGTGTTTTTTTAACTTAATATATTATCTACCAAATTAGTGCACATAGCCAGGTTATGTTGTTTCCGCTTTAATCTTAAACTGAATAATATAGAACTAGCCCCCTGGTATACTAATAAAGCTTACAGTTTCTGTTTAACCGGAGAAAAATAGGTATTATGTGATGATGTGCCAGACCATCTGCACTCCTTTTTTCAAAATCCTAGATCCACCCATGGATGTAGTTTTACAAATCCTTACTTAGGCAAGTAAGTCTTATACAAGGACTACTAAGGACCTGCATGATATGCTTAGTTTCATCCTACTTGCTACATTTGAGAGAGAGAGTCTTCGAAAATGTAACCCTCTTCAAAGATATTTGTTATTTGGGACAGATAGAATAATGGGGACAAATGGGAATGAAGAACAACTATATTTGAGGGGATCAGGCGATCTTTTTTTTAAATAAACATCTTTTTGCTGATGGAAAACTGTTTAAAAATGGAAATCTTTATATCCATACCACTTTCACATTTAATAAAATCTTTTTCCTAACTAGAGGAAATTGAGGGTACTCTGTTCCTCATATGAGTTTGGACTTAGGAATGATATCTAATTCTTTTTAATTAAATACCAAAACAGAGCATATTCACCCTTACACCATGGTTGATTAGTCTCTGGAATTATTTAAATCAGAGAAGCTTCAACAAGGGAAGTTTCATTAAGTTTCTTAGAGCGTTTGGTGAATTGCTTAAAACAACAGTTTATTCATGGCAAAAGTTATTTAAAATGCTCTTTCTGCTACAGAAAGTAATAATAATGGTCAGACATTGCTGGTTAACTTCTCCAGAGTCTACAAAGGATGAAAAACACTGTCTTGATGCAGTAGAACTCTTCACCAGTCTCAGTATTCAAGACTCTGCTGGGTACTAACAGTCTTTGAAATACCTGCTTTTAATTATGCACATATACTTTTTCCTAGATAGCAGGTAGAATGGCTTTTCATTCAAAAAGGAGCTAATATAAACTCCTCACAGCAATTCTCTTTTCAAAGGCTTCTCTTTTAAGACAGCCTGTATCAAGCTGGAATTGGAGATAGATAAATTCAGGAGAATAGTTCGAATATTTCTTCATTTAGAAGTAGTCAGTTACATCGGAAATAAGGTACTTGATTCTGTAATGAAAGTCGACTACAAAATTTGAACTTTCCCATTATCTGTCTACTATCCAGCTTCATGGCTTCACTGTACTTCAGTAACATAACACTCTGTCTGCGTACCCAGGTTGGCAGAACTAATTCACATTTGTGGTTAGTCTTCTTTCATTCTCACTTCTAGTTCAATTTGACCAAGATACTTTTTGGTTTAGCAGCTTTGTCGGATTGTTCTTGCATCGATTATGGGTAGCATGAATGCAGCTGCATACGGAGGTATAACTGAAAGAGGCAGAAATTCACATGCCCTATTTCATCACATGTTTGCATGTACCAAAGGGCTTTTGTGCATGCGCTACTTGCTGACAGACATAAGGAAGAAGAGGTTTGAAAATTCCTAAAGATATTATTACACTGCCCCAAAAATATCTGTCAGGAATTTGAAGAAATCCTATAGACACTGTTTGATCCTTTGGAATGGCTCTCAACATTTTGGTAACAGACATATTGACCAGAAAAGTACACGTTTTATTGTAGACTAAGGACATTTTGTCTTTGAGGCTCTAGTTCAGCAACACAAGGCACCTAAGTACTTACATACTTTGCTGAATCAGGGGCTACTTAATTTAAAAATAAGCATTCCATAAGTCCCCCACTTCCCTGGACACACATATAGTTCTTATTAGCTTCCTAGTGTGTGTATGAGAGAAAGAAGAAAGAAAGAGCACAAAAGGACAGCATATGCTTAACAAATCTAAGAAGTGTTAGTTTTTTCACTTGAAAATAAAATAAAAATTATACAGGACATTTTCAGTGAATGGCTATAGATAATTATGAAAAAAAATCACCAATTTCAGTTGTATTATCTTGGCCTCCCACTACATAGTTTTCAAATTCCATTATAAGACCTTGGTTTTCATTTTTCATAGCCAAAAGATACTGAATACTATGTATGTATTGGTATTAATTCTGGACAAAATTAGTTGTGTAGAGAGGGCTGGAAAAAGTGATTCTCTCTTTTGGGTCGCTGTCCAATTGTTGCAACTCTATTGAGATCTGTGTTTATGCTGGCTGAAGTACTGGCACAAGAAATCAATGTTCTGGGGACCAATGGGATTTCAGGGGGTGTTAGGCCTTTTGACAGCTCTCAATGAATTTCACTCTTTCCACAGATCCCTGTGAGCAGGTGGTAAGCTTTGTCCATTGAAACTGGATAGCTACCATATGGGAATCACTGTATCTGGTTTCTCCAGCACAGGACAGTGAAAGGTCCAAACTAGCACCAGCAACCATCTGATCAATCCTATATACTGGCTACCCTTTGCTTACACTGATATTGTCCCACCATTAAATTGTCTGATTTATAATGCAACTGGATGAACTTGGAAAACAAACTCTCTTATGATGTTGTTACTGTGCAATCATTAGAACTTGCATACACAAGTACTAAACTACTGTACAGTAACTGGTGTTACTGCATAGCAGCATTCCCAAACAACTTGTTGGTGATGCTAACTGCACAGCACCTTGTTATTACTGCACAGTAGCATTGCGTTATGCTTCATGCTGTGCAATACTACTGCACAGTAGTAACAAGCTATTGTGCAGTCAGCATATCGTATAGATGTGGCCAGTGTCTACTAAGGTGCAGGAAACTAATACTCTTCAGGAGGGCAGTACAGCAAAAGCTCTGTTATCCAGCACCCATGGAGAATGGGGGGTGCTGGATAGCCAAATATGCCAGTTACCTGAGAGGTGTTAACAGGTGTCTTTGCCTGTTGGGGCTGCTGCCCCTCCTGCCAAGTCTGGTGTGCAGCTGCTGCTCCCTGGCATCAGTGTTCCAGGGGACAGGTAGGGGAGCCCTCACACAGGCTGCTTTGCCCCAGGCCATGGTCCAATGTTGGCCAAAGCAGGACTCAGAAAAACTGGAAGTAGGACTTCCAGTTTCGCTTTTGCTGTGTCAATTGGCATGGTGGTTAATAAAGTGCCGGATAACATGGCTTTTACTGGTACTTGTAAATACAAGTACTACCCTGCTGTGGAGGGGTGTGTGTGTGTATGTGTGTGTGTGTGTGTGTGTGTGTGTTGGCTGTGGCACGAGGGTGCTTCAGTGCAGGGGCTGTCTGCCAGCTAACCCCACGCTGAAGCTTCCTCATGTCCCAGCCAGCCCGTCTGCAGCATGTTGGGCTGGTGAGAGTAGCTCTGGCCTGGCAGGCTGACCCCTAGGGCCCCCTGCCAGCTGGGGCTGCTCTGCCTGGGCTTCATGTACCTGAATACACTGCAGAGCTTATTGCTCTGGAGTTAATTGTTCCTGGGCACACATTCAAATTGTGTGCCTGGGAGCACATAACTCCCAAGTTATAAGCTCTGCAGTTTATTCAGGCATAGCAATTGCACATGTAGGTGTGCCCTACATGTCCTGCATTCTGGAAAGATATAATGTAGTGCCTTTTAGTATGAAACTTGGTTTGTACCAATAAGTACACCTGAGATACATAGCTTATTGCTACACAACAGAATTAAGGGCATCTACATTAACATGCTTTTGGGAGAAAGCACTTACAGAGCTGGCATGTCCTGGTTCAGTGTGACACTCCTTAGCTTAAGCCTTTGGTAGTGTAGACATGCTGTGGGAGTCTTCATAGTAAGGAGATGTAATCATCCAGTGGGGAGACAGTCCTTAATTCTGTGTTTGTGGAGGCCCATGGATGTGGTTTATTGTTAACTATGCTGTATTACAGATAAGCTTGGGATCTTGTAACAGTTTTAGTCTGTAATATACCTTAATATTAACAAGTTATTTCATAATAAATTAATTCGTAACATGGCTTTTTTTTTAAAGAAAAAAAGACTGTATTTTGATTGTATTGATTTAAAAGGGTTTTAAACAAACCGGAAAAGAAGTAAAACATTCCAAATCTGCTATGGCATCCTTCCCTCTGTCTATATCACTTAGGTTGTAACATATCAGTCTCATCTCAAAAAGTGCTGAGCATGTACAAAAGCTATAAGGCAGAATGAAGATATCAGCCCTCATGTTTGGCACATACATTTAGCACAGAGTACCTTGCACATTTCCTTCCACAGCAAAGTGAAGCAGAGACAGAATATCCTTAACTGAAAACAGTTTTGCTTTTTCAGTTTAAGTCAAAACTTCAGTGTTATTTGAACTTTTTTCCCCACCATGTAATTGCACAGTAGATAAAGTCAGATACCATAGCAAAAGGCATTATGGAAAGAATGTTTCTAAGTTCTCACCTGTCCTTCCTAAAATGCACTGGCAGTCTTATGTGACATTTGACACAGTTTCAAAGGAATGCTTTTCTTCTCATACAAACTGAGGTTTTATTTTGATACTCCCTTTAATTCCAAGATCCAAAAGGAGTCACTTAGAGAAGCAGGATCTGGGATGGATTGAAACTGAAATTCTGCAGCCAGCACATGCTACCTCTCTTTTCTCTTCAAGCCCTGTAAAGGCTTGGGTCTCAGTTCAACATGGCACTACATCCTTTTTAAGCCTCACTGAAATCTGTGAGATCTGAGACTGTTAGTAGCTTGTTGAATCAATATGGAGCCAAGCACATGCTACCCAAGCACTCCTGATTGTCTGCTGTCCCATTGAATTAATGGAACTGAAGGCATCCGTTTTTGTTATTTTTTTAGGTATGTTCTGCAGCTTGTGGTATCCAAGTGCTTTGGAACCAACCCTGAAATTATCTTTTTGCATATGTTGCTCCACTGAAATCCTTGGAAGAGTCAATATACATCATTGATCAGCAATACAGCATCTTGTAAGACTGGACCTTTGCATTTATATTGAATTAAAACAGTAACAAGCATAAAGGTCATTTTGGCTTGAAGGTCACTCTCTCACCTCTAACACAGAACTGTGTTAGACAAATCGAAGCAGAAAAATCAGCTGTCCTTGAAGGAGATGCTATACTACCTAAAGGAATGAACCTGGGACTCACTTCATTTGCAATGATACTTTTGAACTGTGGGGAAAAATACCCAATAAATGAATCTGATATATATGCAACATTGTATAAGATACTTATGTCTGTCAGTGCTAAATTACACAAAACTATAGTTAGGCAAACATTTTCCATCAAAACATTTTTCTTAGGAAAATTAGGTGTTTGACCAAAAGAAAGAATTCCTGAAAAAGTGAGAAAAAGCAGTAGTTTGAAAGATAGGGTAGGGTGGCACCACAGAGCTCAATTGGTTCACAAATCAATTTACCCTACCCTATCTTCAGCCAGTCTTGAAAAGCATTCACAGTTGTTAAAAAAAACAAAACCAAAACCCTTTTATTTGAAAAACCAAGTATTTTTAGCTGCAAATTAAAATAGTTCCTGCTTTCTAGAAGTTTTCCAGCCATATGTTTTTGGTTTATAGCTTCCAAAAACTTTTTTTTTCCAGGGTTTTGTATTCTTCAATGAAAAGTCAATCTTTCCAACTTGAACAATTTTGTCAGTCTTCATCAAGGAAAACATATTGGATCTATTCCAAGAAACCAACAGTCCCTTACAGCATACAGAAAGCAAGCTAGTTATGGATGATGCAGAAAAACTTGAAGTATCTAATGTCTTTTTTTCCTCAGTCTTCTCAAATAGGGGCACCTACCAGAAGAGTGTAGTTGGAAGTAGATACAAAGGGGGAGGGGAGGGAAGGAGACAAACAGCCTAGAATAGCAGAGGAAAAAATGAGGGGTTACTTAGAGAAGCTAGATGGGATAGGATGCACCCTAGATACTGAAGGAATTTGCTGAGGTAATTTCAGCCCATTGGCTGTCTCTTTGTGAATTCTTGGCAGTTCGGTGACTGGAAAAGGGCATATATAGTGCCCAACATTAAGGAAGAGAAGGAAGAGGATCTGGAGAATCATAGACCAGTCAGCTTTACCTGGTACCTGGAAAGATCATGGAGCGGGTCCTCAAGGAGTCCATTTTGAAACAGTTAGAGGAAAATGAAAGATGATCAGGAAGAGCCAGCCTGGATTCACTAAGAGCATGTCATGTCTGACTAACTTGATTTCCTTCTATGATAAAGTGACAGGCTCTGTGGATGCACTGGATATGGTTTATCTTAACTTTAGCAGGACTTCTGTCACTGTCTGCAATGACATCTTCATTAACAAGCTAAGGAAATACCAACTAGATGAAAGTACTGTAAGGTAGATGTATAACTGGCTGGATCATCTTGCTCAATGTATAATCCTCAATGGCTCCATGTCTCATTTGGAGGCAATATGAAATGGGCTTTCCTCAGACGTCTGTCCTACCTCTAGTATTGTTTAATATCTTCATTAATGATTTGGCTTTAGATGCACGCTTAACAAATTTGCAGATGAAACCAAGTTGGGTGAAATTCTAGAGTCTCTGGAGGTCAGGGTTAGGATCCTGAATGACCTGTACTAGCTGGAGAAATGGCCCATAATCATTCAGATGAGATCCACAAGGACAAGTGCAAAGTCCTACATTTGGGGTGGAATAACTGTATGCATAAACAGAGATAGGAAAATGAATGACTAGACTGCAAGGAAGGGCCTGGGGGTTATGGTGGACCATAAACTGAATAGAAGCCAACAGTATGCTGTTATTGGGGAAAAAATGGCCAACAACATATTGGGTTGTTTTGATAGGAGTGGCAATTGCAAATCAAGGAAAGTGATTCTTCTGCTTTATTCAGCACTGGTAAAGTCTCACCTGGAGTACTGTGTTCATTTTGGGGCCCACCCTTCAAGAAAGATGTAGACAAATTAGAAAGAGTCCAGCAGAGAGTAACAAAAATGATCAGGGACCCAGGAAGCAAAACTTATGAGGAAAGGGTAAAAAGGCTAGGGCTACTTAGTCTGGAGAAGACAAGACTCAGGAGTGATTTGAGAACCATCTTCAAATGCCTTAAGGGTGATTTTTAGAGTGGATGGAGATGGATTTTTCTCTGTGGCTGTAGGGGGCAGGACTAGAAGCAATGTCCTCAAGCAGCCACAGAGGATACTTAGGTTGGAGGTAAGAAGGAACTTTCTGATGATGCATGCCAGTCAAGCATTGGGACAAGCTACCTAGAGAAACTGTGGAAACACCATGCTTGGAAATTTTCAAGAGCAGTCTGGATAAGATACTTGGCTAGGCTGTTTTAGTCAGGGATGATCCTGTGTTGAGCAGGGGGCTGGACTAATCATCCTTGTGAAGCCCATTCCAGCCTATGATCCTATTTTCCTATCTCTATGGAAACTATATCAATTATATTCTTTTATTGTGTGAATTATTATAATACCTGTTTAAATTTAGTGAAAGAAACCTTGGCAAGCCACAGGCTCATTCAACCAAAACCTCTGGAAAACTCACCTCTGCACTCTAATCCCCATGAGCAGTACCTACACTACAATGTTATAATGACATCCAATTGTGGCCCAGAACTTGTCAAGGCATGAACTCCTACTAGCTAGTAGTATAACATCAATGGGATTGAAGCTCTGAGTATGATCTTGACTAGAAACATAAGCATTTGTTTATGTAGTTCCCTAACATGCACTCCATACCATGAAAAATATAGCTGTTTTCTTTTATTGCATTTGGTTCATTTGCTAATTCGCAAAACATCACCACTCAGAACGGGTATTTTAGTTATTAAAGAGAAATGCTTTGAAACGGTGAAGAGCAATATACAAAATATGCCATTTTCTGTGCTTCTACCTTTCTATTACTTTGTATCCTTTTCTTTCCTCATCCTTACTTACACCAGATAATCTAGCTTGTTATTCCTTGTGTTTGCTTTCCATTTCTCTTGTGGCCTTCTACACAACGTTACACCCTCCACTGGTGAGGCAAATGTATGTAATATTATTGTAGTCCTCCTCATAATGGAGCCTAGCCAATATCAACCAGCATTCCAGTGATGTTTACTGGCTCAATGAAACAAAGTTATACATGACTCTTCCTTCCAAGATTTCCCCTCCTGCAGAAGTAACCACTCCCAAAAACAACCAGTTATCTTGTAGAGTAAAACATCTGGAAACTCTATGCACATCACTGTCTTATTTGCAGTCTAATCAATCATACAGAAAGTGAAATAAGTCTTTAGGATTGTAGAGACCTTCATGTACAAGTTCTCTAACACATTCATTCACTGTGGTGGGTTTGTGTTTCTGTGCTTTCTTAAAGGAATTCATAAAAACCTTTCAGAAAGGTCAATGAAGTGGAACTGTTATTCTCTTTTCACTCAGATCAGCTGTGTTTTTCTAAATTTTATTTTAGAGGTGGGGACTCAGTCTCTTAAACAACTTCCTTCCTTGCCAATAAACTGTTCACCCGTTCTTTCCTCATACTGACCTCTGTAAATAAGGATTTATGCAGCATGCATCACATTTTAAAATAATTTTTGACTTTGAGATTTGATCTTTTATAGCTCCTTTTATTAATCCTTTTCATCTCTCAGGATCACTGAGGCCACTTCCCTTGTAGCTGAGAAGTTAAAAAAATGCATAGAAGTCAAACACACTTAAAAAGTCCTCACAGGTCTTAAACTAGTGAGAGTGGCAATGGATAAAATTTAGCACTTTGAATTATCAATCCCATTGGCTAGGGACACACATTGCACATAAACCAGTTTAAGTGATCAGAAACTGGTTTAAATCTTTAACAGAACAGATTTTCAGTGCACATAAACTAGTTCCAAAATGGCTGAAACTGGTTTGAGATAAATGTAGTTGAATGTAGTATCAGACTTAGCTGATTTGGGTCAAACCAGTTCAAACAATGTCTGCCCTAGAACCCTTGCTGCTTTAAGATAAACCAGACTGCCCCAGTATGTTGGCATGCTCTCTGGGATGGCTCCTCCCCTCTGCTTCCTGGTTGCAGCTCCAGCAGAGACTGCAGGCACAGCAGGGTCAGGTTGGCTTCCCCCTGCCCTACCCCCCCCACTTCCTGCTGGACAAACAGGGATCTCCCCCCCCCCGCCCTATCTCCCACAGCTCGGACCCCAGCCCCATAGACCCTAGACATGTGGTATGCTAGCTAATGCAGAGAGGTGTGTCTGTGTGAATGTTTCCAATTTCACTGGAACAAGCAGATACAACAGTAACCACTTAGGGTTTTTGGATCTAATTAACAGATCAGCTGGTAAGCAGTTTAAAAAGATATTGAGCTAATGCACTGAGGATATTGCTTTGCTGATGGGGTGATAACCACTGATATTAGCTCCCTGCTGGCTTGCTCACCAGTCAGTTTGCTACAGACAGTATAAAGAAGTGGGGAGAGGGAGATTGAAAAGCTCTGTATTACCAACAGATGCAAGCACTGCATACCCGCCTTGCCTCAGAGTGCTAGCAGGGGTCTGGGGTCAGCAATGCTCCTACCCCTTGAGCAGCCAGTGGGGAAATGCCTGGGAAGGAGCAGGCAGACCTCCTTAATCAGAGGTCCTGCCAGGGCCTGGCCACGCCCCCCTCAGCTCAGCCCTGTAGAGGGAAGGGAGGACAGCTCTAGTACTCCCCCCAGACTTCCTTGCTTCTAGCCTGAGCCACTGCAGACATGTGTCTGAATTTCCTCTGTCCAGAGAGAATGCTTGTCTGGTTACAAACCAGTTCAGCCTAGCCAGGTTAGATTAGCTTGTGAAGATTGAATCAATTCAGGCTCAGGCTTTTTAAATGTCTGTCCCATGATGTCTAATCCTGCACGTACCACTTCCATTGTATGCCTAAGATGTGATCCCAGTTTAACTTATACTGATGTTACTGTTGGCCAGGGATCCTGTTTTTTTATGTTTAAAAATCATAAATTCTCTGATAACAATAGTGAAATCTCTGATTAAAAAAACCAGAATACATAATTAAAATGAAATGCCACTATATATATGGATCAATTAAACACAATGTTTTACTGACATATTTACAATTTTAAAACAATTTGGAAGCCTACCACTGCCTCAATCACTATACGAAAATAATTTCCAAGTTTCTATAGATTTTGTTATTTTATTTTGTGTTTTTTATCATGGAAAATCAGAGCTCCTCCTGTCCCCTTCACACACTAGGACACAGGTCCAGGCCCCTAATTTCTGAGCCACAACCCCCCAGCCCTGCTGGTTCCCTCACTCTCCACATACAACCACCTGGTCCTGATACTGTCCCTCACTCCCCACCCACAGTCTCCTCCAGCCCTGCTGGTATCCCTCACTCCTCAGCCACAGCACTCCCTACCCCTCCCAGCCCTGCTAGAGTCTCCTCCCCACCCAGCTGTCAGGACTATGGTACCAGGGATCCAGGTCCACAGCCATTGTAGCAGTTCCTGAGCCCTAGCTGCTGCCTGCAGGAGGCAGCAATTGCTGTAGCAGAGTAAAGTATGGAGCTCAGCTTCCCTTTCCCAATCGGTGGCACAGCTGGAGCAGAGCCCATGGAGAACTGAGGGGGGATACAGGCTGCCTGCTGTAGCTTCCAGCTCCACTGTTTTGATAGCCGCCTACAAGTATGTCAGGGGGAACACTAAGATCTCAGGGAGCAACTCTTCAGGAAGTCACCCCTTGGGAGGATGAGGACCAGTGGTCACAGACTAATAGAGGGAAGATTTAGGCTGGGCATTAGGAAGCAATTCTCTGTAAGGTTAACTAGAACCTGGGACACACTCCCAGCAGAGGTTGTGCAGTCACCATCCTTGGGGGTGTTCAAGAGGAGGCTGGATAAGCACCTTGTTGAGCTAGTTTGAGTTCATTAAGCTTCTGCCTAAGGCAGGGGACTGACTTGATGATCTTACAGGTCCTTCTGGTCCATTGACCCTATGACTGTAATGCATCTTGGGATCTTTTTGGCTGCCTTAGTTTTCTGAACTGTGGCAATGCCCATGCATCACGCTTCCAAGATTTTCTCTGCAAGAGCAAGGCCAGGACATTTTTTGTAATGAAATCTTTGAATGTTATGAATTCACAGGAGAATGAAGGTCTTCCAAACTCACCACATATTGTTTAAGTGATGTTAAAATCATAAACATTGGTACCTCTCACTGTTAGACCAACTTCCACCCATTGTACCAATTTACACCAGATTAATGTAGCCACAAGCTGGAACACTAAAGCATGGGACTAGTTAAACAAGGATGAGGCTCTTTTAAAGCTTACACCATTTTATATTTTTTTTTCCAGAGCACTTTAAGTTACAATTCCTATCTGCACTGTTCTTTGTAAAGTAGACTGTAACTGAGTAGAAGGGAGCCCAGTTTGGACATTCAATCTGACTATTTTGTGGCATAATTCCATTTCTGAAAGTCTCTCATTCAATACCATCCAACTATTCCATTGAATATGCCTCTCCTGAAATACTAAAGCAAGGAAAGTTTCTGAAAACAGTGAGTCTGCAAATTTTAGAGCTTTCATTCTAAAAGCCAACACAAACCATTTTTTATTTTGTCCTGTAGGGAAAAATTAAGATGGAAAAAATAAATAAATAATGGTTTGTGGTTACTGAAAGCTTCCTAATTTATTCTCCTTCCTTGTTTGGCTTTTACTCATTTACTATAGAAAAAAGATAAAGTAAATGAACAAGAATTACTTTCCTTACTTTTCTGTCAACTAAAGGTATTTTCCAGATCCAGCCAATTAACTAATAAGAGAGCTGCATTGCATTTTAAGCTTGAGAACTCTCTGCTGTTTGATTAGATTTGGATTAGTGCCCTCTGGATGGGAACAAGAGTGATCAAAATTAGCAACACTGAAAACTGGGTGATTTAAAAGCCTTTACTGAAATTGCAAATAGTTAGGTAATGGGATCCCGTGATTCTCTTGTTTTGTAACTTCTGTCCTGCTACCAGTGCTTGAAGTAAGAAATCTCTTTTTTTAGACAGGTGGCCCTAACAAAGAAGGGTCACTGGCTGGTAAGATAATCTCTGAAAAAGAAAGTAGTTGTAATAAAAAAGAAAAAGGCTGCAATAAAAAAGCAAAGCAGGGACTCAAAAAGTCTATTAAAAATAATTGTAAAACAGATTGTAAAACCAAATAATGGTGGCATTCTTTATCATCTGTTCAAATGCTTTGCTAAGTGAAATTTAATGTAAATAGCAGTATCCTACTGAAAATGAATAATTCAAAAGCAATGCATACAATTGCTAACCAATCACGATAGCCACAGGATGGCTCAAGTCGAAGGCTGTCAGAATATTTTTTTTACTATGAAGTCTTAAGAAAAGTTTCTGATCCTTTTCATAGATTCATAGATGCTAGGGTCAGAAGGGACCTCAATAGATCATCAAGACCGACCCACTGCATAGGCAGGAAAGAGTGCTGGGTCTAGATGACCCCAGCTAGATGCTTATCTAATCTTCTCTTGAAGATCCCCGGGGTAGGGGAGAGCACCACCTCCCTTGGGAGTCCATTCCAGTCTTTGGCCACTCTAACTGTGAAGAAGTTCTTTCTAATGTCTAGTCTAAATCTGCTCTCTGCTAGCTTGTGGCCATTATTTCTTGTAACCCCCAGGGGCATCTTGGTGAATAAAACCTCACCAATTCCCTTCTGTGCCCCC
>JAGPOW010003316.1:31854678-31881962 GCA_030014935.1 Caiman crocodilus
CATCTTGGTGAATAAAACCTCACCAATTCCCTTCTGTGCCCCCGTGATGAACTTATAGGCAGCCACAAGGTCACCTCTCAACCTTCTCTTGCGGAGGCTAAAGAGGTCCAGGTGCCTCAGCCTCTCCTCATAGGGCTTGGTAACTGTCCTCATAGGGCTTGGCATCTCTCCTCATAGGGCTTTTATCATCTGTATTTCTGTTACACAGGTAACAAAAAAGTATTTGCTTCTCACAAAAGCTCTAGACATTTAAACTTATAGGTTAAAACACTGGGATATAGTTAGCTGTATTAGTCTGAAGTCAAGTAGAAGGCAGGATAGATTTGAACCTTATAGGCTAACCAAAGTAGATAAATAGCACCAGCTTTCAGCCCATTACAACTTAAGCTATATATTTGTTCTATATATCTACTTCAGCCAGTCTGATTTTTATACATATAGATATATCTATATATACAGATATAGCCTTGTGAGTCTATAGGGTGCAAATATAGCCTACCTTCTATGAAATTAGAGGCACAGCATGGAAGCACCATACCTGGGGCAGCTGCAACACATGGGTCAGTGCTGGATCCTGCTATGCTGATTGTAGCAGCATACACTCTTGCAAGCCCTTCACAAGGGTGGTACCCAGGGCTGTATCCCAGGCCACTCCCACCCCCACTTTTAGCACTGGGTTAAATCTGAAATCAAAGCAATCTTATACTGGGTGTGTTTACACATTCATTAATGTGCAGTAGTTACTGCCCATTTAGTTTAGTACTTAATGAAGTACTAAACTAAATGCACAATAACTACAGTCACTGTGCAGTAGCGCTGGTGCATGGTTTTTTATAATGCTTACTGTGCAGTAGCTTAATAACACTGTCCAGTAGCATATTAGCATAGTTTTTGACCAGTGTGGGTTTTTGACAACACCAGTATAGTGTTATTAGGTTACCTCACAGTAAGCATCTCATGTAGACACACCCATTGTATACCACTGTATATTCCAGGATATAAAACAGTTTTATAGCATTTCACACCATCACTTAGAGGATGCTAAATGTCATTGTCATTTTCTTGTCATTGTTAGCAGTGAGTTTCACTTTTACTATCATTAAAAGTTGAGGGTTAGACCCTAATGGTCTTACTCTCATTGACTAGCACTCTCTTCAGCTTTAACATGGATATTTGATCTTCTTATCATTTTTAACCTAGTAATTTGCATGTAGTTCATATAATCACATAATTTGGTTCACTAAACAAAGAGGGAGTATATTATGACCACAATATGGCTGGAAACCATGGGTCTACTTCTTCCATCTAAAGGGCGAAACCTCCTTTATCTTGAGTGGCCTCAGTATCTGGCAGCTTGTATATGTTGAAAGAGAAAAATGCTTCTATTTTGTTTTTGATTGAATTACTGTTTAAAATAGATGTAATTCTTTTTGCCTAGTTACAGCTTTCATTCGCCTTCCTTGGATAAACTGAAATTTTATGATTTCCATCTGAAATAAAAGTCAACAGATTTTGTGAAGGTACAAACCTATTTAGGAAACCTGAGAATATGATTTCTCATCTGGGTCTTGTAAGAAAGGGGAAACCTCTGGATCTGTTTAAAAAATATTGACCTTTTTTCATAAGACAGGAAGATTTCCCTCTGGTTATTACCAAAACAGCTTTCATATAGGGTACCTAGGGGATTGTGTGTGCAGATGCAGTGAATCTTTATTCAGATATAATGTTTATCCATATCTGGAAGTTCAGGCCTACTCTTACAGAGTTATATTGTCTCATTTTCAGACATTGGCATGAACAGATCAGGAAAGGTAAGAAGGTAGGTAGATAAGATTGCACTGCATTGTAGTACACTGAATTACGTTGCATGGTTTATTATAAGTTGTTGGAAGGCACTTCTCCTTATACTGAGCTTTTATCATGCCGTTCATTAATGCTATTCATAGTATCAATGAGTACATGATATAAAGATTATCCCTGTATAATAATGGGAATGATGAAAGACCTGTTTGTCTCTCTTACACCATATATTTCTTCTAACATCTTTCAATTACAGTAATCTTAGGTTTAACCTCTAATAGCATGTGACTTTTAAATTGATGGTTTCTCTTTAAAGGGGAATGACCTTATGGGAGCTCCAGAAAATCTAAGGTCATCAAACATTCATTTTTACATCATCTTTTAATGCCTGTAACATGAAAAGAGACTGGGACCTGGCAACATTTGCCTGAAGAAGTCTATCTGAAAGCCTTGGTGTTTGTTCTCTCATAATGGCCATGGTAATCAGATCCCTCTATGCAAGGGTGGCCAGTTCTAAAATATTAAGCAATCTTAACCTGCCAGAATGCAGAGCCCAGTTTTCTGCCTTTTCATGGCATCTTGCACTGAGTGGTCACTCTGATATCCAACTTGCAATGCTGTTGGTTGACAGACATATAATGAAAGGATTCAGAATAGCTATTTTAAATAGATTGCACTGCATGATTTACTGTCCTTTGTTGGAAAGCACTTCTCATTATACTGAGTTTTTATCATGGCTATTAATATTATCACTGGGTGGGTGATATACAGATTACTCCTGTATAATAAGGGGAACGATGAAAGATCTGTTTGTGCCTCTCATCTCAAGTGCACTGAAGATAGTTTGAAAAGTAATTACCGTTATGAGACAGCAGCCTGAATACAAAGCAAACTCGAAACCTTAGGTTACATTTCTTCTTTCATATGGAAATATGTTCAACAGTAGCCTTATGTGAACTCCGCTCCAATTTACACCTACATATATAGCAAGAGTAATTGCTTTGACTTCAGTGGAGTTCTGCACAAACGGAGGCATTTTCCCACACAGATCTGGGGCCCACAGTTGGTAGTTTAGTTACACTGTTCTACCAGTTAACTCTCACATTTCTGAGGGATTGGTGTCTTGTCTATTTAGTTAATGTTCAACCATAAACTGTAGTCACCAGATGTTTGTAGCAAAACCCAGTAAGAGAAACAACCTCTTATTAGCAACAGTTGCCCTGAGAATATTTTCTGTACCTTGTACTCAGATAACCCTTCCCATAACAGCAACAGGCACTTGAAGCAACATAACACCAGTTTACTTACATGTGGCTACTAGCAGGCATCTATATTTAAGATAGATAACTGTTGTCCTCACTCAAGCTGATCTTACACTGAGGGACTCTAAATGAGGCTTTGTTTTGTTTTTGCATTACAGTTACAAGATTGCAGCCAAAACTGCAAGAATACAGCAAGAACCCTTATACAGCAAGAACAAAGATGGTCCCTTCATTCCCTTAAACCATAAATCATGTAATTAGTACAAAGTAATACAAACGGATTGTAAGTAGGTGGTATCATCACCATTAATATGGGTGTAGGAAGGCAATGACAGCCACACAAATCGCTATCCAGATATAACATAAGCAAGTTAAAAATACCCCTTTTCCTAGGTTGTGGTGTTACAAAAGATACTTAAGATTAAAAGAATAAAGTCTGCTGTAGTTACCTCCTTATGCTTCTTTGCTTACAGGATTCTTCTTGGAGCAGTTCATATTTGAGGTCCTCTCTCTCCTTTCTGAAGAATTACAGCTGTTTTCATTGTAATGAACTGTAGTTATTCAAAGCCCACAGTATTTTCGAATCAGATTGTTACAAACTAATGGACTGTGGTTTTTCATGAGGGCATTGCTAAATGGTTGAAACAAACAAAAAGGAGGGCATATTGGAGGACAGAACAGAGTGACACTGATAGGAGAACAGAGTAGATTCAGAATGTGATGGCTCAAAATAAAAAAAAATTCTGTTTCTGTATAGCATTCTAATATTATAAAAGCCTAAATCTGTCTGTTTGTCCGTGATGCTTTATTCATGCTTTGATTGGCTGACAATCAAACAAGTGTCCTAACAGGATCAGGTGGCTGCCATGATGGTAGGGACACAGGGGATGGGGGAGGAGGACAAGGCTTGCTTCCTGGAGGCAGGGGCAAAGGAGCAGACAGAGTGCTGGCCTCACTGCCCCCCCCACCCCTGCTCCCTGCAGGTGGCAAGGATGGAGCAGAAGGTGGAGGACAGGCCACCGGAGCTGGCCTTGCCCCCCATCCACCCCCTTACTCCTTTCAGGTAAGGGAGGTGGCAGTGCAGGGAAGAGCAGAATTGTAATGTGATGGGGGGCTAAGCCACGGCTCTGGCCTTGGACCACCCTTCTCCACTTCTTTGGGTTCACTTCTCCTACACCCACCTTCTTCCCCCCTGTTGGCTCTGATCCTGCTCCTCCTGTTCCCCTGCCACTGCCCTGGGTTGGTCCAGGCCCACTGCTCCCTGCAGTTTCTCCCCACCCTCAAACCCAGTCCTCCCCTTCATTAGGCCCTGGCCCACTCCTCTCCTCCTCCTGCCACTGTGGCAGAGAAGGGTGGAGTGGGCCCAGACCCCAAGCAGCAGGAGGTAAAGGAGGGAGTGGGCCTAGATGGGGGTGGGGCATGGGGCTCTGTCCTCACACACTCCCTGCCCATCATTCCTGATGGGCAATTGGCTAGTGTACATGTAAAGAAATAGAATAGATATCAGCTGCCCTCTATCAGCTAACAGTTTTGCAAAAACAGCACGGCAAAAGTGAATCTTAACAAAGAACATATATAAAGACAAAATAATATTGTTATTGAATAGCATAAAGAAAGAGCGCAATGTTAAAGGGACACAAACTGTGATAGAAGTGGTAAAATAGGTAAGGGAGAAAAAGATAAAGAAGCTGATTAGGTAGAAAAGCGAAAGACAATGGAGAGACTTAGAGGACCAAGGCTGACAGACAGAATGACAACCAAGAAAAATATTTTTTATAGCCACTGATTTCATGGGTGAAGGTGTACATGTATGTATCCACATACATGTACACCAGGAGACAAGACTATTGTGATAGTCAAAAGAGGAGATAATGAGGGCCAAGGGAAAAGATGCATGGATAGTAGTAAAAGACCATATTTTAAAATGATTGGGAAGTTGTTGAAAGGTCTGTTTGGTCAGAGGACTGAGTGGCTGAAATGAAAATAAGGAGAGTCAAAGATAACTCCATTTTTCTGTGATGGCAGCAAGAATGATGGTTCTGTTGACAAGAACAGAAAGTAGGAGGAGAGAAAATGAGTGATTCAGTTTTAGCTAAGTTAATGTTAAGATGAGATGCACCAAGAAGCTATCAGACAGCTAGGTCATGATGTGTATGAGCGTGACGACAGATAGCTCAGAAACTGAGAGATAGATCTATGACTCATTAGTATTGGTGTCTGCATTAGGTCTATGTGAAGCTTCAGGTGGTAATTCGATTTAGAGGAGACTCAGCCCAGTTCGGTGGCCAAATCTCCAAATCTGAATCGAATCAGGGGACCAATAAAAGGGTCTGGATCAATTGGAAGCTCCCTGAATTGATTTGGAAAAGATTCAGAGAGCTTCAATGATTCAGAGAGTCCCCAGTTGCTGCAGCAGGGAGCTGGAGCTGGACTCCAAGCTGGTAAGTAGTGGGCAGGGGAGGAGAAGCTGAAGGAGGCAGGGGCTATGGGGAGACCCCTGGCAGGCCCCATCCCTTGAACGCTCCCCCTGCTGCCAGGCAGGGGATGATTCCCACTGCCCCTCACTGTCCCACACTGTGTCACAAGCCCTCCAACCCCCCTCGCTCCCTCAGTCCCCCCATGACTTCCCAATCCGCCTCTGCTCCCAGTGTTTTTTTTTTAAAAAAAACCCTCTCACTGGGTGGTGCCCAGTAGGGGGTGATCCCCACTGCCCCATGCTGCATGGGGGCTCTAACATGAGCCCCCCACTCCCCTACTCTTCCAGTCCCCCCATAGCTGCCCTGCCCACCCCAGCTCCAGTCCTTTAAGAAAAAAAAAACAATCACGCCCCCAAACTCACCAGCTCCTGCAGTGGCTTTGGGGCTTTGGGGTGCTTGTGCAGCGCAATACCCCACAGCATGGGGCTGTGGGGGGCAATGGGGATCATCCCCCTGCTGGGCAGGAACCAGTGAGTGCAGGGATTTTTTCGTGTTTTTTTCTTAAAGGGCTAGAGCTGGAGTGGGCAGGGCAGCCACGTGTGGGTTGGGACAGCGGGAGTGGTCAGGGGGCTTGTGGCAGAGTCCCTCACATGGCATGGGACAGTTGGGGGAAGTGAGGATCACCTCCCCCACTGGGCAGCACCTGGTGAGTGGGGCCTTTTTTTTTCAAATGGCTGGGAGCTAGATGGAGTGGGCAGCCATTGCTGGGCTGGGAGAGTGGGCAGGGGATGGGTCTGTGTGATTCAGAGATTTGGAAGCAGCTGAGTTCAGCTGAATTGATTTGGGACGGTTATTCAAATCACCAAATAGAATAACTGTCCCCTGAATCAGCCAAACCTGAATCTGAAGAGAATACTCACAGCCTTGCACAGGCCTAGTCTGTATCATTTTTCAAGACTATTGACAAGAGCAAGGGAGCAGCTAGCTGGGTATCAAAGGCAACTAAAAGAACTCAGTCTAATGCATTCATTCAGGCCCTTGCCCATACTTTTTTGTTGTGTAGCTTCAACACTTTCTTCTCATTTTAGTGTTGCTTAAGTTCCATGTACATGTTAACCCACTCTGACACAAAGATATCAAATAAGAATGACATTATGACATTCAACTAACAGCACACATGGCTGTGTACACAGCTTATGTCAAGGCAAGTCAGAACTCATTACAAATTAAAGGGCATGCTTATGCTGTTTTCTTTAGGCACTCAGTTAAAGGCAGGTGTCTGGCGCCTCATCAGTACTAGGTGGTCTTTTCCTCCTAGGTTGTTTTTCTTCTCTTGGTGGTGACTCAATTTCTTTCTTCACTTTTGAAATCTGTAAAACAAACCCAGGATCATTTTTAACATCCTCTCTGGTTACATGTGCAAAAATTTCCAAGTAACAGTCAGGAGTTGGTAAGTCATTTTTCTTACTGTTTCCTTCTAGGTGCATGCTCATTCCAGATTTGTAATAGTGGTTAGAGATTGCAAAAGAAACAGAGTAACAGATGTACAAGCATGAGTGGCAAAGATGCAGTTTTCCATTGATGGGTTCTGGGGACTATGTAAACTCTGAGAGCCCAGAAGTAGAATAGTTGATGGAGATAATTTTCCTGTTTTGTTTTGATAAAATTGAAGGATTAGAAATTTAATCTCCTTCCTGCCCCAAGCCCTCCATAGACCGAAAGGCCACCATGTGATAGGACTTACCTATTTAATTGCCCTAAACTGAGTACATCAGATTTATTTTCACCACAGGGATCCAGGTCAGGATGAATGCTGACAGAAGCCAGCATAAACCTTAGTTTGACACCAAGACTCGGTTTTCTCCCATCGTCACTGTTGTATGTTAAACAGAGGGTTCATAGCCTCATGGCCTGAGCACCCATTTGGGGTATTAGGCTTTCTGCAGTTTACATTAGCCTCTGATTTACATAAAAGTTGTTGGAACTCAGCATCACACAGAACACGCTCAGTATCACTCTCTTAAAGAAGAGTGAACATTAAAAAGGATCTTTGGCTGCAGGGACAATTGATTCAAAGAATTTCTCTTTAAAATGGACTACAGGGCTCTGGTTACATGGGTGAGAGGGACAAGGGTCCAGGTGATGTTCTTCTTGATCTTTCTGGTCAAGAAGAAGGGCCTAGAAAGGAGTGGACACATCTTGCAGATCAATACATGATTGTGCAAATGGTGTCGCCCAGCAGGGCTTTAGATTCTTCAACCAAGAAGAATCTTGTTCCAAGAAGATGGATTGCTAGGAAGAAATGGGATTAACCTCATGAGGAAAGAGCATCTTTGTAGACAGGCTTGCTACCCTAGTGAGAAGAGCTTTAAACTAGTTTCACCAAGGAATGGAGACAAAAAAACAAAGGTAAGTAGAAAAGTGGGTGACCTGGAAGAAACACAACCAGGAGTGGGCAACAGGGGAGGCCTTCTCATACCTCCTGATAAAGTAGGGCAATGAGCTAGTTACCTCAGGTGTCTGTACATGAATACACAGAGACTGAGAAACAAGTAGGAAGAATTGGAAATCTTTACACAGTCACTGAATGATGATATGATTGGAAGAACAGACACTTGGTGGGATAGTTGGTATGGAGTCATAGTCATAGAAAAGTAGGCCTAGAAGGGACCTGCTAGTCCAAGCCCCTCTCTGAGGGAGGATCGTCCCTATCCAAGCTACCCCATACAAACCATAATCTAAACTCTACATAAGATTAGCCTCAACCCTGACACAACATAAGACTTAACAACCTAATCTGCCACCAGTAGACCAGGAAAACCACAGCAGCCAAAGTCCTGTTTCTATAAAATTTCAATATATGTTCAAGAGGTCCTGGGCAGAAGGCTGTGCCCTTTGTTGTAGAGGAAAGCAAAAACTCCCACAATTCATACCAATCTGACAATGGGGTAAAAGTCCTTCCTGACCCCTAGTACTGTCATGGGTACAAACTGTTCAGGAAGCACAGGCAAGGGAGAAGGATTTTCTTTCTATATAAAAGAGGTGTATGATTATTCAGAGATACACTATAAAACTGGAGATAGGCCTGTTGAAAGACTCTGGGTTAGGGTCTGGGGGGAAAGTAAAAAGGGTGATGACATGGTGGTTGCCTGCTGCAGACCACCAGACTAGGAGGATGAGGCAGATGGGACTTTCTTCAAACAACTAGCAGATGTTTCTTTCTTATCACAGGCCCTGGATTTCATGTGGAAGTTCAGTAAACCTGACATCTGCTGGGAGGGCAATGCAGCAATGTACGGACACCCCATAAGGTTTTTGGAGAGTATTGGGGGCAATTTCCTGGGGCAAGTGTTGGAGAGGCTAACTATGGGCTGTGCTCTTCTTGGCCTGCTACTCACAAACAGGGAAGAATTGGTGAGAAATGTCAAAGTGGATGGCAACTTGGGCAACAGCATCCATGAAAGACAGTTGAATTCAGGATTCTGAGGAAAGGAGGGAAGAAGAACAGCAAAGTAAGGACCCTGGATTCCAGAAAAGCAGACTTTGATTCACTCAGGGAACTCAGTTTCTTTAGCAATGATCTGGATGATGGGATGAGTGCACTTTTCAGATGACACCACCCTGAGGGCAGTAGTAGATACAGTGGAGGGTAAGGCTAGGATTCAGAGATCTTGATAAATTGGAGGATTGAACCAAAAGAATCTCATGAAGTTCAGTAAGGACAAGTGCAAAGTCAGGCACTTAGGATGGAACAATCTCATGAACTGGTACAGACTGGGGACTGATTGGCTTTACAGAGCTAGCAACTCTGTGGAAAAGGACCTGAAGGTTACAGTGCAGAATAAGTGGAACATGAGCAGACAATAAGCAGTGCCCTTGTTTCAAAGAAGGCTAAAAGCATACTGGGCTGCATTTTGTAGGAACTATGGCCAGCAGATTAAGGAAAGTGATTATTTCCCTTTATTCAGCACTGGTAAGGCCACACCTGTGTCCAGATTTGGGCCCCTTTACTACAGAAAGGATACTAACAGATTGGAGAGAGAGGAGGGCAGTGAAAATGGTTAGTGGGCTAGGGAACATGACTTATTAGAAGAGGCTGAGGGAACTGGGCTTATTTAGTCTCGAAAAGAGAAGACCAAGGGGGGATTTAATAAGAGCCTTCAGCCATCTGAAGGGTGGCGACAAAGAGGATGGAGGTATACTGTTCTCAGTGGTGGCAGAAAGCAAAACAAGGAGCAACTGTCTCAAGTTGCAGAAAGGGAAGTTTAGGTTAGATATTAGGAAAAGCTTTCTCACTAGGATGGTGATAAAGCATTGGAACAGGCTATTGAGAGAGGTTGTGGAAACTCCATCCTTGGAGGTCTTTAAGAACCAGGTAGATAAAGCCTTTGCTGGGATGATCTAGTTGAGGGTGGTCCTGCTTTGATCAGGGGGTTGGACTAAATGACCTCCTGAGGTCCCTTCCAACCCTAACTGTCTGTGATCCTATGATTCTGAGTCTATGTCTCATTTCCTTGCTTATAAAATAGGGATATTAGTATTTCTTTACTTCACCAGGATACTGTGAGGATTAATACATAAAAGTTTGTGAAGAACTCTGGTATCACAGTAATTTGAATCATATAATACATCAGATTAACAGATGTTTCTTAAAGATCTAACTCATTCACAATTTTAAGGCTGTGTTTCCAAGATCCAGAGGGAAATTACCAAGGGAGAAATGAGAGCTACTAACTTCTCATAGAAAATCATTCAGGATTAGGTACCTAGTTCACATTTCTGTGTATGAAAATCCACACAATCCTGGTCAAGACCTTCAAAGAATAGCTCACTCTCTATCTTTCCCTGGTGGTAATAGGTGCATAAGATTTTTACTGTTTTGATCAAATGAAGTTGCTGTACATTCCAATAATTGACACAGTAACAATTTCAGGGACCCAGCCAAGAATCTTCAAGCCACTGTAAGCTTGTAAGACAGTTAATGAATCAATGTATTTTGGGTGTAGTGACATTGTTCCTTTACATCATCATGCAGTATCACAGTTTGATGACCTAGTGTCTTCTACTTACTTTGTTATGGCAATATTATAGGACCTTGCAATCAGTACCCACTAACTTAATGTCAGGATGCAAATATTTCAAAATAATTATTTTTATTCTGGAAAGCATATAAAAGGGTGATTGTTGGCTCTGGATTTAGGACCCAGGGACCTTGTTTGGGGGGAGGGGAGAGGGAAGACAATGTTATGGGCAGTATGGTATATACTCCTTTGGTTCCTAGGCTGTTTTCTAGACTATGTGTCCTTGTTGTGTTGAACAACCTCTCTGCCTTGAAGGCTGTGATATTGTGCTATGGCATGCCCCTTCAATTCTTAGGCTGTATCCAGCCATTGGCGTTGTATGTGTTAGACAGCCTATTTGCTTCCAAGGCTGGGAGAAATTTTGTGCACAAGACCCAAACTCTTTAGAAAACAATTAACCCCTGCTGCCCATCTTGAACCTTTCTAACACACATATCTATACTTATAAGGCAAGTCCCAAAGACAAACCTTCAAATACCATTTCTAAGCCAACAAGTTGCTCTAAACGAATGATCATTTCTTCTACCTCTGGCATCCTGGTGACTCTTTTTGGAAACTGAAAAACTCCATCACAGCTGCATTCTTGCCCTGACACCAAACAGTCCCTGTCTGAAGTCTCCTCCATGCTACATCTTCTCTAGTTACCTGGAGATATGTACCCTTTACATTTTGAATTGTTTTTAGAGCAGTACTAATCTGTTTTTAACAGAAAACAAACTCCAGTCATGGGAATTTCTGCTTTTCTCCATATTCTTGTGCTCCCAACATTCTTCAACAAATGTCTTGCAAAGGCATAATATTCTCCAAATACTTGTGCATCTGTGATGTATATATGAAACTATACTTGTTCTACATTCTATAAAGACAACAATGATGAAATTGCTCATAGGATCATATCAGCCAGGACATTCCTAGCTGGTCTACATTATAGAAATGCTCTTAACTGAGATGTAGGAGGACTTACGGAAGTACAGATACTCCAAACTCATTGGAAATGCTGTAAGTGGACCCCCTTGTATAAGTAAAAGAGATTATGTAGGTTTCACTGGAGTTTAGTGGTAAGGTTCTGTCAGAGAGTTATAAAGAGGTAATAGCAGCCTGGCTTATTCAAAGAAGATTATGTTTATATAGATACACACACACACACATACATGTGTGTATATATATATATAAACAAACATAATGACAATTTTCAAGGTCCCATCCAAGAACCTTCAAGACACTGTAGGCTTATAGCATAACTCGTGAATCAACTTATGTATACATAATATTTCTTTTTAGGGGTTTCTCCTATGGAAAATTTGTAATAACTAATAAAAATTTGAGGAACTGTGGAGGCAAAAGAAGTCTGACACTCTTCCTGTAGTGTAGGGAGGAACGGTATGTCTGGAAGAAAATGTGAAAAAAAATACTTGTTTATTTGGATGATCACTCCAGCTGCTTGAGCAGCAGGGAAGGAATGATCTGTCCCAATCCAAAATTCCAAGCCCACACACAAATTCCATGAAGGATATAGACACATAACATGACCAACCAATAAAGCACTAGACAGAAGCACAACCTCTTCAGAATCACTCTCACTGGCTGATTGGCAACCACACAACTTCTGAGAACTGAGTAATTATCTTGTTGATTTCCCTTTCCATTCCATGTCTTCCTCTCCTTTTTCCTTCCTAAGAAAGAAGGATGGTTAGAGCTTTGTCTGCTATCCCTGTAGTCACTAATGCCTGAACTGGCTCTTACTGAGGCAGTCTTCCTTACTGAAAAACAAGAGGTATTACTTCCAGCATGGTATTTCTCCCTCTCTTGTGTTCCTGTCTATCCATTTCCTCTTCTGTTTTTATCTTTTCTTTCTCACTTCTCATTTTATATGTAAAATATTTGTTCCTTTTAACTTCCCATTGGTGTCTGGTCTTTCCCCTTTCTTACTTTAATGCCAATCTCTCAATTTTTTGTATTCCATCTAGTTAAATGTCCTTCTTCCTGTCCTCCAACAGGTTCACGATTCTTTATTTGCCACCCTTATTTTTTCTTTACCTTCAATTTTGTTTAGCCTTTTTCCTGTCACCTTGCCCACTCTTCCTCTTTTTTATCTCTTGTTCCCATATCCATAGCCCTTCTTGTACTTTTTCTAAAATATATTTGACCCTTTTCCCTTTGTCTTCCCAGTGTCTCTTGTACCTGCTCCCTCATAAGATACTTCTCTAGCACTAGATTGGCTCCTGCAGTGTCTCCATTAGGGTGGAGGTCTGCTTCCTGGCTCAACATGTGCACTTGGCAAAACCCCAATTAGAAGTGCCACCTTACTCAGAAAAGGTGTTGACTGGTGGTGTGGAGTTGTTCCAATATAACAGGCAAGAATTCAGAGTGCATTCCTGTTTCTTTCACAAAAATCCTTGGTACACCCCTGTGGCCTGTACCAGTCCTACCATGGCTAGGAGGAAATACACAGCTAATGTAGGATATACATATACTGCACTTCAGCTACTACCACATAATCTGCTGTCTCACATCTCTTCCCCTTCTTTACCACAAGGTGAACAGAACTTGAAAGCAGTGATATGGTTTTATTTAACAAATGTGACTAAGCTGTTCAGGTGCAGAGAGAAATGCAGCTCCTGGGTTTAACTCACTTCTTTCACATAAAGTGCCACGAATTAAACCAGTCCTTCTGACCCAACAGACATTAGCTGTTGGGTTATAAGGGCAGGGAATAGGGCTCTCATTTGGAGCTGATCCAGGGAGAGAGGCTGCATTTCTGCAGGCTCTCCCTTAGCTCCAACCCCATTCTCCGAGGTCCCATTTTATCTCATGATGGGAGGGGGAAAAGGCAGAGGAGAAAGGTCCATACTGGGGTTTCCCCAAATGTACTGGAGTGGGAAGGTGGGTGGATTGGAGCCCCCAACCTCAGGGGTGCTCCAATCCACCCACTCCACTCTCCAGTACCAGTTGGACAATCTCCAGAATGAGCTCCCTTTACTCCCTTCCCTGGCTCCCATTCTGAAAACAGCACTGGAAGCAGAGGTAGTCAGCTTCATGATGGATGCAAGTGATGATGGATGCATCAGCTGAGTTCTGCTCCTGGCACACAGACAGAAGTTAATGAAGGTGCTCTGTGTAATGAGGATTCAGATTGTTGCAGGATCGGGCCCTTTTAAATGCTCTGCAGCCATGCAGTTGTGTTTGGTCATGACCATAGAGTGCTTTCAGGGGCCAGATCAGCTGAAAATGTTCACTTCTGCCTGTACCTTTAATTTCAGAAGGTTGCAGTTTAGCTCTGATACTCAGCAGCTGAGTCAGGGAGGAAAGTTCAAAGAAGGGCAGTATTTACCATCAGAACCATGCTTTAAGCCTGAGGACTAGAAGAGTTAAACATAGGAACATCTGAGCCTAATCACAGAACAAAGGAAAAGGGGCTAAAAACAGAACAATTTTGGGAAATTAGGAACAGTTGATCACTCAGAGTCTGGCAAAAAGTGCTAGTGGTTCTTTTGGCTTTTCTTACAAAGAAGACCTGACCTATTTAAGTGTCTTAATAAGAACCCATGCTCCCTCCATAGCAGAATGAGAACTCTGAATACACTCTCCTGATATTTCTATGAGCAAAGTATACTTCTTTCCTTTAGGAATAAGAGTGGATTCTGCCTTTAAAGCCTACCCTTTCCTAAGATCTGCAAAAGACACAAAAGAGACAATGGCCTTCATGTATCTCAGCACTGAAATCAATACAAATCCAGAATCTGGCTCTAAGCCCATGCTCTCTACCAAGTCCTGCATCTTTGGTGCTGTCTGTTTCTAAAAGGTGAGATTTTTGCCATTTAACTGACATTTATTTTGATGTTAATAGAACTCTGAAGGGAGTCCATTTCAGCCAAAAAAGCTTAAAGGTCCTTGATGCTTCATGCATAAAGTTCCCTCCATATATTGAATGTTCAATTTACCAGAATCACCAGGCTAGAAGGGACCTCAAAGTTCATCTAATCTGACCCCTGCTTCCCCTCTGTTTTGGTCAATCAATGCAGTTGAAATTCAGTGGCATTCAGCTTGTACTTTGTGCAGCCTATACTCTGAAAAGCAGTGACTTAATGAAGACAGACATAATCATAGAATCATAGAGTTGGAAGGGATCTCGAAGGGTAGCTAGTCAAATGCCCACACAGATACAGGATTCACTGTTCCTAAACCATGCCAAATAGTTTAGAATAGATAAAAAGAAAGGCAAAGGCTGTCCATCTAGCCTCGTAAAAACTTGTAGTGTGGGAGATTTCAGAACTGTAGGAAGCTTGTTTTATTTAGGAGAGAGAATTAATTCTTGAGAATGAATCAGAATCTTTTTTGCTATAGTTTAAGCCAGTGATACTCACAGTTCTCACCCTATCGGCCAGATGAATGGTTTGGGGCCGGTCTACAGACACTGTGCTGCCCTCAAGCACTGGGGTCAGGATTGCTCCTGTCATAGCCTCATGCTGCCTCCCACTGTGCCCACACACCAGAACTAGGCTCTGTGCCATGCCCCACACCTGATCTAGTGTACAGTGTCATGGTCTATAGGGCTCCCCACAGATCCATGAGGAGGTCTGCAGGTCACATGATCTTGTGACAGGGGCTGGATTTGGTCCATAGGTTGAGCACCCATGGCTTAACCCCAATGCCTTGTGTTCTTCCTTCTGTACAAGGAAAAACAATACGTTTTGATCATCTTAATCTCCCCTTTCTGTATCACATTGAACATTCATAGTTCCTTCAGATTTTCTTTCTTATTGCTTGTATTCCAATCCCTTTGTCATCTTTGTTGCCTACTTCTGAATTCCCTCCAGTTTATCTACATCCTTCTCAAAATACAGTGCCCCCAGTTGGATGCAATACTTTAACCAGCACCAAGTGGAGCAGTAAAATCATCTCCTGTGTTTTGTATACAATGCTTCTATTAATACAACTCAGAAAGGTAGCTGCTTCCCCCTGCCTCAGCAGAGACTACCATGCCTGCAGTTTTCACCCTGCTGTGCCTTAATATACACATGACACAAGTTTCGCTTGTCAGCAGTTTTAGGTACAGTTTCCCAGAAACCCCTGCACTTATCTCTGAATCATGGCAGGCTTCATGCCCTTAGCAGGGGCTACTTCCCCTGCAGGCTGCATCTGAATCAGGCAAGAAATGATAAAGTTATAGGAAGTTTCATGCTTCCCTGTTATAGCCTATGGACAAAAGGTCGAAACAGAGTCGAAACAGTTTTGACAAAACAAAATGGAAGAGTGGTTTCAAAATAAAACAAAACACTATCTTGTCAAAATGTTGAAATAGAAGTCAAAATGGAAGAGTGCTGTTTTATACAGCCCCAGTAGAACAGTAGCTCCAGATCCAAACTGTTGGACTACTTCTTTTTTTCCTCTTTTTGGATTTGAGGTGACTGCTTTTAAGTCTCCAGATAGTTTCAATTTCTCTCCACACCATGCTCCATTTTGCTTAAAAACACTGGTCCTATTTCTGATTTAATTAGCTCTAATAATACACAAAATGCATCTCAACTGTCTTCAGATACCCTTGATGAATACTAGGTTCCACCCAGCACATGCTACAGCAGGTGCTTGTCCCAAGGTGGCTGGCCACATTGTCCACCGGTGGTTGCTCAGCTCCTGCTCTGCCCTCACTTCACAGGCTTGCTTTCCTTTCCCCTCTCATGCCACACCTTGTTGTTATCAGACCCTGGGAAAGAGAGGCTGCTCCAAAGGATCCCTGATCTCTGTTCAGGTGGCACTACTCAGTGCCTTAAGAGCTTATTATATGGCTCCAACCACCCCTTACACCATGTCCATTCCTTGTACATGTTATCAGTCAATCAATATCTCAGGCCTGCTTTCTCTGCCCCCTCCTAGCTCAGGGTGATATCACTGTGCACCCATTCTAGCTAGTTCTGGGTAAGCTCCCAGGTTCTAGGGCCCTGAACCTGCCCCTGGGATCTATCTCTACTCCCAGGCCTCTGGCCCCGGTCCTGAGCCAGTAGAGACCACCACCACACCTTGTCTCAATCGTTAAACCACCATCTCTAAGGCTGCCTTCTCTTACCCCTAGAAGTGAAGAGTCTCCCTCTGTCTGCTGCTTGCTCAGGAGTTCCTTCCATGTCAGCAGCTAGAGTTGGACTGCCTGCTCCAGCTCTGGCCCTGGGCTTATCTCCCAGTTAAGTTCTGTCCCTTTCTGGTCAGGTTCTCCCCTGCCTGCTGATTCGGCTTCTTTCAGAGCCTTCACCCTTCTTAAAGTAACATGTGTTCCCAGTGCCTATTACACATGGTTTCTTCCTGTGGCTCCAACTGAAAACAAGCACAGGTAAGACAGCATCTGGACAGGATAGGATGCCTAGGATAGTCAGAAGAAATGGAGATATTTGTAACTGCATGAGTCAGAACAAGACAGAGCAGATGCAATGTCAGCAGGTTATTTGGCATGCCAATACTGTAACATGTTAAAATAGGAACAACATTCCTGAGGGGAAGTGTTTTCCTGACTGGAAAACATTTTTTGCATTCTCAGTGCTCTCTTTTTTGTAAATGAGTACCTGAGGCATAGCTTGGTATAAATTGGCATATATAACCTGTACCTAATTATATAGCATAGTATTTTATTAATTGTACACCCTGTTTATCCCAAACACATGCCTAAGTTTCCACAATAATTACAGTATGTGTTAAAAAGTTTTCTTTGGTTTACATGTTTAACCTACAGGGTTAGAAACAGATACATGCCTGCTATGATTAAATTAGATTAAAAAATATTTTACTTGGTGCACTTGATTACCCCTTGTTCATAGCATTTGATTTCTTTGAATGGAAAACAGTTCTCTTTGGATACAGAAACAATGCTAATATGGATATCCTGTAGGCCTGTGCGAGTCAGCAGCAATCTGATCCGGCTTCAGAACTGGCCGCTTTGGATGGCAGTGATCCAGTCCAGAGCTCTGGACTGGGTTTCCATCTCAATCTAACCGAACCAGCTCCGAAGCTGCAGAGCCACCTCGGTGATCCGTCCATAGGGCATAATGGGGAATCAATGAAATATCTATAACTTTGTTGGTTTGTGTCCAGTTTGGATGAAACTTCCACAGATGGTAGTCTCTGCTAAGAGCATGAAATCTGCCAAGTTTCAAAAAGATCAGTGCAGGGATTCAGGGGGAACTGCACCTCAAGCTGCGGACAAGCAAAACTCATGACATGGTTGACACTGTATGTTAAGGCACAGCAGGGTGACAGCTGCAAGGATGGTGGCCCCTGCTGCAGCCACAAAGCCTGCCAGCTGTCGAGGAGATTGGTGCGGGGCTCCTGGGTTCTGGCCCTGCACCCCTAGCTGCTGACAGGCAAAACTCGTGCCATGGGTGCTTGTGTCTGTCTTGGGCAGTTGATTGTATTGATTCTTTCCTCTCCTTAGCCTGGTTTTGTAGGTGCTAATTGATGGTAATTAACTAGCTACATTAGCTAGCTCCTGTACATTAAGCTGGTCCCTGAGTGAATCATGATTGATTGGTAACTGGTAACACAGTAGCTTAGCAGCCAGGCCTGCAGTAGTGTTTCCCAGGCCCCAAGACAGAGATAGTCAGTCCCACAAGCACCCATTGCACAAGTTTTGCTTGTCAGGAGCTAGGGGTGCAGGGCCCCAGAACCTCCCTGCACCCATCTCCTCCACAGCTGGCAGGCATCGTGGCCACAGCAGGGGCTACCATCCCTGCAGCTGTCACCCCACTGCGCCTTAACACACACAGGGTCACCCATGGTACGAGTTTTGCTTGTCCACAGCTTGAGGTGCAGTTCCCCCCAAACCCCTACACTGATCTTTTTGAAACTTAGTAAGCTTTGTGGCTTCAGCATGAGCTACCAGCCCTGCAGTTTTCACCCTGATACATTGTACACACCTAGCTGTGACATGAGTTTTACTTTCATGAATGTGGGGTACAGTTCCCCCCAAACTCCTGCATCACTTTTCTTGAATCTTGGCAGGCTTCATGCTCTTTGCAGAGTCTACCAATTCTGAAAATTTCATCCAAATTGGACAAATAACAACAAAGTTATAGATATTTGATTGTTTCCCCATTATACCCTATGGCCGGATATCTGAGATAGCTCTGAACCTCTTCAGGAAGCCTGACAAGGTCAACACTTCAAACTGGATATGCTGCTTCAGACCCCAAAGTGTCCAAAGCTTCCCCAGATTTGAATCTTTGTCCAAAGCCTCACACAGCCCTAATATCCCACATAGTTATCGACAAGGTTTCACTGTATTTTCTCAGATATAACTTGTCATCCAATAAAACCTGCACCTTGTTTCTGGAAGGCAGAACACAGAGAAAAAGATGTTTCCAGTCATGGCTGACAGCCTAACATACAGTAAGACTTCCTGGGAACAAAAAGTGCTCAGGAAGCACAGCATCCCGGGAGAAAGTCTGGGTGAGGCAGGTGGCAGCAGGAACTTTGTGGTGCCGACTGCCTTATCCAGAGTGTCTCTTGGACATTTGTTTCAAGGAGGACTTAAACTATGCCACATAAGGTTAGGCCTTAGTGCTTTTCAAGGGCAGTAACAAGATTTTTAGTTCTTTGCTGTAAGAAGTTAGTTGTATAAGGTCCTGTAAATAAAGTGTTGTTTCTACCTCACAAACCTTGTGAAGATACTACCAGCTTCAGGCAAAAGCTACGGTGCTCAGCCAATAATTATGGCTATAACAGGATTAATACAGGGTTGTGAAAAACAAATTTATTTCAGAATTCACCCACTTTGGGAATGTCTTTACAGGAACGAGGACCAGCAAACCAAGCTCAGGAACGGAATTAAGGTCTCCTTTCAAAAATTCTGAGCTAACAGTTTTGGAGATACTGATGGCAACAGACTAACCTTAATGACTCATCCTTAGCCCAAATGGTAAAAGGAAAAACAAAACATCTGGAACCCTGCAGCATGGTGACAGTGTTCTTCTTCAGACCCACCCTGCTAAAATAATGTTGGAGATGAACCAAGACTGTATAGGTCACTAGATGAAGAGATACAAACTGAATATTAATATGAACAGATCCAGAATTTAAAGCAGATCTCTGCACTTGATCCTAGATTTTGCTCTGTAGTAATTCTCTTACATAAAAGTAATCTAAAAAATCTAATTAAGGTACTTGTCAAATCCACTGGGAAAGAGAGAAATTATACAACTTCATATTATCTTCAAAGCTGCTATGATATTATAACAATAGTAATCTCAAAATAATTTACTGTATTCTACTTGAATCAAGGCAACCCTGAATTTAAAATAACACCCCCCAATAATTAGATTCTAGACATGTAACATTTATAAATGTGTTATAGTTTTCCATTTATAGAATCTAATTATTAGAGGGTCATTTTTAATTTATCCCTCCCAATACTGCTGGTGGTTTTTGTGGGGGGGGAGGGTAGAGCAGGCATTGGGGAGGAAGATAGTATGGGGAAGTCAAGCAACTTGCCCCCTGATTTTGCCTGCCTCCCTGCCACCTCTGTCTCCTGTCTGTCCCCCTGCAATCTCAGGCTTCCCTCCCCATATCACTTCTTTCCTACTCCTACCCAGCCTCTGATGTATGCCAGCAAGCTCTGTCCCCATCCTAGCCTAGGGCACTGAGCATGGCCCCACCCCAACCCCAATAGCACCTGTGTGGACTGTATGCTACTACTACGGGACTGGACTGGGGCTATGCTCAGTGTCCCAGGCTGCAATGTATGCAGACTCTGCCAGGGCAAAGCAAGAGTAAGGCGGGAGAGAGAGAGGCAGGTAATGATGCAGAGGTTGCATGGGAGAGGCATGGGGAGAAGAGCGTACAGGGAGAAGATGGCAGAATGCACAGGCAAGGTAGGCAGGCAGCAGCTGCAGCTATTGCCCTGACCCCAGGTAGGGGTGAAGCCTGCTCCCCACCCCCACCCTCAATCTCAATTCTAAGATGAGAAACTGGTCCCTCCTCACTAAATGTGGGGGGAACTCACCTTAGAATTAAGTAAATATGGTAGATAGATTGATAGAAAAGTCAGTTTTCCCCCCTGTGGATCAGCAAAGTTAAATCAAAAAACATTTTTTAAAATTTAAAATAGGAAAATTTGATATAGAATAATAAAATCTAGAAGGGAAAATCAAAGGTTGAAACCAGTATTTTCATCTGCAATTATTCTTGATTGTTTAAAAAGAGATTAGATAGCAAATTGACAAAGTCCCTTTAAAGTAAATATGCTAATGATTAAGGCAGACATTTTACAAATCTGCCGATCTGTGATAGTTTAGGGATTAGATAACTAACTAGGAATATTGAAGTGCTGTGCACTTGCAACACCTATTGACTTCACTCCAAGATGTAGGTTGTAGAGATGCTGAGTATCTATATCCTAAGCATCTGCTGTGAAGCACCCAAAGTTATAGTCAACACTTCCATAGAAGCTGTAGATAATAAAAAGCTTGTGACTTATAGAGAGCTCTGGGAAAGCCTAACTTCGTTATGTTTCAAAGATATTACAATGAGAACAGGCTGGGAAATGGAATTTTCCTGGAACTATTTTGAAAGAAATAAAAATTCATTTTTGTAAAATTTTGCCATTATTAAATGTGTTTTTCCTCTAAAATAAGCACAAAAAAATTAACTTCTTCAGAAGCTCCAATGATTACAGTTGTCTGTCTTTTCATATGGTTCCTTCACAAATACTTTTTCTGATCTCAATTGACTGAATGTGGGAAGATACTGCTACAGTTACACAAGTTCCCCAGCTGTTACTTTTATTACATATCTGGAGAGCTGATTTTAAAAGAAATTAAAGAAAATGTTAAAATACATTGAAATAAACTGCCAAAAGTAGACTGGGGCTGTTACCAATTTTATATGCTGAACTCACTTCAGAATTGGCTGATTAACTGAGTCTAAATTTATTACAAAATATGCTATGTTCAGTACTTTTGCTCTCCAGAAACACAAAAATAAATAAACATGTAGAAAAACTTGGTCAAATATGTAGCTCTGATATCTGGTGCGCTATTTAAAATATTATAAACAGTACAGAAGCAGGTAAATTAGTGATCTTACCTCTGTAGAACATACAATACCAGATGTGCACAGGCAACACAGACTGAAGGGACTGAATGGCCCTGAGATGGCTTGACTTCACTGCAGCTCCCTCATTGCAAGCTTATAATTTGACTTTCTGCTTAGGCTGCCAACAAGATACCAACTATAATCTGAACAATTTCCTAATAGACCTTCTAGGTTAAAGCCCTGATACATTTGGTTCTCTTGTGAGCTGGATTTAAACTCAAAATGAAGGAGTGAAAAGCTCCATTGCCAACTAACAATGGTGTGACCATCAGTTTTAACTAGCAACACAAAAAGCATACAGAGGAATGTACAGATAGTTGGGGAAAATAACCAGTGGCCAGAAGCCCAAAGGTTCCCATTGTTCAGCCAAGCCTCACCATGGCCTATAATCAGGAAACTGAATCAGAAACCCATGGTTCACATGTGGAATATTTTCATTCTTTTTCAGCTTTCCTGATATATTCAATTTACATCGAATCTTGTTCCCATCTGCCATCTGCAAGATTACCAATAGGAACAAGTTCGATATCAAAGTGAAGAGCATTATAAAAAAGATCCAGTCCTGAAACTTGATCTTGTATCATGAACCATTGTGCTGAATCTCATTTTCTTTTATTTGGTTTTGTGTAGGTGTAGGCTTTTAGGCTAATGTATGAAAATATAGTATCAAGAGCAAAATAAGTTTAAATAGAAAAGGCCTCAGGTTCCAAGTAGTATATACTGAATTAATGTATGTATGTATTCATCTCACCTGGGTCTATTTATTTTAATTTGCATCGGTAATCAAAACTTCTGTTGTTAATGATATCAAAGGATTTAAGAAACTGAAACATGATTCAGATATTTGAAGTCACTGTAAGAATGGTAAGTCCCATGGTATCAAAGTATTAGTGTTAGAAATAAAACAGAGAGCATTTTGGGGAAATCATGGAGTTTCAGTAATAAATGTGTGCCAGAAACAACAGATTACATAATTATGTTAGCTCTCCAGAAGCTAAAAGGACAAGTACCATTTGGGTAGATTAAGTTACAGATTTTCTACAATTCCGTAAATTACTTTCTGTAACTTTATACATTTAGGAGCTTGTTTATAGACCCTGGAATACATTTCAAAATTTAAGCTTGTTTCTAACACAGAGAATGTTAAAATATAAATATTAAATCAAAGCCAGAACTAAATGCAACTGACTCCATAGCTGACAGAGATAGCTAATCCATTTTGGCCACAGAAATATTAGCAATTAAGTAAATTAACAAATGGTATATGAAAAGACTGAGATACTTTAGGAACAGGAAATCTAGCTGTGAACTATATTCTCTTTCCCAGTACATTTAGCAGTATGTGAAACTGCAGTTAATTTTACTGTTGCCTTGAACAGTACATTATGTCTTGCGCCTTATTCTGGCAGGAGCTTGCATGCAGCCACTTGTGACTTTTCAATAGGAAGCTACCAGCAACAACAGTGGCAAAGTTGAAACTGAACAGACACATTCATTAATGCTCCTTAGATACTGAACATTTAGTTTAGTACTAGAGTTACTGTGCAGTAGTGCCATTGTAGAGCTATCTTGTGATGCTTACTGTGCATTAGCCTAATAATACTGCACAATAGGCTATTAGCATGGTTTTTAACCTCCAAACTACTGCTCACTGTTATTAGGCTAATGCATAGGAAGCATCTTATGTAGATGTGCCCAACAAGTAGCAAATAGAAAACTGCAAAAAGAAGCAGAGTAGAGAGATGAGAGTCGGCCTTAATCTGTGCTGTCAAATTTGTCCAGAAGTCTCATATAAATTTTAACAGGGCAGCAGTAGAATTCTTCTAAAAGGTTTTTAAGACAATTAAATGAAGTATAGATAACCTAGTATGTTATCATTTACAAAGAACTGTATCAGCCTTTTTTTTTTTTTTTTTTTTTAAATAAGCTGATTTTAAATCCAATTATGATCTGGACTGTTGTAGAAGTAAAATTGTGGATCCACTGTGCTAGCTATTCTACAAATAAACAGTGGGAGTGTCTACATGTGCATTTATGCTGGCTTAAATTTACTATGCAGTAATTTACTGCACGGTAAGTGGGAATAGGCTGGCATCTACACATGCAGGTATTAAAGTGCATTGATGCTGTCTGTGGACTGACTGACTTGGTACTAAAGTTTCCCAAGTCAGTCCACAAAAGTAGTGTTACCGCACAGTAAGGCACTGACACGTGCATTGCTGCACAGTCACTATTTGGGTGTAAATTCGATATTTGCATCATGCAGGTATCAAATTTATGCTGAAGCTGGTGTAAGTCACCATATTTACTGTGCAGAATGGATGCACACGTGTAGATGCATGCCCGTACTGTGCAGTAATTTCGGTTACTGCACAGTAAATGAGGCTGTGTAGATGCACCCAGTAACAGAGAGCTCCTGTCCTGATGAGTTTGCAGTCTCAGTAGTCAGATAGGGGAAGGATGGAAGAGGAACTGCTGATGTTTTGAAAGCATAAGAAAAGAATACATCACTTGCTGGTTGTACAGGCAAAACTTCCTGTTGCTGCCTGCTGAAAGGCTTGGAACCAAGTCACTTAGACACTGTTACATGCTACTGTCTTTGTGCTTCACTTCATAGTCATAGTGTCATAATGCTTAGAGTTGGAAGGGACCTAAACAGATCATAAGGTCCAACCCCCTACCCCAGGCAGGAATGGGCGCTGGGTCATATCACCCCAGGCAAATATCTGTCCAGGCTTCTCTTGAAGACTCCCAAGGCAAGAGAGAGTACCACCTCACTTGGGAGCCCATTCCAGAGCCTGGCAGCCCTAACTGTAAAGTAATGTCCCTGATGTCCAGCTTGAACCTTCTTTCTAACAATTTGTAGCCATTATTCCTAGTAACTCCAGGTGATGCCCAGGTAAACAGAGCCTCCCCCAATTCCCACTGGTTGCCGCTGGTGAGCTTGTAAACAGCTACCAGATCTCCTCTCAGCCTTCTCTTGTGGTGGCTGAATAGTTTCAGGTCCTTTAGCCTCTCTTTGTAGGGCCTGCCCTGCTGCCCCTTGACCACGTGAGTGGCCCTCCTCTGGACCTTTCAATGCTAACCATATCCCTCTTGAAGTGCGGCACCCAGAACTGGATGCAGTACTCCAACTGTTGCCTGACCAATGCCACGTAGAGGGGAAGAATCACCTCCCTGGACCTGCTTGTGATGCATCTGTAGATGCACGACAAGGTGTGGTTATCCTTATTGACTGCTTCCTCGCATTGGTGGCTCATGTTCATCCTGGAGTCAACAATGACTCCAAGATCCCTTCCTGCCACCATGTTGACAAGAAGGGTGTTCCCCAGCCTATAGGTATGTTGCTGGTTCCTTCTCCCTAGATGCAGTACCCTGCACTTGTCTGCAATGAATTCCATCCTATTCTCATCTGCACACCTCTGTAACCTGTCTAGATCTAGCTGGATTCTGTCTCTCCCCTCCAGTGTGCCCACCTCACCCCACAACTTGGTGTCATCAGTGAATTTGGACAGCGTGCATTTCACACCCACATCCAGATTGCTGATAAAGATGTTGAACAGTACAGGCCCCAGGACTGAGCCCTGGGGGACTCCACTGTCCACATCCTTCCAGGCTGAAAATGACCCATCCACTACCACTCTCTGGGTGTGGCCATCTAGCCAACTTGCCACCAATCTGACTGTGTAGGCATCCTTTCTCTTCCTTTGTCTCCTTTGGAGACTGTAAACTCCCTAGGACAAGGACTTTTTCAAGCTATCGTTCTTTTTAGTACATAGGATAAAAGAATATCTATTTTGACTTGTGGTGATGTTTCAATAGGATAGATAAATAACAGAATACTAGTTCATTACACTACGCTATACTGATTTGTGGCAGCTGCATACGTTCAGAGATATTAGAAAAATATTTATCTTTCTACTATGAAATAGCTGAGGAGCAGAGGGGAAGAAGGGGGAGGAGACTTAAGAGAAGATGGCCTGTTCCTCTGCAATCTGTGCATAGTTTTGAAGAGTGTTAGGAAGTGACATGAGTTTGGCCTCCACACAAAGGGGAAGGCTATTAAACCTTTACATAAAGAGGTAGAAGGGAAAATTGGTAGTTACTGAAGATTGATCAGACAGTGAAAAAGGTTAAGAACAGTATTAAATTATATCACTAGCAAAAAATACAGAATGAGATGGAAAATGCTAAAAGTCTAACCAAAACTTGAATAAGGGATACCATTTTCTATTACAGGAAACACAAAGCACTAGAAAATGTTTCTAAAAGCTATGATTTAAAGTGTTAGGTTTGGTGGGCAGTATGGAAGGGATACATGCATAGTTGAATCTTCTCCAGGCTGCTACAGTTTTAAAACTATGTGAGATTATATTCCCTCCAAATCTGGTCCCTTTTATAAGGACTTCCCTTACCCACTCACTCTGTCTCAATCTTTCTCTCATTCTTTAAGGCATCATCTTGCTGACTACTCCAAAGAGAGAAAAGATATAATCCTCCTTAAACTTCCATTGCCATTTCTCCTCCTCCTCTTTCTGATTTCTGACTGTATGAGTAAACAAACAAAATAATGTGATTTAAAGTGGAAGGTAGTCTATCCCATTAAGTGGACAGCAGGAGTGTTGTGATAAGAGCCTTTAAAAATTCCCAGAAGAGTGATCAGGGGGAGAAGAAAGCAAGCCATTGATGCAACTACTTACTGCAAGAAGAGAGCCAGGCCACTATGCTAGGAGCCAGAGCCGAAGGGTGGCTCCTTAAGTGCCCAGGACAGAGCAGGAGGATTTGGTTTTATTCATTTATTTGTTGGCTTGTTTGTGGCCAAAGGACTGAATTACCTGAAACGACTGGCTGAGGAGCTCCTCAGGAAGCAAAAGCCTGCAGGCTACATAACTCACTTACAGAGAAGAAAACTTTACCATGAGTCATTGACCTAATCTTCATCTCATCTGCTGCCCTTCAATCATGTTTCCTCCTGTCTCTCCTAACTCTTCTTTTACCTCTACCAACATTTTTATTTTTCTTTAACTCTCCTATGTCTCCAAACAAACTTCTCTTGAGCCAACTGGCCTCTCAAACTGGCACCCAACATGACTGATTCGTTTTGCCTGAATCTCTGCTTTCTCTCATTTTTCTTGTGCTGTTCTGCACTAATTTTCTTCTGGGTAATCTGAAAACTTACTTCTCTCCTACTCAGTCTTCCTGATCATGCCTCTTTTGCATTCCATGGAAGATGACATAGAGGGCCACTTCTTATTCACAAGATGCTGCCCTTCCATAGAAATGCTATGTTCTTCCAGTTGTCTTCTCATCTCTTCACCTGCTACTTCAACACCTCCTTCAGTGACTGCCCTTCCAGCTTACTCTTTCTACCTTCCACTTTGTCAATTCACTCAGGCATAGTGCTATCATTACTAACACAGGCATCCCACATCTTATGTGGGGGTTATGTTCTAAAGGCAGTGCCTAAAGGCGAAAATTGTGTATAGTGAAATTGTGTATTACCGTGCTAGCGGTGACTTCCTCTACCTCCTGCTGGAGAGATGTTAGTAGCGGGGCTCCCCAGGGCTCAGTCCTCGGGCCTGCGCTGTTCAACATCTTCGTCGCTGACTTGGACGAGGGGGTGGAAAGCAAGCTGTCCAAGTTTGCTGATG
>JAGPOW010003316.1:31882062-31921994 GCA_030014935.1 Caiman crocodilus
CTATCAGGAGTCTTTTAGTCTCCCTGCTCTGCTCCTAACTGCCGAGCAGTGACTCAGACCCTGCTTGTTAATTTCAGTTAATTGGATTGGAAATTCCCGTGGTTCTTCAGCTGCCAATCAGGAGTCCTGGTTCACTGGAAGTGCCTGCTGGCAGCCTGGGCTCTGAAGCTCCCGATTTGGGGAGGGGGAGTGCGGGTCTCTAGCCCAGCAACCTGCCTGGGCAAGCAGGAATCACTCCCCGGAGCTTCCTCCGAGGGTGCTCCTAGCCCCCTCCTGCCCCCTTGCCGGCTCCCTGTTTGTGCACTCTGTTTGCGCGCGGCTCCCTGCCAGCTCAGCTATAAGCGATCCGGGAGGCTCCCCTCAGCTTCAGCTGATGACACAACCCCACTCACCACTTCACCGCCGCCGCTGCTGCTGATGCTCCGCTGCTGCGTTCATCACTCAAACTTCCCATGACGTGCACTAAATCCTACCCTAGCATATCTCAGTAAACTCTCAGCCATACTGAAACTAGCATTTACAGTAGTGGAAGAAAGTCCTGTGCTTCAAGGACAGGATAGAGTTTCTGTGCTATTGTGAAATTTCACCATGGGCAGGACACAAATCCCATTGAAGTTATAGGAAAGACGCTCATGATGTACACTGAATCTGTCCCTTTTTCTTAAAGTACTTTGAGATCTACAGCTGGAAAGTGCTATAGAACATTTCTTTTTTACCTCCTCAGACTGAATACTGGTCTCATTAAATTTAATAGGATAAAACTCCCATTGACTTATGAATGGTCAAAATTTAACAGGATGGAATAACCTGCCCCTCCCGCCCCTTTCCCAAAATAAATTTTTTAAAAAAATCTCTAGTTCCCTGTAACATTTTAAAACACTGATTGGAAGCTTTTTTAGGCTGTGGGCCAGACTGATACAGTTCAGGTCAGAGGCAGGGAGGTGGGTGCCAGGACCCAGCCACTGCCATTGCTTTCCCCTGTAGTGATGGAAGGAGAACTCCTACTGCCCTTGCTTTTCCTTGCAGCACCATGGGAAAGCAACTGCTACTGAAGCCCCTGCTACTGAATGTTGCTGAAACCCTGCCATATTAGTAGACCAGATCAAAAGGCTCCATTGGCTAGATCCAGGGAGTGGGCTGTAGGTTGCTGACCATTTTTCGAAGGTACTGCATTTTCACAAGTGCTCATTATTGGCTTAATTTTGTTCCCTCTAAAGTGAAAAAGAGATAGACCTTCATTCACAGTGTGAGTCGGACTAGTCCAGGAACTCATACTTCTTTAAAAGATTAATAAAGCATGTTTCTTTAAAAAGATTAATAATGATAGTAGTCTTTGTAAGGAAGGCTATTTCTGTTTTACCATGTGCCCTATCAGTGTTATATGTTCAGATTATTGTAATGTCCATTTTGAATGAGAAATTAAATCTCAATTTGACTAAATTAAACATTGCTGAAACTACTTGCTTCTTCCCCTTGGCAGGCAGAAGAATGCTCAAGTATTTCAAGCAGCCTGACATCTGTATTACATAAGCAGAGAGAAATTCAGCTGCTTTGAGAATATAAAAACAACTTTGACCTTACACTGGAGGCACACTCGAAAGATTGATTATTCATACAAGGAAAACTGCTCACTGCTATGTCTTAAAAATGTTCTCAGAAAGAAAATAGACTGATGATTCTGAGGCAATAGAACATGATTAGGATATGACAAACTTAATTACTAATTTTTGTAATTTCTTGTTTTTCCAATAAGTGTTGTTGGGTCCTTCTCATCTGGTTTGATTCAAAATATTTATATATAGATATATCTATTTCAAAATATTCTTCCCTTGTTTATTAAGAGTATTTTTTCAGTAGTAGGAATAATTTATTTCTTCTAAACAGGCATAGAATTATAAGCTGTAGACTTTCACTCACTGGATGCAAAATTTCAAGAAACACATTTAGGTCATAAACTGGTCACAGTCTAGAATTAGAAGAAGCTTTGCATGAGTATTGCAAAATTGTCCAGTTAAAGAATGTCTTGTTTATGTTCCTTTACTAAGGAGGACAACTTTGAGACTTTTATTATTGATTTGTTTTTACTTTGGTATTGTTTTTAACTAATAATATTTTTCTTTAGGTCATCTGGTAAAGGCATTAGGCTGAAACTCAGGAAATCTGGGTTCAGTTCCCAGTCCTTCTCCAGATTTCCTCTGCAAATGCTGGGAAGATAACTTAGGGCCCCAGTTCTGCAAATGTGTATGCACACCTTAAAGTTATTGTTGCAAATAGTGTCACGGATTGCAATGGACATAGGCGCCAACTTTTATTTTTGCTGTGGGGGGGGGGGGGGGACTTAGATGATGGAAATACGACAGCACTCTTCTAGAAGACCACTGTTTCAAAATAGAAAGGCAGGACATCTCCCCTCCCCTCCCCTCCCCTCTCCCTCAGTGACACTGCCAGAGCAGAGCACAGCAGAGCCCATGAGGGGGCAGGGGTGGCTGCAGGCTGCCCAGTGCAGGCTTGGGACTCCTTATCACACTGCTCCTTACTCAGAAACCCTGTGCTGGCTGCACCACCATGGTGAGGTTCCCCTTCCTCACCTGGTAGCAGCAGGGGGGTCCAACTGTATGCCACTGCCCCTGCTGCTGCTGTCAGGAAGGGCTCCCCAAAGCTGCAGCAGTCAGTCTGCATCCACCTCTGCCCCACATACAAATCTGGGGGGCACATGCCCCCTCCACTCCTTGCTCCCCTTTCTGGGAGTGAGCACAGTGGCAGGGAGCCACCCCTGCTTCCTAGACAAGCTGCCCATGGCTCTGTGCCACTCCCTGGCCCAGCCCTGGGCCCAATGCACTACCTTGACTGGGCAGTGTCTCCAGATGCAATCGCTTCCCTAATCCTGCTCAAATGTGGAGGCCTCAATCTGCCCTCCCCACATAGACTTACATGCAGGCAACTGGTTTTCTGCTTTCTACCACTGCCTGGCGCTGCTCATGCACAAATGTATGTGTCACCTCTGTATCCTGCTCCCTGCACCCTCTTGCAGGCTGGAACTCTGCCACTACTTCCCATGTTTTTCCACAGCAAACAAAAAACCTAGATCTTTTCACAGTGTATGGAATCTGGGACAAATGCTGTCCTGGAGTCACGCAGCCTGGGACTGGAACTTGATATTGCCATTTCAGGACTGATCCACCCACCTAGGGATGGGTGGTCACCCTAACCTCTTCCCAAGAGGGGCCAGGGCCCTTGGGCCCTCATGTATTTGTTGCCTATGGCAATGGGACTGCTCAAAACAATGAAGTTAAATGTGCACAAGTGATTGAAGAACTAGAGCCAATCTCTCTGTCACTCAGCTGGCCATCTGGTAAGTAAGGTTAACGATTCTTTTTTGTCTCAACCTTTTTCTATTTTGTAGATTTGGATGGGGTGCCAAAGATTATCTTTTAATCCTAAAGTCTATCTTAAAAGATAAGTTTTTCTGTTCAGCTATGCCAACATAATGAACGTGGCAAATCCTTCTAAGTGCGGATGCAAACTATAGCAACCACCTCAACAATCCTAAACATCCCTGTTAGGGGGAAAGTTTTTAAATGCACACCAACCATTGTTATCTGCTTTGTAGTATCTGGCACACTGGGGTTCTAATCTCACCTTGGGTCACCTAATAGCTGCTATGATACCAAGAAATATTTTTGCATAGCTCTATTTATTATTGTTAATAAACTATGCACCTTCAATTCAGTGTAATTTTGGCTATGCCAGAGGGCTTGTATGGTCTTAGTTATAGCAATTTCTAAATCAATGAACTTTGAAATGAGCCCCTAATGCCTCCCATCTACTTACTTAGGAGCATATATTGCTTTAATTGATAGACTATTTGCATCTGGGGAAGTTGGCATAACCTGTAAGGTAACAAATAGCAACTCTCCCCAAAAGCCACATTCCCACTGGCTGCTCACAATTGTTCAAGTGAAAACCTTTCAAAGTTTAGAAATGACAGTCAATCGAAAGATACCATTTTCAACAACAAAGCCTGTTCATTGCTTTGTCTGCTCTGCAGATTTTAGTATTCATTTTCTGTCCTTTGACACTTTAGGTATGATTTCTCTATTCCTGTTTTAGTAAATGCTATTCACTTAGTCAGATCCTTTAGTAGTATAGGGAGTGACTTAGGTGTCTAGAAAGAGGAAACCTTCAGTAAAATGAGCTGTGATTCTTCCCATTCTTCATCAGGCCTTATAGCTTATCTTGTGTGCACAGTTGTTGGAGTATTTAGTAAATCACATTTTTTATAGTACTTCATAAATGTTTTTAGCTATCTTATCATGGTTAGCAGTTATTTTTATATATAAGTGTTATGTTCATATAATGAGTGAGGTATTTGAAATACATTATTTTACAAAAATGTTCTTTTTAAGTTAAAGTTCATCAAAACAAAAAAGCAAGAACTATGTTTTAGACCTCAATTTTAGACCTCATGCAGTCATGCTGTGAGCAGGTGGCTTTGGTTTTGAATGTTCTATTTTGTTTGATCAGAGTAGATGACTGCTTTGGTCACTTGGAGCCTAATCCTAAACCCATTCAAATCAAATCAACTCTTTCTCTGACTTCAGTGGGCTTTGAAATTGGCCCCCTAGCTGCCAAAATATAAGGAAGCCATCCCAGTCCATCCAATAACAGTTGAACTGGTAATAGGTACTGGTAAGAAAGAAAAGGAATGCACATCCAAACAAAATATACCATGTGATCTTTACTTACTTCTTTGATGGAAGTATGTCTTCAATGCTGTTTATCACTGAGTCATACTAGACTATAGTCTTGACTTCCACCTGGCAAATACCTTCATAATTTTTTTTTTTTGCGAAGAGAATTATAAGGTTGACATTTAACTTGACCCCAAGTCAATCTCTAGTTCCCCAGAATATCTGAACTCCACCCTGGTGAATCCATTACTAATAGGGTCTTCCATTAGGCTTCCCTGCTGTCTATACTACACTGGGAAATATAACACATCCAGCACAGTTAATACCTTTTAATGTAGACATACTTTGACTTTCATGCACTTCTTGTTTATATACAAACAACTTTGTTTCTATCTCCCACTGGATGCTATACTGGGGCATGACTTATGAGGAAAGACCAAGGGAACTGGGCTTATTTATTCTAGAGGAGCCTGGGAGGGGATTTAATGGCAGCCTTCAACTACTTGAAGTGGGGTTTGAAAGAGGATGGAGCTAGACTGTTCTCAGTAGTAGTAGCAGATTAACTGTCTCAAGATACAACAAGGGAAGTTTAGGTTAGATATTAGGAAGAACTTCATCTCTAGGGGGTAGTAAAACTCTGGGACAGTTTATCCAGAGAGGTGGTGGAAGTTCCATCCTTGGAGGTTTTCAAAACCCAGCTAGACAAAGCTTTGGCTGTGATGATCTAGTTGGGGATGGTCCTGCCTTGAGCAGGGGGTTGGACTAGATGTTCTCCTGAGGTCCCTTACAGCCCTAACTTTCTATGTTTCTATGAAATGGTCTCTATCTTCCATTTTTTAAAGTGTCTTTCCAAACCCAGTTATAAAGCTTTTTTGACATAATCACCGTCCCCAAGTCAGCACAATAATTTTGATTTGCAGCATGTAAAAAATTGCCAGAGTTAAATCAGACATGTATTCTGAAGCAGTTGTGTGTTCCTATTCTTAGCATTTATATTGCAAATTAATTACATAGTGGAAAAAATTAAGCAACAGGTACTCATCTACTGAATTTCCTCCTAGGCAAATCCATATTTAGTGTAAAGTCACTTTCCCTCTTTGTGCAGGCCTATCCTTTGAAAAAAAAACCTAAACAAGCTAAAAAACAGCCTTAATGTTACTGTGGCAGAGCACCTTTGGGGTGCTTGCCACTTTAGGGCTTGCACAGACTCTGTGGAGGGCAGCCTGCTTGGAGGAGCAGTAAGGGAAACATCCTCCATGTACCATTTTAAGGGGGAAGGTGCGTGGCAGGGCACTGCTGGTGCTTGCCACTTTAAGAATGAAGCCAAACAGCCAGCAGGTGCTTAATTGCAGTGGCCATTTTAGAGTTCTGGCTGCCCATATAAACAGGGAAGTTTGCTGCTGGCAGTGGAGGTAGAGATATTGCTGGGGTGTGAGACTCCATAACATCCTGGAGGTAAGGGAGGAGTTGTGGGGGATGGTTAGGAGGTTCCTGGTCCTGGGCATGACCTAAAACTGCATCCTGTTGTGAGCGGGTGACCTGGTGGGGATCTCAGTGGTGCAGGAGCCTCCAGGAAATGCCAGGCCAGTTATCACCCTGGTGAAAGGCAGGTAGGGGTACCTTAACCCTAGCCCTTACCTTTGGGAGTGGTTGCAGAACACTGGAAGTATTTGGGGCCAGGCATGGCTGTGACAACCTGAGCCCTGTGGGGTGCAAGACCCCGAGAGACCCTGAGGAGGGAGAGTGGGGGCCAAGCATGGCTGTGGCCACCTGAGCCCACCAGGGAAGGAAACCCTGTAGCCTTGAGTGAGGAGGCAGCAATGAGTGAAGCGGGTGGTGTGGAACACCAGGGAGGGGGATAGTCCTAAGTGAGGGGGGGCAGAGAACTGGATCCCCAACTGGAGGGGGTGGTGTAGAGCCTCAAGTGAGGGGGAAGTAGGCCGGGCTGACAGAGACTGCTGGAGGCACGGAACGCCGGAGCTGACTGCTGGCGCGCGCCTCGGAGGAGTGAGAGAGCCTGGAGATGAACGGATGCTGGAGGACGGCGCGGCTGCAGCGGGTGAGCTGGGGATGAATGGGGAGAGAACCGCGGCAGCGTGGAGAGAACTGCGATCTGAGGAAGACCCAGAGAGAGGACTGTGGTCAGGGGGTGGATCCGGGAGAAAGGCTGCAGCCCTGGGAAGACCCGGAGAAGGGACAGCAAGATGGTACAGACCCAGAGAGAGGGATCCGCATCAGGGAAAACCCGGAGAGAGGGTTACACCAGTAGGGGCAGGGCAGAGAGTGGTGGGTTGCTGGCTTGGAGAGCGAGGGCTAGTAGGCTGAGTCATGGGCAGTGACTTGATAGAGGGGCAGAGGGGCAGAGGTCCTGACATCGTTAGGCAGCAAACCGTGTTTAAATTCAGTAGAATTTTGTTTTGGTTGTGTTACCCCAGGTTTGAAGGGGCTGAGGTGTGGTGACAGGGGAGAGTGAGGAAAAGGTGAGCTCATCAGTGGCATGCCTGAGGGAGCAGCAACAGGAGCACCAAGATCCATTGAGCAGGGTAAGGGCGAGGTGAAAGGGGAGGAGGAGCCTCGCAGAAGACCTCTACTGCAGGTAGCTGAAGAAGGTAACCGCACTGCAGGAAGCCCCACCCACTGGAAGATCAAAGTCATGGCAGGAAAGAAGGGGCGGACCATGGTGCGGAGAGAGACCTGCCTCAAAACTATCTGCAACAGGAAGCCAGATATCTGCAAATCCTCAGAGCAAGGAAGCCCGAGGTAGGATGTTTGACCCCCGGCAGCTACACCAGGTTTAAGCTCTGAGGCCCAACACCATGCCCTCTCAACTTTGCACTCCAGGATTAGGCCCTGGAGCCTGGCACTGCCTCCTTCCTGCCTTGCACACTGGGACTGGGCCCTGGGGCCAGGCACTACACCCATATATACTGACCCCCTGGCCCTGACCCCCTGGGCCCTGGCACTACTTCCAGCCATCCCTGCATGCTGGGATTGGGTGCTTGTTCCAGCACACAGGGCCTGGGGCTCCCCATGGATCTGTAAATCTGGCAGCAGGGAGGTGGTGGCACTGCTCCCCTATCATCAAATTTCTGGGCCCATGGGAAGCCCCATGGTCCAGATGGCATCATGCTGCAGTCCTGATTTGGCCTGTGGGATGGGGGTTGACCATGCAATGGCAATCTTGTTACATAAGATACTTCTAGATGACTCCATTGTTTTACACCCAGAGATCTGTTTAATTCCCTGCCTCGCCCCCTGCCCCTTCATTTAATCATTTTTCTTCTGCATTTTGATGTGTCTGCCCATTCAGGATTTATCTTTTCCAGCAGCTTAAACTTCTGGTGAATTTTCCCTGGAGTCAGAAGGCATGCTGCTCCAGAAGCTGGTTGCCAGGGATGCTGACAGTAAAGCAAGTAGAGCCATCCCTACATTTCTGCTGACTAGGGGCTGAAGAATCTAGGTTGATTCATTCTATAATTGAGGTCTCCAAGTTCATAGCATAATGTGCTGTAGTCATGTCCCTAAACTGGAGCCATATCATACTTTTAAATAAAACATCATGCTTTTTGTCTTCAGGTCTACTCTTGCCAAGAACGAGTTCTGATTTTTGAAAATGAAATGATGAAAAAACTGAAAAGATTAGGATCCCTCTGCCCAGATACCTATGCATTAGGCAGAAGGAATAAACATTATTAAAGGAATTGAGGTTGCACAAATAAGAGAGAGAGAAAATAATTAATTCAAATCTTCTCTAGGAAAACAAATCACATTTGCTCACTGTCCTGTTGATTACAAATTTTCCATGATTACTTTTAATCCAAAAGTAATACATTTTTTTCAGAACACTTAATCTGATCTGCAAAATGTGTTCTTGTTTTGTTGTTAGGCTTTTCCCCCTGAATCACTGATTTATTCAGTGTTTGTAAGATAATCACTGCTTGATATTACTTGCTTTTAACACAGTGTATCTTTTTTCCTTTTTCCTTTTAGTATGTTTCTGTTTTCCTTATTTCTTCTTGCTGATTAAAGCCAGTAGCATTTGTCTGTGAGATTCTAAAGATATACCTCGAATCTTTTTCTATTTTCCTCCTAGGCCCTATATGCAGTGCTGTGAACCAAAGATATTTCAGGTCACACAACATTAGTCAAGTCTTAGAATCTGGGTATAATGAATTCCTTTGGTTTGATTCTTAAATTGGCCAAGTTCAACATACTGTCATGCCAGCAAATGCCAGGTGGTAGGGAAGAATTATTTTAGGCACTCTCTTAACTGTATAGCAGATGGTGATAATAAGACTGATAATGCTAAACAAGGCTGAACTTGTCTCTAAACCCAGCATTGCTTCCATATGCTACTGTTTTCCCCTGAAGCAAAAATCCACTCTATACAGTGTTTTGTATAAGTATTCATTGAAACAATCTAGTGTTATGAGCCCATAGGCAATACCCTATGTGGCTTTTCTCAGAGCTAGCAGAAAATACAATAGAAAATACGTTGGTTCTCTGTAATAGCTGTGGTTTTTAAAATGCCACGAAGTTGGGAATTTTTCTTTCACACAGCAGCTTTAACAGAATGATTTTGTGGCCTCATTGGCTCATATTCTCAACTGCACCCAGGAGGTAGGGGCTGCAACTAAGAAGGAAGAAGTTGTAGGGATACTTAAAAGCCACCTTCTGACTTTCATTCTTGAGCCTATCTGAGTACTTGTGTCAGGCTCTCACAGTTTACAGCAGTCTTAGAGCTACTCTGTCCCATGCTCACTGCCCTAAGACTGATGGTCAGAGTCTTTTCCTTTGGCAGAACCACATCTGCTAGGAGATGCATGATCCTATATGACAGCATTGTTGTTATATTCTCCAGCATAGCCACCATTGCTGGGGAATCCTCTGCTAACAATCTTCTAGATTTAATTCTGAACAAATCCCATGGCATGAAACACGGCTGTCCAATTAGCAGTCCTCAGGTCACATGGAGTCCATGAGTGATTAAATTGCAATCATAGATTTCATAGACATTAGGGGCTAGACGGGACCTTGTGAGATCATCAAATCCAGCCCCCTGCCAGAGGGAGAAAGTTTGCAGGTATCAGATGATCTCAGCAAGATAAACATCCAAATGCCTTTTCAATGAGTCCAGGGTAGGTGCTTGCACCACCTGTGAAGAAGTTGTTCACAGTGAAGAAGGTCTTCCTTATATTGAGTCTGAATCAGCCTTCTAGAAATCTGTGGCTGTTGGACCTAGTCATCCCTTAGGGACCCCTGGTGAACAAGTGTTCTCCCAGATCCTGGTGAATCCTGGCTTATATATTTATAGGCTGCCAACAAGTCCCCCCTGAGTCTTCTCTTCACCAGGTTAAAGAGTCCCGTGTTTCTCAGTCTCTCCTCATAAGACTTGCTCTCTTGACTTTTGATCATGTGGGTGACTCTCCTCTGGACTCTCCTGAGCTTATCCACAACCCTTCTGAAGTTGGGGGACCAAAACTGGATCCAGTACAGCCTTAGTAAGCTGTAGCTTTACTAAAGCTGAGCAAAGCGGGAGGGTGACATTTCTGATTTTGCTCGTGATGCGTTGGTACATGCATGCCAGTTTGGTTTCCTCTGCTGTACACGGCATAGCACTGGGAACTCAAGTTCATCTTGTGGACAGTCAAGACCCCCAAGTCCCTTTCAGTCACGGTGCTAGCAACCGTAGCACCACCAAGCCCATAAGTATGATGCCAGATTTTCTCCCAAGGTGGAATACCCTGCATTTCTTTACATGGAATGTCATCAGGTTTTGGTCTGCCAGCTTTGCAAGCATGTCCAGGTCAGGCTGTATCCCCAGCCTGTTCTCTAGTGGGACCACTATAGTTTTGTGTTGTCTGTGAACTTTGCCAGTCCACATGCGATGCCCGAATCCAGGTCATTAGTGAAGATATTGAAGAGTACTGGCCTGAGCACTAAGCCCTGTGGGACTCCTGATAATCTTGCACCACGTTGATTTGTGCCCATCAACTAGTATCCTTTAGGTCTGACCCCATAGCCAGTTCCCCAGCCATTGGACCATGAGATAGCTGAGGCCACAGTTCCCCAGCTTTGACCTGAGGACATCATGAGAGACCAAGTCAAAGGCCTTCTTCAACTCCAGATAAATAACATCAACCTCATCTCTCTTGTCCAGGCAATGCGTCACCTGGTCATAGAAGGAGATGAGGTAGATCAGGCAAGACTTTCCAGTAAGAAAACCATGTTGGCTGGCATTCTATAGGTTGCCTTCCATTAGCCTGTTGCACACGGATCCCTTGATAATTTTGTCCAAGAACTTTCCAAGGATGGATATCAGACTGATAGAGGTCTGTAATTCTCTGGGTCTTTTTTATTCCCTTTCGTGAAGACTGGGACCACATTGGCTCTCTTCCAGTCTTCCGGTACATCACACAAGTGCTATGAGCTTTCAAATATCTTGGCAATAGAGCATACTATGATGTCCGCCAGCTCTTTTAAGACTTTTGGGTGTAATCTGCCTTGGCCCACAGATTTGTGGATATCAAGCTTCTCAAGGTGTTTTTTCACTTGTCCTACATCAATTGTAGGCCCATCTCTCGAGCCCTGGTGGCTTTGCATCCTGTCTATCAGTGTGTCTCCCTTGGGCAGATGAAAAACTGATGCAAAGTAATCATTTAGGAGATTGGCCTTTTCTTGGATGTCAGACATCAGCTGCCCCATTTGATCTTGGCCAATGTTGCTTTTGTTCTTCCTCTGACTTCCCATATATCAGAAGAATGACTTATTATCCTTGATTCCAGTGGCTAGCCTGAGTTCAGTTGCTACTTTGGCTTTTCTGGACCGCTCCCTACAGGTACAGGCTAGTACTGAGTAGTCCTTCTTGGTAATGTAAAACTGGAATCAGCTAGTGTAGGCTTCTCTTTTGATTCAGGGGACCCAGAAGTTCCCCGTTGAGCTAAGGGGGCTTCCCTGCCCTCTGACTGAATTTCCTGTAGGATGGGATGCACTTTCCTTGCACATTTAGAACTGAGTTATTTTGGGACAACCATTCCTCATCGACTCTCCTTCCTAGAGGGTCATGTTCTCTTAGCGCCTGACTAACCAGACTCTTGAGTTTGTGGAAGTCAGCCTTCTCAAAGTTGAGAATTTCTGTTTTTACTGAGGGATTTGATCACTATGCGTTGGACAGAGAAAGTAATCAGATCATGGTTGCTGTCACCAAGCTTCCCCTCGATTGCTCATTAGATCATCTTTGGCCAGAACCAGAACCAGCAGTGCTTCTCCCCTAGTTGGCCCATAGACCTCTTGCATTAGGTACAGGTTGTCAATGCAGGTAAGGAAGATACGCGATTGGTCAGAACTGGCCATGTGCTCAACCCACAAGATGTCAGGGAGGTTGAAGTCTCCCATGATGATCATACATTGGGAACATGTGGCCTCAGCCAGTTCCCTATTGAATTTGAGACCCAGTTCTTCTTCTTAGTTAGGAGGTCTGTAATAGACTCCTATGAGTATATCTCCTTCCTTATTCTCCCCCCTGTATTTTAACCCAGAAGGTCCTCCATGGTTAATGAATGCAGTTTGAAGGGAAGTGTACTGCTCCTTGATATAGAGAACTATACCCCCACCCCTCTTCCCAACACAATCTCTCCTGTAGAGCATATAGCCTTCTATACTTAATGACCAATCATATGAGGAGTCCCACCAGCCTCCATTATTCCTACAAGGTCATAAGCATTATTGGTCAGAAGGGCCAGCTCCTCTTGCTTCTTACCCAAGCTCCTGGCATTTGTGTATAGGCAGTTGAGTCTGCCATGGGAAGCCTAAGACTTGTCAACATGGCTCTGGAGTACAGAGGACAAACACCACTGGCACTTAGCCCACCACTTTTGCCTATCACCAAATTGGATGGCAGCATTCACCTCCTAAATTCTTGAGCTGAACCAATGCAACAGCTCCAGAAGCCAAACCAATAGCTCTGCTGTCAGAAGTGGGTCATTTGGCCTGTATGGCCAAATGAGCCTAACACCCCTGGCATAAAATAAAAACTTAAGAGATCTGAAAATAGAGCTGAAAGCATTGTGTTGAATTAAAGCATATAGGCCAAATTCTCAACTGATGAAAATTGTAGTCGCTGGACTGATGTCAAGAGAGCCATACTCATAGACATAAAATGAGGATCTGCTTTACAGCTATACTATGTGTATAAATAGTTCTGAGAAGGACCTTTGACAAGTCACTTCTAATTTGCATAGAGAAAAAAATCCTTTCTTCAATCCAGTTTGGCGCTTGGCTATTTTAACATTGTATACATTTTTGTTTAACCTCTTAATATAGTTTACAAAATGGGGGAAATTATGCCGAGTAGTAGAAAATCTACAGTAATCCTATGGGCAAATCCCATTCCCAGTAGCAACTAACAAATAATTCTCTGACTATAAGAAGCAAGAGAACTGCAATTGTAATGTGCTTTACCTACTCCTGAACTATCATTTAAGACCTTCTGGACTCACCAAGTTATGACCCTTACTCATAATCTTTTAGCTCCTCTTCATGAGTTCCTGTAGCTATGCCCTCATGTGTATTATGGGCCTCTGGCTAACTGGCTCCTGCTAACCACGCTACAGGAACGCATAGCTGAGATGTCTGACTGCAAGACAACTCCTCAGATCTGATCAGATTTTTATTAGAGTCAAAGGAGCCTAGAGCCAACCCTTTGGTCAGCCAGTTGTCAGAAGACATCAGCACCATCTTGTGGTGCCTAGGACACCCAGCCATTTGCGTAGTCATTGCACTGAAGCCAAAAGATGGTTCCTGTGAGCCATATGAAAATAGATTAAATTATATTGAGATTTGAAATGGCTTCTGACAACCCTAGTAAGTGCATCTTATTTTTAAAATAAAAATCCACATCCACATATTGCAACATTTCAAAATACAAATTAGTAGGGGTAGTATTTATCTCTAAATCTTATGCAGAGTCATCACTGTGATCAGTTTTGATTTAACATTCTTGCATTTTTTTGCAGATCTTAAAAAACAGCTTAAAAATGCCACATATGCTGCATGGCATTGTGTGCTGTTTGAAAGCCAGAAATGTTGGCCACATGTCATTGTCCATATGGGAGCCATGAGAGCATATAAATTAGGGTTACCACACATCCAGGTTTTCCGGGACATGTCCTCTTTTTGGATCCTCCCATCTCTGTCTGGGTGCGTGGTTTTTTTTTAATGTCTACAAATGTCCAGGATTTTGCTCTGCCTTTGCTTTCCCAGCACGTCCCAACTCACCCCAGCAAGGACTGGGGTGAGCAAGGGAACTGGGGATAGCAAGGGAAGGAGATTGTGGATCTGGGGTGAGGGGTATCAGCAAAGACAGAGAGGCTGCAGATTGGGAGTGAGGGGCATTGGCAAGGCTGGGTTGGGGGCTGTGTCTTCAGAGTGCAGGGAATGGGTAGTGCCAGGGCGCTGCAGGTTGGGAGTGAGGGGCATCAGCAGGGATGGGGGGGTTCTGGGTTGGGAGTGAGGGACAGCAAAAGGGCTGGTGAGGCTGTGGCTTGGGAGTGAGAGGCAGTGGCAGGGCACAGGCATATTGCTGCCCCCTCCCCACAACCAAATACCCCCACCCCCTACAGATGTCCTCTTTTTTGAAACTGGAAGTATTATCATTCTTGTATAAATGATCAAACATGCCACAGTGCATATTTGCTTGAATTTCCATGGTTTGCCTATGAAAGCTAGTGTGACATCTATGTTGCTGTAACAGAGCACAGGGTATGCATGCTCTCTTACTCCTAAGGGCATGGGCAGCGGCAAAGCATCCTAAAACTGGTTATTCTCCCAATCAGGCCTAATTACCTGATTGGGAACAGGGCCAGCTATTCACTATAAGAGCAGGGCCCTAAGCAACAACGCCAGCAGTCTGCTGCTAGCAGCCAGGAGAACACCACTTAGCTGCTGCTGCTGACACCTTAGAGGTAAGGGCAGGGGCTGTGGGGATGGCAGGAGGCTCCTGGTCCTGGGGCATGACCTAAAACTACACCTTGCTGGGGCTGGCTGTTGTGGTGGGACTGCTGGTGGCAGGGCAGTCTCCAGGGAATGCCACATCTGGGGCTTCCCCAGTGAAGGGAGAATGTGGAGTGCCAGAAAACCTCAGTCCCGCTGCCTTGTGGGTGACCCCAAGGAGGGGAAAGGCTAGGGGAGCACACCCTGAAGAATAAAGCAGGAGCCCAGGCTCACGGTGAGCACTGAGACAGGGCCCCAGGTAAGGAAGGGAGCCGGGGCAGTGCTCAGACTCACTGTGAGCACTGAGGCTGTACTAAGGGAGGTGGGAGTGAGGCTCCTCGGGGATGGGGCCTTGAGACTATGGGGAGCTATGTGTGAAGCTCCTGGGGGGAGAGAATAAGGGAATTGCAGCCCAGTGTAGGGAAAGGGAAGGGGCTTGAGGCCTGAGCAATGGACTGAAGGAGAGCTTAGTGTTAGGGCACAGTGACTATGAGCTCTGTGAGACTCCGGAGCATAAGTCACAGTGTGAGGCACTGGAATAACATAGATGTCATCTGCAAGGCATGGGATACAATATAGGGAAGGTTGGAGTCATGTATATAAGTCCTTGGGATCAGGGGAGGTAACTGGGTAGCCTCCTGACTTATTGACATCTTCTAATTGTTACCAACTAAGGCTTGTTGGGTGACACAGGTGGGTGGTTGTCCAGAGACAAGTGGGCAGGCCAACGATCTGACTGGCCCTGGGACGCCCACTTGTTACAGTTGCTTATTCTTTTCTCTCCATATTACACGATATACTGTGAAAAGGATTATAAATTATCTCCATTCCTGATTAATCTTTCCCCATCCAAGGCTCCAATCCTCATCCTACATATGAAGGATTCAGAATGTGCAATTCCTTTGGCTTCAGGGGAATTATTGAAGAATTTACATCACTTTGACTTTTGAATCAGACAACAAAAACCTGAAGAGTGGGATATAACAGGACAAAAACACTGGTTAAATTAAGTTGTAAATATGAGAGTGCCCATGGCAAGTGCTACAAACAAGGATAGGAGAAAATTTTGGTACATAACATACAAACAGGTGAATTAGGAGTGGAAAAAAAAGTCTGGAGTAGAGGAGAAAGGCCTACATTTAGGTTTAATTCAAATCATAGCTACCTCATGTTATACCATTATTGCAAGTGTGCAATGGGCACCCAACAGCATAGGTTTCACATTCATATATTAACAATTCTCAGGATTGAGGAGTCCATCATTCCTATTTACTCTTATGGGGGATCCAGGGGATGTATGCCATCCAATACATTTAATAAACATTATTTTTGTTACACAGAAAAAAAAACAACCACCCTGTAATATGAAAGGGGGGGGAAAAAAAGTCAACTTGGGCAAATGCATCTCCCATCTCCATCCTGAATGATAACTGCTGATGCATCACAGGATATCTGAATTTCAGCCTAAACAGTGTATGCATGCCTGACATTAGAAAAGCAGTGGCCAGCAGGATAGAACAATTGAGACAAATTGAAGATGTGAGACACCCACTGTATAACCATTCTGTAGCACAAAAATGTCTTTAGTCATGCAGGAGTTCCTCACCAGCTCCCAATCTCTTACTGCCACACCCAAGGAGACATGTCTATAAATGTGGAATGAGAGGCTGAAGAAAATACTTGACGGGATATACCCCAACCCTGAAACAAATAGACATTCCAGTAGCTTAGTCCTTACCACCAGGGGCTGATGAACCATAGCAAAGGTGGCAATGTCTCAATCCCTATGTATCAGGGTTGGATGCTCCAAGGAATTAATGCAGTGGGGTTCAACCAACCTGTGACTATGGCACAGAGCCTCAAATAATGCAACGCCTGCTCAATGCCTGCTGCTTGAAGGCACACGTACAATGAACAGTCTTGCAAAGCACAATAAATGAGCACAAGCTTATATAAAAAATTGTCAACTTTTAATAATTGTTATTATAATAAAAATTGTCAAATGTTGTATAGACACACAAGAACTTCTGAATAAGAATTAGATCATAAACATCTGTTTTAAGGACATAATTCCTATTAAGTGTAATGTCTGATTATCTATCATAATTTGCTGGTAAAACTGACACTAATAACTGACTCAGTTTTATCATACTCCAGAGACTAATCTGCATACTTTCTAATATGAATCCCTTCTTAACCACAGACTATATTTTCAGAGATGCAGTATATTGTCCTATATTGTCTTTTATTGTAATTATAGTAGTACTAGAGAGCCTGCAAGGATGCTGACATGTTAGAAGAAACACCATAATCAATCACAGGGACCAGTGTATTAATCAGATTATGTTATATGATCCTGTTTCTTGACCCACTCTGGTTGTGCCAAATAACAACCTGTGCACGAGTGGTTTATAGGAAATTACTTTGGGAAGGGAAGAAGATTTTGTTTCCAGTATTTACTTTTTAAATCTCTCACACACAAGTCACTAAAGAAATCACTGAAGCAGAGCAGAACATGCCCACCTACTAACTAGCTGTAAAATTGAAGAGTAAGAGTCCTCTTGGTGTATTTGAGGTGTATTTGAGAATAAAAGTGAAACTCCAACATAGAGAAATTCTTCTAGGTCAGCATTCAATTATACTTCTTCAAGGGAAAAAAGTGGAAAGAAAAATATTCCAAGGGTTATTCTATCAAAATAACTATTATGCTTTTTCTAACAATTATTTCAGTTTTAGTAATGACATATTTGTTAGCTTTTTTCCTCAGGTTTACACAAAAAAACCCAAATTTGATAAAAATGGAAATTATTTTGCAAATATATCCATCTCCTGAAATATATATCCAAATAAAATTTTCAGTCAACTCTAGCTTTAATCAACAGCACAACATTCACATTATGAATGTGTGTCTCTTTTACTGTGCATCCACTTTGATCTTTATACTCCATCTGTATCTCCATTTTCCACATACTCAATATTTATAGGGTGTTTTTTCTTGTTTTTATTGATTTGTTAAAATTAGATCCTCTTCTTCTTAGTAAATCTCTATCAAAATAAGGACAATGATCAGGAATTTAAAAGCTTACCACTTGATTTGCCAAACTGATTTCAAATCAAGCTTCCCACTCAATTTCCCATGCAGATAGGGACAAAGCATTTTTTATTGTTTGTTAAGAATAACACAGTGACAAACTGGAAATAACCAGGCTTGCTCAAGTGCTTCAGTATTTTATCATACCTCATATGAACAATGCTAAATCAAATTATAAACGTAAACCGGCTCAGCTGTTCATAATAAGTGGATTCCATACAACTTGGGACAGTGGGCAAAAGCTGAATCTCTCTTAACATTTTTTCGACAACTAAGCCTATTTTGGGGTAATATTAAAATGGTCCTTAAGAAGGGATTTCTTTTTTGCATGTGGAACATATTCATAGCGTGTATGGAAAAAAGATTGAGATTCTAGCAGCATTGTGCGACAAACAGACAACATTTACCTGGAACAGACTCTTTTGCAGAATTAGATTGCTTCAATAGCTATGTTCAGTTACAGAAAGGATCCTGTTACAAGCTGAGCCAGAAGTAATTTGGCAGATAAGACCTTTGGTCCTGGTATAGGGCTGTGCATTAACTCCTCTCTGCTGTAAATTTGACCTAGCAGCCCTGGAAAGAATTGCATAATTTTTGCCCAGAAGAAGGGTTTTTTTCAAGAACCAGAACACACATGTAAGACAGTGTGCCGAAGTGTGCATATGAAAGGAAGAGAGAGATGCAAATGGAAACCCCATGAAGAAATCTGTGTACATCATTACTGCAACAAAAAAAATCACACATGGAATGTATAAATGATACATTTTAGGCCAAATTCTTCAATGAATGATAAGTCATCCAACACACATTATGGTCCATCATCTACTTATAGCAGGAGCCTAAATGAAAGTAGTTGGTTTAAGGTGACTCCAAACCAATGTTGGGAGCATCCCTGATTGATAGAAGGAAGAACCCTGTGGAGCTGCTAGAGGCTGCCCTCCTTTTATGCTTAACTATAAAGTGATTGTATAACCTCAGTCTCATGAAATCCATTTATTGATCTCGAATATCTAAGTCAAGAATTTCTTGAATTTCTACAGTGGCTTGTACTGCCCCTTTGCACCTCTGTCTTGTTATACAGCTGTGGCTTTTTTTTCTTGATGATACAGACTGTTTTACAACTGTCAAGTTTTTATCATTCTCATGCCAGTCTATCATAATGTCTCCGTGCCCTGAACAATTTGAAACCAGAGGATGGAGGGGAAACCCTAGGACCGTAGCAGCTGATGCAGCTGAAGTGATGGGAGGAGCAGTGGCTAGGGGTGGGAAGTGTGAGGGCCTCAAACTAACTCCTGGCAGGCCATATAAAGCCCAAAGGCTGGAAATTGGGTAGTCCTAAGTTAATATAATGATGACCACCAATCTGAAATACCTGGTGGTCTTGGCTAGTTCAAGTTAGACCCTTTAGAGTGATACATTAGTGTAAAATGATGCATGTTAAAGTTATCTATCTATCAGAGCAGTAAGATTGCTGGCTGAATTTACAGCACCATTGGCTACTGGGTAATAAGGTCTGTTGCTCCAATTATATACTAAATAGGCATTTCATATCTAATTGACTACTTACAGAAGTGAACATTTATCCTGCTACTATTATGATTTAAAGACAAATGAGACAGAATGAAATCACCCATGCTCCATTTCCACAGGTCAAAAAATATTTACCAGGCTACCAAACAGGGGTATCATTCCACTCGTTGCTCATACTGCATTGTTAGTCCTAAAGGCACTGCTATTCTTTGCATCTCTTGGAAGTCACACAAACAGCAGCATGGTCAACTGCTATTTGAAAGGGCAACCAGTAATAAAACCAATCATTTGCTCTAAGGTATGAACAGAGATTTTGCATTAAAATGTACATAAAACTGTTTTTTCCAAGGTATACTCCCATGACTTGATCATTTTCAGTTTGGAAAACCAGAGCACAGCAACAGTGCATCTTGAAATCCTAAGACTTCAGTAAGGATGGATTGGCTCAACCTTGACAGTTTCAGTATGTTCAGTTGCAATTCTGGGCTTGATCTGTAGAGCTATAGCCCCAGCCCAGTCATATCCATTTCCCTTCTTAAACTCTGCTTTGATGTTTAAACTCAGAGTCATCAGTATCATGATGCGACATGCTCAGGTGGCATAATCCTGACATTTGGAATCGGACAAGCACACAAAAAGAGACAGGCAGCTTTTCTCAAAGGACAGGAACAGAACCAAAACTACTAACTATTAGAAATATGACCATATGCCACGCTGACCTGTCAAGTTAGTGTTGAAATTTGAAATGATCAACTATAGATATCAAAACATTTTTAACTCTAAGTATAACTTATTAACAAAAAACAAAAGCAAAAACAAAAAACAAACAAAAAAAAATAACCCCCCCCCCCCCCAAACCCCACATGCAATGCAGCACGCACTGGCTTGTGGAGATGATAGTGATCACAACTTGAATATGAGTCAACAATATGGTAGTATCACAAAAAATAGACTACTGGGATGTAGTGTTGCATGCAAATCACAGGAAGCGATAATTTTGCTTTGTCCAGCACTGGGGAAACTTTAGTTGAAGGACTGAGTCCAGCTTAGGCCAAAAAAGAGGTGGACAAAGCGGAGAGTCCAGAGGAGAACAATAAAAATAATGTTTCGAATTGTCAATGAAATAACAAGGTATGCAAAATCAATAGGTACTTTTGCAAATCTTGGCCCTCACTATCTGTATGTCCATTTATGCAACATTCATCACCCTTATATCAATCATCACGCTGTGACCTTGTGTGCTAACTCCCTTGGACTTTTGCATGTTTTTCTTTAAGGGAAAAATGCTTTACCCACCTTAGGCTCTGACTTGTTTTACAGATGGTGCTGGAAAAAGGACTGCAGCAATGGTGAACAAAGAATCCTGGCAGACAGATCATCTTGAATTTTGATCTTTAGCTTTGATTAATGCAATTATTTCACTTTCAAGCGATTTTACTTTTTCTTAAAGGAGTCTAGAGGGCCTTAATAGTCACTGCTTGAGAATATGCACATCATTTACTTACTTTTCATTTAAAAAGTGATCAAAAGCAAAATCACATACTGTATCTGAAGGCACAGGCTTTGAAATTTGGGATGTTAACTTTGCAGCTCAATAATAGGGGAAAAAGTAAACAGCATATAGGATTTCTGGAGCCTACAGTTAATATGAAACTTTTAGTACACAATGCCTACTGTTGAAAGGCTTCACTGCCCTTTGGTGCTGAAGAAAAAGCTTATCCCAGCTTAGCCAACTGAATCCTTTTTTTTTTTCTCTCTCTTGTAGCTATATTGCACTGGTCAAGAAGAATTTCTCTCTCTCTGGAAGTTTTGTAGCATGCCCATGCTATATACAGGATTCAGTTTAACCTTAGAAAATTTCTCTGTGATCCCGAAAGATATTCTAGTTTGAATGTGTCACATTTTGATAAGGCTGGCTCTTTCATACGTTGTCCTATACATAAAAAGGAAAAATATAAAGCTTCAGTTCATGAAATATGAAACATTTAAAAAAAATTACTATTTTTTTAAACAAACATATTCAAGCATCATTTCTTTGTAATGAGAGGGTTAAAGCCTATGTTGAAAAGTATAAGCAGTGACAATAAATGCAACTACAGTGGAATATATTACACTGATTTTTAGTTTTTGCAGTTAGAGATACCTTCATTCTTGCCTTAAATGCTCCTGAAAGACAGAAAACTTCAAGTGTAAGTTTGAAGTGGAAACAGCCCTAATTAGACTAAGAGGGCATGAGAACAACTGCAAGTCCCCGGTGTCTTTAGATAACTAAGACACATCAGAGAGATAATGCTGAAAACCATGGGCAAGTCTCTGAGCTGCCCTTATGCATTAGGACAGGAAGTAAGAGCGTGCAGAGCTCCCGCATAACTCCCTGCTTTACAAGTATGAATCACAGCAAGGGAAAATGAAAATCTTTGTGGGACTATTCCTGCCTCTCAATCTGTGTAGATGCCTTGGGTTCAGGTAGTCATGGTCTGGGAACAACTAGAGTCTTGGCTCTGCCCTGTTAATATGCTGCCCCACAGATTATTTAGCTCCTAGATTAGCAATCAAAGATTACGTCCACTTTGGGAATCATACTTCTCTCTCTGGTCTGCTCCTAGGCCAGCATACCCATGGGTCTCTTTTTGGGATGTCAAATGTCAGAACCTAGTATTGGAATGATCTTGTAGCCATGATGGGCCAGGGAATATATGAGAGAAGGATATTTTGTGGGATGTTATCTTTACCTAAGACACACTTTAAAAAAAATAAAAAAGTGTCTGTCCTTTATGAAGAACCCACGTACTTTGTATTTGATTGGTACAAGTGAAAATGTAATATGAAATAACACATAGCATCCAGGTTTAAAGTCTGAAGATTGTGTTGCATTATTAAATTACATTCCCTTTTTGGGTTGGGTTATGACATGAATATTTTTTATTGGACCAACTGCATGGTTGGGAGAGATTTTTAGCCAGGCTTTTGAGCACAAAGTCTCTTCTTCAGGTACAATTTAAAATCTCTCTGAAGAATATGATTTAGTAGTGGAAAGCAATCTTCAAGATTTTGAGGTTGGATGATATGTACTACTTCATATAAGATTTGTATTTTCACCAGTCAGATAGAAAGTTGTTCCTCAAGGACAGAAACTTTTTTCTTACTATTCTTTTAAAGCACTTCCTAGGCATTAGCCATTCAAAAAAAGCCCAGGGAAATTTCAGAGAGTTTCAAAGTGGTTACTTACAATAGCCTATGAGTGAAGAAAACAGCTGTACAATTGGTTTTCATCTTTGAGCAGGGAAAATCCAGGTAGCTGCTCTAGAAAGCTGATTTTGTCTTTTGTGATATAATGTAACATTCATTGAATAGGGATTTATGGTTCAATAATAGTTTACAAGTTTTCAAATGAACTTTTTGGCTTTACCTCAGCATCCATTTGTCAGTTGTCAGGTTTGGAGCACAAACTATATTCCATTAATTTTATCAGTGTGGAAATATGAAAGTCCTGTTAGTGACTTTTTAGAGCATGATAGCAATGTTCCAGCAGCTTAATGCAGATTGAAAAAACACAGACCATAAAATGACAGAAAACCTGGAGAGAATCCAACTTCGCTTGAATGTGACATAAAAGTTGTTAATATAGGCAGACTGGGTTGTCAGATCTGTAAAATTTAAATTTTAAGTTACTAATATGATATGAAAGACTCGTTTTCTGAGTGACTTTCTAAAGTATCATGTTAATGAATTTTATGTTGTATTATTGTAATAGGGCAGAGGAATGATGAGGCAGTATTATATAATTGGGAGGTAATATTAGGTACAAGTATGGTACTTCTTTATTTTTCCTGCACCATTGCTTAACTCTTATTGAAGCACAAACAAGAAGCCAGGACTTTTCAGTGAGTATCGCACAGAGTTAAAACTCAAGGTCAAAGGTCTACCTGAACTTAGCAGCCCCTTGGCACTGCTATTTCTTTAGCCAGCAGCACACAATGGCATAATATGATTTGAATCGTATCCAGCTGCCTCTGACTCCCCAGCCCAAATGACCAGGTAGCTATTTACAGCTGGATTAGCTGAGGGCAGCCTTTGGTACAAGTCCAGAGCAGGCTTGCCCTTACACCTCCAGAGGTCTAACAAAACACCTTTCCCCAATTAAATCGTATAGCTGTTGTATGTCAAGTCCAGATGATTAAGTATTGGTAGACCCCAGTTAACTTTCAAAGTGCGAATGCTATACTATCTCTTGGTAAGGCTAATATTTAATGCACACAGAACATGTTATATATACCAAAACATAGTTCATAGATTTCATTGGCATTAGGTCTGGAAGGGACCTTGGAAGATCAGAGAGTCCAACCCCCTTCCCCAGGAGCAGGAAGTCAGCTGGGGTCATAGGATCCCAGCAAGAAAAACATCCAGGTTTCTCTTGAAGGTGTTCAAAGTATGTACTTGAACTACCTCCGATGACAAGCCATTCCAGACCTTGGAGGCTCGGTCAGTAAAGAAGTTCTTCCTTATGTCGAGCCTGAAATGGTCTTGTAGGAGTCTATGACCGTTTGACCTTGTAATCCCTTGGGGTGCTCTGGTGAACAAACGTTCCCCCACGTCCTGGTGAATGCTTCTGATAAACTTACAGATGGCCATCAGGTCACGCCTGAGCCTGTGCTTTTCCAGGCTGAAGAGTCCCATAGCTCTCAGCCTCTCATCATAAGGTCTGTTTTCCTGACCTCTGATCATGCCTGTGGCTCTCCTCTGCACCCTCTCAAGCTTTTCCACATCCTTTTTGATTTGAGGAGCCTACTCCAGCTGTGGCCTCACCAAAGCTGAGTACAATGGGAGAAAGATGTCCTGGGATTTGCTTGAGAAGCATCTGTGGATGTAAGCCAGCGTTTTGCTCGCTTTACTGGCTGCAGCATCACATTGCAGGCTCATGCTCATCTTGTGGTCAAGCCTGATAGCACTTGGAATAGTACACTGAGTATTACAGGAAAAAGGAAGAAAAAAGGAGGGAACCACTAATCACTCACAGGAAAAGAAAGGAGGGTGAAGAACTGGAAAGATTACAAGGTGGGGTAAAGAGCTCTTTCTTCTTCCTGAGATACCCTGATTGTACCCTAGGACAGGGATTGCTAGGATAGTAGATAGTATTTTCTCTATGCAAGGCTGAGATTCACTAGAGGCTTTGAGCTTCCATCCTTAGCCACATTTATGTCACTGATGAGAAATTTGGGAGAACTGGTGACAAATGCTGTCCTAATGAAGGGTTTCATTTTCAGGCAAAGATGAAACAGCACTTGCCTTGATCTAATGCAATGCAGATATTGGATCTCAGCTCTTTCCAAAGGCACATCTCAGTCTTGGGGCCTTGATACATATTGCACTTCGAGCTGTTCAAATGCTGATCAGTGTTAGTGCTAGCTTGAGTTTGGAGCAGTCACATTTTAAGGTGAAAGACCTTGTCTGGCTGTCCTCAACCTTCATAGTTGTGACTTGCCGATAGAGGGTTGGCGAACAGGTGCCTGGCTAGGAATTAATACTGTGAGTTGCTAGTGCAGAGCTGGTGACCCAGGACAGGCTGCTGTCCCTGCTCTTAGTGGGGGGTGAGAGAGAAGGGTTGTGGGGGGGGGGCAAGAACATGAAGCTGGGAAGTGGAGAGGAAAATGGGGAAATGGGGATGGGTGAAGGGTAGTGAAATAAAGTCAGTCAGCCACTGAAGCAAAACATGAAAAAGTAAGAAGAAAATATTTAAAAAGAAATAAAGAGGAAGTAAATTAAAGAAGGTCTTGTGGTTTAGTAAATTGGAATTTGGGATCAGTGTGTGTGGGGTGGGGAGGAGGTGCTGGTTATGCTTCCTGGGGAGGCTGGGAGGTGGGAGCAGTGAGGGAATGTACTTTTAGGGCAGCTACTGCCCCTGCCCCAAGAAGGAAGCCCCAGCTCATGGGGACCTGATTTGAACCCCTACCTTGGTCCCCCTCATCATCCCCTAGACCACACTACTGAACCTGCCCATGCCCTGCAACCTGGCTATCTGGCATGTGCTCTGTTCTGGGAAGGTCACACCCCATGGGCAGGAAAGGGAGCTAGCTTGGTGCCAGAACCACCCTCAGGACAGTAGAGTTCAGAGGTTGGAAAATTTGTCCACACAGAACAGGAGGATGTGGGGGAAGGAGGGGCATTGTATCCTGGGACGCTGGAGGACCACAACTTGGGCAGCTCACCTGTGGGAAGTGCCCACACATTAATGAAACACAAGGTGGGTAACACGGATCAGCGATATCTTCCTGTGACTGTTTCCAGACATATGAAAAGATCCAAGAGAGCTCTCCAAAGTGAGTGAAAGGATATCTCAATCCTCTTGTAATGTTTTATGCTTACTCTCAGAGGCCACTGGAGAGAAAAAAAATGGGCTTTGCTTCTTAATAATTCACTATGTTTTACAGTTGGTTGGGAAAGTCCACTGGTCATGTTAAGGCTGTACCTTTTCAGAGGTAAAAATTCACCTATCTAGTGATTAGCTGTATTGACAATGAAGCTGATCACACCAAGGTCAGCTCAAAGTTTTTCTCAGTCCTGGCTGCTTCTTGAATTCCTTCTTCCCAGCAGCTTGGTCTACACCCTTTCTCTTTCTCTAATGCAAAACACTCTCAACTATCTTTTGTACAGGCAAGGTAAAACTGCCAGCCTTAGATTTTCAGTAGGTTCCATCTTTTCCAGTAAGTTCAGCACCTGCTAACAAGGCAAAATTTTCATAGAAACACTTGACAGCTCTTTAAAAGTTCTTGGCTCCTCTTTTCAGCCCTCTGCACATATTATATAGGAATATCTTGATTGATGTGTAGAAAGGTGGGGAGGGAGTTGCAGTTATGGAAGTATAAGAGTTAGTGTGTAAGAGAGTTAGTAATCATTGGAAGGCATGAACACATATAGAACTGTAAAGGACTAATAATTGGGAGGCATGAAGAGAAAGGGGGAGGCAGACAGCTGAATTAAGGAAGAATAACTTGAAAGAAGGTTGGCTAAAATAGCAGTTGGGATAAATGAACAGAGCAATTAAATGATAATGGCATTATAAATGGAACCATTCACTGACAATTACAATAGTACCTGAGTCCAGGAAGGAGAGTTAATGCAGAATAAAGGGAGGACCATATGACTTCAGAGAGCGGAGCAGCCAGATGGCAAGGCAGAAAGCATTGAATGTGTGTGGGCAGGTCCCTTAACTCATGTTACCCTTCTGTCCCTGCTGCTGCTCTTCAGCCTTTTTTACCCTTGGGCATTATAGACTGAATCATTTTTCAAATGCTAATTAAAGTGACTGCACATTACAAACAAACTCCAAACCTCAGCTAGATTCAGAAAATTATTTGTCACTTTGTTTTGATTGGAAAACCACAATACAAACATGATATTTATATAAAGATGCTTCCCCCCAGGACAGAACCACAGGTTCCTTGTCAAGCATGAAAAGAGTGTACACATATTTGTACTTGGGCCCATGTCACACCACCAAGTGTGACACTGGCTCTCTGTGGTGGCAGAGCAGACTGAGGACATGGAACTGTTTATACCGCTCAAATTAAGGCCAGGTTTGTTTTCAAAGAACAGTGGAGGGTACCCTGGTTCTACATCAGTTTCATCTTCTTTTATAATATCACTAAACATGAGCTGGAAACCAACACTGTAGTAAATGCAATGTTCACTTTACAACACAATCAGAGAAAATGCACTAGCTAAACCACAGGCAGAGAGAAAAAAAAATAGACAATCTAGCCATAGAGTGTAACCTTCTCATAGCTTGATTGAACTCTGCAAGCCTGCTTCTTCTTATACCAGTTCTATCATAGGGCAGCTCCAACTATTTCAGTATAGGTCATTCTGAGTTCCAGTGTATTAGTGTCAGAGAGGAGAGAATCAGGCTGTATAAACTTTTTACCATCAATCCAATATGAATCTGCTAATCCTCTTTTGGGAATATGTAGGGTGTTGAAAACTCAGAATTTTTTGCTGCAGAATCACCAAGATAGAGGCACTCCCTCTTTACTACTGAATTCCATTGAACATGTAATGATGGGGAGAAGGAGGGAAATAGTTACAGCTTCTGGATGCATCTGCATGAGACTTTTATTGTGGAGCTGTCTAATTAGCTCTTCAGTAAAGTCTTAACGTCTACCTGTGTGGCCCTAATATGCCACAGGAAAGTCATTAACTTTGCTACAGGTTAGCACTTGTAAATACAACTACTATCTTATGGCAGAGTTCTGTACTGCACAACAATGCACACGTAGATGCTGATAGGGCTGGCTGGAGCATGAGGGTGCTTCCATGCGGGGGCTGTCTGTCATCTAGCCCCACACTGAAGCACTCTTTTGTCCCCTTCCCTCACAAGAACTTACCAGCCCGACCCAGCTGCTGTCCATGCTGCCAGGCTGTGCTCCTGCCTACCTGTGTGCTGTGCTGCACTGCGGCTGCACACATGCACAGGGCATTTATCAGCAACATTATCAGCCGCATCAGCCAAAAAAAGCTGATTGCTGATACTGTCAATTTTCCATACATCAGTGCCAATCTGATATGCAACCAAGTTATTGGTGCACTTCTAATTAAAATGCCAGCTTATACTGATGCTGCAGACTGTACTCTGCCTCTCTGGTCAGGACTCAGCCATAACTCTGAGGAAAAAATAATAATAATTAAAAAACTTCTTCATTCTGCTTTTCCAAAATGCAGTGTGTGACTTATTTGGGGGTGTGGGTATGTCAGCAAATATTGTGTGTTTTGATTTTTACAAAAGCAGGTAAAAAATTCCCAGCCAGCTATAAGATAAACTCTCTTGTTTCTAGTTTTGATTCAAACTTTAAATAAACCCATCACTAGGATAGAATTAAATATGTCCAACTCTGGCACCTAAAGTGAGTTTATCTTGACATTCTAGGAAGGGATAGGTAAGGAGAGAAGCAATATTGTGTTGACATATTGATTTCTTTGAAGCTGCTATTCTAACGTTTTGGGATATTATTGGCTAAAACATCAATGGGGTCATCAAAATAACATTTATATTATTTTTGTAAGGCACGAAGGACTACAGTCTTCTGTGCAATCTGGCTTCTCTGCATTCATTCTTGCAAAGAAGCTAGATTCTCCTCAATGGATTGCTCCATTTCCAAAAGATAGGGACAAAACTTTCAAATGCTGTCCTGCAAATTCTGTAAGGTTTCTTGGCCTTAAGGAATCATAGGCTGCTGTCATAAATTAGAGAAGCTGCTAAAAAGCTTCAGCCTGTCTTAGAGCTCCAAGCAGATCAAAGCTGCTCTGACTTCAGAATCAGGGGGTGCATCACACATGCAATTAGCACAAACCAATAAACTATGGCACATATCATGCCAGAGTTTATTGTTTCTACATGCCACATTTGAATGGCTAGGACCACAGCACATTGAGCTGGGCCAAAGCAGCCTCAGCTGGCAGGGGGCCCCAGGGATCAGTTTTCCAGCTTGGGTCTGCTCCCACCCAGCTCAAAGTGCTGCACAAGGGCTGGTTGGTCTGGATCTTGGGCTTTGAGGACTGGTAAAGCAGTCAACTGGGGTTGGCATAAGGCATCCAGTAATCATCCTCATGAAGCTGTTAAGTCTGGAATCCATTAACTTAACATGCATGCTCCAGTCCCACACTGGTGCACAGTACTTAGCAGGAACACATCAAGCACCACGTGTAGATGAAACACGGAGGTGTGAAGTGTTTGGTAATCTGTATTACAGGTGGTGCCAGCAAGATGATGGATAAGAGCTCCTTTCCTATTACCTTACCGTGGACCCCTTCCAGATGCTGGCAGTAGGTAACTGTCCAGTCCAATTTGACTCTTAAATAAGTGACAGTCTGACAATGTTCAAATGTCCAATCACCAATCTTGACTTTGATTTCTTTCTTTGCTTGGTTGTTATTTAGGAAGAAGTCTGTTGCAACTGTTTTAGCAAGGCTGAGCTGGAGTTGCCATTTAAGGAAGTAGTTGGCAAGGATGTACACATTGAAAAGCAATGGAGAAAGTACTGAACCTTGTGGGATCATTTGTAACTGGAAAAAGGGCAATGTCTATACCTGACCTAGGTGCCCTATCTTATCCCTCTCCCTTCTCCCTGAACTACTAGATTCTAAAATGGAAATCACATGATTACATTAATCCGTGGCAGAGAGATCCAAAAAGATAGTTTAATCAGAGTCCAGCCCATTGACACACAAAGCAACCAAACTACAATTTCCATGAATTACACAGCAGCTTTGGAGAAACTAATCAGTATTAAACTGAACCCAAAGGAGACATTTCAATATTCCAAAATGCTGGGTGTTTTTGTTCTGCAAAAAAGGACCTCTCTTTTCTCTGTTTTTTTCTGATTCAGTGTGAAAATATTTTGTAAAATATCTAAACATCCCACAGGACGGTACCAGGTCATATTTGAACTAGGAGATACTCAGCTTCTTAGCACTCATTGTGCAGCCCATGAAGATACTAGGGGAGCAAGCTATACATTTTCAATATTGTTGTATAGCTACTATGCAGTTTGTAGAGGTCTGTGGAATGTATCTCTTGTAGTTTTTCTTGTTTAGTCTGGTGCATTTACACCCCGATTTTAATCGGAAGCAAAACTGAAAAACAACACCAGTACTATTTTTTTAGCAAGTCATTCTAAAATAACTGTTTTTGTAGATGTCACAGCATAAACAGATGCTGTGCTGTGATATAAAAAGTTTTAGGAACATTTGTTTGGAATATTTTGCATAACCAACTCATAGTTAAGTCATTTATGAGTAAGGAAGGCATCACAAAATGAACTTGTTAAAATCTTTTTATAAAGCTACATCATCACACATGCTCGCTTTCCCTATACATAGGAAGATTTTTAATATTTTTTTAATTAGAGAAAACAAATATATGGAAGAATCCATTTCTTTGCCTTCCTCTCCATTTTAGTGTTTTCAATTGCTCTAGCAGCCGAGTGAGCTTATGAATTTACATAGCTACACTTCATGGTGGGCAGGGGAAAGGGAACTGTTATAAGTGTAGGCCTAGCTGAAACATGCTTGCTGGCCTCACACCTATATTTCTCCTATAAATCTAGGTCAGTTCGTTAGTTTAAAGTGGCATTTGCTGAGTTGGCTGCTATCCTTGGAAGCTACAATTTCAAATAAAACAAAATGGAGGAGAAAAGAAAATGTTTTTTATTTTAAAAACAACAATACAAAACCAACTACCGCTACAAAAAACGGAAGGAATTTAGGTGTTAGTAGTAAAAATGTGTTCACATTTCAGGCAGAGGGAGAAGACTGTTTTCAAACAGGAGCTCATGTAGAATTCAGTAGGATAGGGTCCTCCAATGCTGTAAGTCATCAGAGCTCTACCAAGTTAATGGAGTTTGGTAGAGATTGGATAAATGACATCAGGTGAAGATCTGTCTCTGGATATGCATCTGCTTAAGACATTTGCCATATCATCATGCTGTGAATGATAATGGGGTGAGCAAGCCCTTCAAACAAACTGATCAAAATATTTGGCTGCGAGAAGTATGATTATGTCAGCTCCCTGTGCTAACTCTAAATGTAACTAAGAACTTTTAATTAAGCTCATAGAAAATGATCCAGATATAATTGGGAATATCCTAGGTAGAAGTGACCTGATGAAGAATGTCTTATATTTAAAAAGCTTGTCTAACACTATCCCAGTTATGCAGTTGGTCCAATAAAAGACATCACCCTAAGAAGTCCTTGTCTTTAGGTAAAGTGAACACTTCAATAAGTATTTAATCAAACTGTGGTTCTTTTAATTTGTTATAGACTTCACGTGCAACTATAGCTACATGCTACCCTTAAGCTGGCTAACAAATCTCTATTGAGGGAATTGATAAAAGGTAATATATGGCCATCAGTTTTCTGTTTAAAGAGGTAAAGTGATTTCGTATTTCACTATGACAGTCAGTCTGCAATCTGATTAATGACAGGATGGAAAGGACTCTATTAAATTAAAAAGGGTTAGTTAAATACATTTGATGTTTAGGAATATTAAACTGTTAATGCAACAAATAAAGAAAATGGATGTTTGAGTTTTACAAACATCTTTGTTTCAAATAGAAATTTAGCAGCTCATGTTGGTTTATGGACCTGAAACATGAACAGAAAATCAAAACAACATCTTGAATAGAGAAGTTAAATGAGAAAAAGACAAAAAAATGACATTTTTTAAACTTCGTGATTCTCTTAAAGAGACTCATATTTTTAAAGCTTCTTTTTCTGTGAGCCTTTAATTATACTATGTCTTTCCAAAACACTCCACCCCCCCATTAAGTTTATTCCTTTGAGTGTGGGTTCCTCTTGGTGGTAAAACTGCAATCTCCTTTCTAGTTTGTACAACCAAAACCTTGTAAAGAAATCCAAGAGAAGTTTCACAGAAGGGGAAAACAGGAAATGCTATTTAATCTTATTAGGTTTGACATCTTTTATAAGCTGTCTGAAAACAATGTAAAAAATCCTATAACATATTTATGAAACAATAGTCAGCCAACACAGAAGTATGCTGTGCTAAGACAAGTTGTAAAACTGAACAAAATTCTTCCTGAGGTACTATATGGATGTTCGGCTATAGAGTTATTTTTAGTTACTTTTAAATGCTCAGCTTACCAGAGAAGGGTGGTAAGCAAGCTAACTTTCTATCTTGTCAAAGAGTGGGGTAGTAACTGTGTGTACTACTTCAAGGCCATAGAAGGAAAAAAATATATAATAAAGCTGAAGCCTGACCTTAGTTGCTACACTTTGATCAGACTCCAGTATAGTCACAGACCAATGTGGGAAGGGAGGCCATAGCCTCCGGGCACCGGCCTGGATGGGTCATTAGCAGGGCCCTTCAGAGTTCTTACCACATGGTGTGACCAGGGCCAGCCCATCCTATCTGCAAAACCTGTGGCTGCAGGGGGGCCCTGCAGAGCCAGCAGTGGTGGCCACGTTTGTTGTATAGCTTGTCTGCCCGCCCTGTGGATTGGATGTTTAGTTACCTGTTCTAGCCGGAAATTCCAGCTGCCACTCCCCACCGTGTCTAGTGTGCCAGGACTTTTGTTTCCTTCCCAGTATGCACTGATATGAGGATCAGCAGCTTCAGTCCCGATTGTCTGAAAGGTTGAAAAAAATCTTAGAAAGCTAAAGAAGTCCTGTAATTTTGCAAATTTGTATTTATTCAAAACAGACTAAGATGGCATTATAATATGGCATACTCTAACATTATTATGGGAAATAAGTAGTTGCTCCTGATTTGCAAATGCATACAAATCAGTTTAAATACTTCCTGATATCAAGCAGTTATTCCATTCATTCAGTTCTTAGTCATGCTCTATTTTAGCAGCAAACATAAAGAGAAAGAATAATTATGTAGATTTTTTTCCCTTTCACAAAACAAATTCCAAAGATCTGTCCCAAGGCTGACATTCATGATCCACCAGAGAGGTGCAAAGTATGTGGGGGGCCTGAGGACCCTGTCCCCACTCAGGAAGAGGTCTATCACTTGAAATGTGTAAAACTTTCCACACGGCCATCATCTTAGGCTCACCCCTGGCAAAAATAAAAGTTGTCGTCTATGACCCACCATGAATCTGAATATTTAGAATCGAGATTACAAGGAAAGAAACAGAGATGAATCATGTCATTTTTACAAATGCAGAAGGAACAGATTTGGAACTAGACTGTTCATTGCTTTATTTGCCCGGGGACTTTATCTAAAAAACTTGATGATTTTTACTATTGTTTTCATTGCATTGCTTATACTGAAATCTAACATTATATCATTTTTTGTTTGAAACTGGATAGAGTAGCATGTCCTTATGCACCCATTCAGATCTGAATTGGAGGTGTGGTTGGACAACAGTGCCCTGTTTTAACTGATCTGATTGCAGGACCAGGATTATCACTAATTCTATGACATTGGTCAGCATTTTACTGGTGCCATAAGATCCATCCCATTCTCAGAAAAATAAAAAGCCATAACAACAGCTATACCCTGAGAAGACCAGAGCTGAATGCTGCTCATCCTGCCCTGAGAAGCTGTTAGTTAACAGCTCTGGGACCTAGAACAACATTACTTCCTATACCGATGTTCTGTATTTTTTGACTTGATCTTTTCTCCACTTCATGCTTATGGAAATGTTCTGTTTAATTTGATAGGAATTAAACTCTCAAGACCTGGGATATCAAACTCTATAGCACAACTGAGCTGGATCTAGAACATTAAGAGCCTCATAAGTCAGATCTGGACCCCACCTACCTGTAGTGGGATGAATTACATTAGGGAGACACAACGGTTAACAAAGCTGTTGCCTGCCCCACTGCTGCCAAAATGCATCCCCAATTGCATCTTCTTTACCTTGTATTTTGGTGACAGGCTCCATTCCTTCTCATCCTAGGTTCCCATATTTCCAGGTGGGTGATATGGCTATATGGGCTAGATCCAGCCGGTGAGCCTTATCTTTGATACCCTGGCTATAGAGGTTAGAGTAAAATTACCCCTACTTTCTCATAAAGCATATGGTACCCAAAAAAATGCATGCCTTGTTTTTGGAAGGCAGAATGTAGAAAAAAAATATTTTTTTCAGAGTTATGGCAAGCCGTATATCTCTTTTTCCTTGATCTTTTCCTCAGTACTCCTGGGAATACACAGCATCTAGGAAGTGTGGCATCCCAGGGTAGACAGTCTGGGTGAGGCATGAAGAACTTCCCGGTGTGGCAAGACAGCAACAAAGCTAGGTCCCAGATCTTGCAAGGACAGTAGTAAGACTGTTAATATTTTTCTGTAAATAGTTCTTTATATAAGTTCCAGTAAATAATGAATTATTGTTTCCATACCACAAGCCTCTTTAAGATAATACATCTGCATGAAGTAGCTCACTCACACAGCCAGCTCAGTGCCTCTTTAGCCAAAAACTGTGAGAGTTTCAACCCTGGACTCCACCTCTGCTGTTTGCAAGCCCAGGGAGAAGTGGTAGCCATGTTGACAGCCATAGGTTACAGTGGACGTATCTACATAAGATGCTTAACTGACCAGAAGCATAGTTTTCTGTGAAGTAAGCATGTGCATCCAAATTTGCACATGCTTACTACATGGTAAACCTCGCTAATTATGAGTAAATTTGCTACCTACAAATGCAAGTAGTAAATTTACTTTTGATTAGTAACAGTGCAATAGCGTTGACGTAGCCATGGGTAGACAACACAAGAGGCTTGTGTGTACGACACTTTAAAGTGGGCTAAATGGTTTTGCACTGCTTTAATGGTGTCGGTGTTTGCACACCTTGCTGGCATATTGCACATTAATTTCAGCCACTGTAGGAAATTTGGTGGCATAATGTGTCTTAAATGACTTCAAGGAGTTTTAGTTTGCTGCCCTACAGCTGCGGGGTGAAGCACCAGGCTCCGTACAGTTCTGCGGCTCTGTAGGAAGCCCTGCAGCCCAGGAAAGCAGGCTCTACCTAAGAAAAGTGGTGAGCCTGATCTCCCCTCTCCCCTCCCCACAGAGCCTGCCTCCCTGAGCTGCATGGGGGCCCGGTGCTTCTCTCCACATCTGCGGTGCCACTTGAAACTTCCCGAGCTGGTGGGTGCAGGCCTGGGGGTACAGGCTTGCAGGCGGGTGCTGCCTGGGGGTGGGGGCACCACTGAACGGAAGGAAGCACAAGCCTCCCCCTGCCTCCCAGCCCAAGGACCACTCTGTCTGCTGGCAAGTCATCCTCCCCTCCCTGCCAGAGAGACAGGTAAGACAACAGGGTGTGTGCACGACACGGGGGTTTAATCAGCCCTAAACTGAAGTGTTTTTTAAAACCCAGCACTTCAATTTAGGGCCCCTGTTTCATCTATACTGGCCCATGTGGATGACTGACCAGGAGCAAATCTGCTCCCAGTCAGCTGTCCACCAGGGGGTAGGAGTTGCCTGCTGCTAGGGTGGGCTCTACCTCTAGTGCCCAGGCAGGGACTATGTCCCCCTCACAGATGTGAGAGAGAAACTACTTCCCCAGGCTGTTCCCTGCCCAGCTGTCCACTCATAGAGCTGAACAGAGAAGAGGCTTCCTCACTTTTTCCCCACCCAGCTCCACACTCACAGAGCTAAGCAGGGAACAGGATCCCAGCCTCTGCCCTGTATGCAGGGTGGTAGCTGGGAACTGGCCTGGTCAGAGATAGGCCCCAGCTCTATGCCCTAACTGGATAATTAAGGCACAGGGTTTAGAAAGACCTGCAGGGATGGGTAGCTCCCAGCCTCCTTCCCTGATCTACCACTGGGCAGCTAACAGTGAGCTAACTACTAGCTGCCCCACTGATGTATTGGGGTAGGGGGCTGGGACATGCCCTTCTGCAACTCTTTCCAAGTCCCCTGCCACTAATAGAACAGCCAGGGCTGGAAGCTCCCCGCTGCCAGGAAGCAGCCCCTGAAGGCAAGTTGTAATATCCAAGCTCTGGTCAGGAGGCAGCTGTCTCCTGGCCCAACATTCCCTGACAGTGACTGGGCTAGCACCTGGGGGAGCCTAGAGCTCCCCTGAGTGGTGGCAGGGGCCCACTGCAGGGTCCCAGGAAGTGGGAGAAGTTTGCTGCCATTAGCAGCAAAACTGCTCCTGCTTCCATGCACGTGTAGGTGCGAGTAGTTTACTCTAAAGTAAACTTATCTCGGATCAAATGCACGTGCAGATGCACCAAGTCTGCCCTGCTTCTATTCTAGAGGGTGGGGAAACCACCTTCCCTACTTAAGACATGCACCCTAATTTCGGAGGGGTGATTTTGAAGGAAAGGGTATGCATTACTCTTAGAATATGTTACTCTTAGAATTTCTTAAATAAACCTATTATAGTTATTATGGCTGTGACTCCATAATAGTTCTACAGGACAACTCAATATGCCTAGAAGATGGTTCCTATCTTTACTAAATTCTATAAGGCTTTTCCAAAAATGAAAAATGTAAGGTAATATTTTAATTACTTAGTCAAGCATTGCTAAAGATGGAAAAGGGTTAAGCAGCTATTGAAGGTGATATGAAAGCATCAGCTCATATTCCTAAGCTATTACACAGTAGTGAATTTTTAAAGGTCTTACATGAGGTCTGATAAAATAATTTTTTTATTACATCATTAATCTAGTGAGGAGATTACTGTACAGTATTTTCCAGATCAGTATTTACCGACAAAGAAAATGCTCGTGGTGTGGATAAAGTGGACTGGTAACTGTTCTAGCTCTTCCTTATTTTCAGCTTCTGAAACATACTAACAGATCTAAAAGTATGTTGAATCCTTTCCCACATTGGTTTTGGGAATTAGAAGGGGTTTAATGTGAGTGTGACTAATGTGGGTCTGATGTGAGGGAGACAACCTCTCTATCAAGATGCTGTTTAGCTTATGAAAATAGTTGGATATCTCTGCTTTCAAATGTCTAAGGAAGAACTATCTGTGAAGGGGAAAAAAAGCATAACCTGCCAAAATCCAAATTCAGGTTTCTGAGTGTGTATGTGACATATATATAAAACATTATTAATTTATGGAACTAAAAGATACACTGAAAGAAATATCTTGAGATAATACAGAGTGGTGATTCTCAATCAGGATTCCATGGTGCCTTGAAATCCTTTCAAGGATGCCATGGGGTGCCATGCAATGTTAGTGCTGTTAGGTGTGCAACCATGATTTACAAATTAAACTGTTAGTTTTCAAACAGGAATCCATAATGTTAAAAACATTCTGCCTTATTGGAGTGTTTCTGAATTCTGTGCCACAGAAGAATTGCTCTGTTATTTTTGTAGTAAAAAAGCAAGTGAAAATTAAGAGCTGAAATTTTCTGAGGGTTGCTTCAAGCGTAATGAATGGTGCCTCAAATCTATCAAGGGGTACTTCAAATCTAAAAAGGTTGATAACTGCTACTATAGAAAGAAAAATGTGCATAATATGTACTCTGGATACTTCAAAGAGGGCATAAAGGGTACATATTCTTTCAGAGCAACCACAGGGAGAGTGAGAAGGACATACATATCCTATCATAGCACTTGCCCTACATATATAAGTACCCTGCTTGAACATACAAATGTGAATTTTGAGATCAGGATTACATTTTTGAAACACAAGTTTCTCCATTGAACATTTTGGAACCAAAACAAAACAAAATGCACACATGCAATGTGCTTTGTATTTGAAGTACAGTTTTACTCCAAAAATTATTTTCCAAAACACATTGTATCTGATTAAACAGGTCTGCTCCTTGTTTTAATTCAGAGCTATATGTATCCATAGAAGGGAGTAAAATATATTTGCAAGTTTATGCTAGCAAGCCTTGAAGAAAAGACAGACTTAAGACTGAATGAGCTGGGTTATATTTCCCCTTCTGCCTAGCACAACAACAGAATTATTTATTGAGTAGCAATCTGTTACACTTTTGAAGATAATGGGTGCAGTGGAAGATCCTTGAAAGATTTATAAATGAAGTACATTTTGATGGCATCACTGGGGACAATATACCAAGTCCAACTGTGTGGCTGAGAAAGTCTCTAATTTTTTTATCTTTCAGAGAAGAGAGAACAAATAAACAAGAACAAAACATTTTAGAATATTTTGAAACTTTGCTATTTCTGCACAATATATGCCATAGCTGAAGAATCCTTTCAGGAAAAGGCATCCTTTCAGGGCATTATGAATATTTATTGACTGGATGAAGAATTTAATATTTTAATTTTCTCTTTTAATAATGACACAAAAAGTTGTAAGGGAGGGGGAGAAAATCCTTGCTGTGCTTCTTTAAGGGTGCAGACAGAAATGCAGCACCCTGGTCTAACTCATGGCACTTTGCAGAAGGTACCATGAGTTAGATCAAACCTCCTGAGCTAACAGACATCAGCTATTGGGTTGAGAGGGTGTGGAATCGAGCTCCAATTTAGAGCCGCTCCAGAGATGGAGGCTGCATCTCTCCAGTGTTTCTCACCTAGCTCTGCAGCCCCTCCTGGAGCTCCGGTACTGTGTCTGGATGGGAAGGAGGAGAAGGCTGGGAAGACAGCTCATGCTGGAGAGTTCCCCAGCCACACTGGAGTTGGAGGGGCAGGTACATTGGAGCCCCCAACCTCAGAGGGACTCCAATATACCCAGATCACCTCCAGTGCTGGCTAGACAGACTCTAGAATGAGCTTCCTCCACTCCCTGCAGCAGGTAGCTGCATCTGGATTTGGAGCTGGTAAGTAAGAGGTGGGGGAGAGGAGGCCAGAGGAGTGGGGGAATAATGAGTGGGGGAATAATTATTATAATAATTATTATAATAATAATAATGACCCTGCCAAGTCCCATCCCCTGCCTGCTTCCCCAGATCCCCTGCCTTCTCTCCCTGACCCCTGCCCACTTCCCCAGCCCTCCCCCCCATGGCTGCCCCCACTCCTCCTCATGTCTTCCCACTGGCCCATGCTGCATGAAGGGCTCTACCATGAGCCCCCTGCCCAGCACCCGCTCTCCTAGCTCCCTCCACAGCCACCCTGCCCACCTCAGCTCCAGTCCTTTAAGAAAAAAATCACGAGAAAAACCTCAGGACTCACCACTCCTGCAGCACCCTGAGGGCTTTAGGGGGTTTGTTTAGAACCCCCCCATATGGCATGGGGCAGCATGGATCGTCCCTTGCTGGCAGGAACGGTGAGTTGCGGGGTTCTCTCATTTTTTTTTCTTTAAAGGGCCAGAAATGGGTCATGTGGGGCAGCCATGGGAAGGAAGCTGCCGGAGGGGTCAGGGGGCTCATGCAGAGTCCTCCTTACAGCGTGAGGCAGTAAGGATTCCCCCCCCCCACACACACACATACCCAGAAGCACCCAGTGAGTCGGGGCTTTTTATCCCAAAGTGCTGGGAGCTGGTCAGGCAGGGCAGCCATTGCCAGGCTGGCAGAGGATGGGCCTCAGTGATTTGAAGATTCAGCTGAATCAATTTGGGACAGTGATTCAAATCACCAAATCAAATAGTTGTCCCCTGAATTGGCCTAATCCAAAGTGAACACTAGCCATTTTGCACAGGTCTAAAAAATACAAGTGGGTACAGGTGACTAAAGCTTTTATATTGAAAAGCATTTTTCCATCCCAAAATAATTTAATTTTTTTAAACAAAGTGATTTTTTGGGAAAAAAATTAAGACGAGCATACAGAGTTGACAATTCTTCCTCCCTATCCCCCACCACTGAATTTTTTTTTAAATACTGTTGATTAACTTTTCATGAATATTATTAAGTCACTGATAAATTTCACATATTAAAACAGGGTTTTGGTAAAACAGAACAAAACAAAACAAAAAACCCATAACCCCAAACCACTACTCTCAAAACAGAAACTTTTTGAATGAAAGTTTGACAAAAGTGTCTTAAAATAACCCATGTAAAGTACAGAAACATTTCAGAAGAAAAGCATAAAGACAAGAGAAAATAATTTTAAAAATTACCAAGTTGCAGGACAATAGGTCTTTATTTTCCAGATAGCTCTAAAAAGGGAGACACACTTGACTTCAAGGGATATCTTTTTAAGCTATAGGAATACATAGGCAGACAAGGTTCCTTGGGTGAATTTGATATCTTTTATTAGACCAACCCAAATGGTTGGAGAATAGTTATTAAGCAAGCTTTCGGGTTCAAGA
>JAGPOW010003316.1:31922094-31933793 GCA_030014935.1 Caiman crocodilus
TAACTATTCTCCAACCATTTGGGTTGGTCTAATAAAAGATATCAAATTCACCCAAGGAACCTTGTCTGCCTATGTCCTTAGACCAACATGGCTACAACTCAAACCCCTGCAGCATGGGAATGCTTATTAATACATGTTTGTTCCCAGGTCCACCAGATATATAACTGATTGTCTGAGGAATGGATGCTTTTAGAATACTGACCTGAGGAAAAAAATGTGAAGAAATATCCAACAAACTGTATCTGGAAAATTTCCAATATTAAATACCAAGTTATATATATTTGACAGATATACACACGCACATGCACATACATTTATGTAAAGAAAGAAACAGGATAATAAGTAGGAAATATTTCATGTATAATCAAAACAGTGACATACTTTACACAAATGTGTTTTTCATTGAGCAGACAGATGCCAAACTGACAGAAACTTCCATATCCTTGTTTAATATGCATGTCCCATACTCCCGTCTTTTAGCATTCCTGTTTAAATCATGTAATGCCTTTTGATCAACTACCTTGTATTTCCTGTTCATATCAATTTATTCCCTTTCATTTATTTCCTTTGTTCAAAACAGGCAAGAAGGCTTCATATTATGAAGTGCAAAACATTTTTTGGGGGGGAGGGGTTGGTTTGTTTTTTCTCTTGTAGGCCCAAAGTTTGCAGCTTGTGTCATCAGCAAAGCTGAACTGGCAAAACATGCTTGCACCAGGAATGCTTAATTCTTAACCCACTAATTTTAGGGTGGAACTATTTCTGGAAATGTTATGAGGCTGTGTGCTGAGGAACTGCTTAGTCTGTCAGTATAAAGGCACTAACACTTTGGTACAAATAATTTGGCTCAGATGTTTTCCATACACTTGGTGAGCTGGCTTCACTCAAATGCTCCTACAAAGTACATGCCCCTTATTATATCAGTGTACTCACTTTAACATACAGTTCCTTAAAAGTGGTCAAGATAAAATACTTAAATGATAAAGTTATTAATACTGGTTTCTATCTGTTGGTAATATGCTACAGTGCAGGCTTATTTGGAATCATAACGCAGCTCAAAAAATATGTATGGAATTGGTTACATTCTCTTTTTTTCCAATTTTTTTTTTTTTTTGCAACCAATAGGAAAGACAGAACAGAAATCCAGTTCAAGAGTACTATGGTAAAGGAATAGCATAGGAAGAAAGGATAGATCAGATGTTCTGTTTTCTCTGAGGATTAAACTGAAAGTTTTATAAGGGATGACATGGTGCAGTCAAGACCCATTCAATTTAACTGACTAACTATGTCAGAAGGGCAGCTAAGTTTAGTGGCAGATCCATATCACAGAACAGAGGGTTAAGAAGCTTCTGTAGTGAGCTCCTACATGTTGAGTTTTGTTGTCATTCCTCAAGTTGCTGCCCCTTGGGTCCATATCACTTTCAGCTGCTCTACTGTAGTATGGGAAAGGAGATGAACAGAACAACAACAAAATTAAGTCAGTAAAGAAACATGAGCTTTAAGTTAGTCTTTCCTTACCCTGACTTGGGCTCCATGCTTTTTGGATATACCTGAGTAATTAGCCCTTAAAAAGGTTTTCTTACCTTTTACCATTTCATGGACTATATGAAGGTAACAACGATGGTATTTGCAAAAATGAAAAAAAAAAAACCCGTGAGAACACTATCTTTCAGTTTCGGTTTAATTCTTGATATTGGGACTGCAGCACTGTATTTTTGGCTTTGCACATTTTAAATGAGGATTTAATGTCTATGAAAGATGTTACATGGATTGCCTTAGAAACAGAACAACTCCAGCAAGTAGTATGTACATCCCGCCCTTCAAAAAAAGTCTCAACACACTGTAAAACTGAATTAAAGGCCTTGATTTGCTCACAGATCAAAACCACCACAAGCCAGAGAAATGCAACCTTTCCTGCACCACCTTGTGAAAGTTCTTCAACCCCTATTAACAAGATTTCCTAGAAGGCCAAGGGTAATTTCATTCCATCTCCAGACTCCTTTAATCCTTAACCTCAGTGCTTAACTAAAACTACAGAAACAAGAGTACCTCCAGTTAGTACTAGGGGAGATGGTAGTTTCTGTAGATAGCTGTTAAATGGGAGGTGAACTGAGATCACTTCATTTTAAGCTTGCAATAAAGAGTCCTCCAAATGGAAACAACTTCTAGGGTACTGTTCCTCATGTTATATTTGAATTAGAGACCTAAATAGGTAACATTTCCATATGTTACAACCAATTGCCTGGCCCATCCAATCCACAGCCAACACATTTTGAATGTTTATAAAGTTTTTTTTATCTACCACAGCAAATATGATGATAAAAGAGGAAAATTGGAGCCAACAATTTCATCATTAAATGTGTTCTTTTCTTAAAAGAAGAAAGGAAGCAAGTGTGCAACACATACTCTGTTCTCATTAAAGAACAGAAAAGCTCTTGTAATTAGGATTAACAGGGAGGATTAAAAATGGAATGGAAAAATCAGATGTGACAGGTGGTGAACTGCAACTGTAAGAAAGGAACAGACCATGGCTTTGTCATAGTGTTTTTAAGCCATTCTAATTTATCCAAAATATAAGCATAAGTGTTTTAGTCCTCAAATATATATTTAGCAATGCTAATTCTCCTCTAAAAAGAGGAATAAGACAGCTCTCCCAAAAATGTGGTTTGGTTCTAACCAAGAAAGCTACATTGTATATTAATGCAAACTGGCATTGAGCACCTAGCCTACCTTTCCTTTGAACAATAGGTGATATCATCAAATACCTTCAACCTCCATTCAGTCAGGCTAGAGACTGCAACAGAGCCTGGAAATCATATTAATCTTACTTGTCTGTGATCTCCTCCAAGCATAAAAAGGCAACATTTTTTGATGGTCCTATTTGACCTTTCATTGACCTTTCATTTTAGTTGATTATATGATCCTGTTTGTGTTGACTTAATTGTGGGTTCTGATTGGGATGAATAGAATCACCAGAAAGAGGTTCTGCTGGTTTCTTTTTGAACAATCTCAGAGGCAAGAGCTGAACAACTGCTCCTCCTCCCTAAGGGCTCTCAGCTGTTGAGTACTGCTTGGCTCAGCCTGATCACCCCTTTTGCTCACCATCTGTGTAAGGTCCCTGGAGGGAATGTGTGGCAGCCTTGTATACTCATCCCACTGCTATCAATATGCTGATGACACTCATCCCACTGCCTCCTCTTTGTTAGATCCAGGCATATCTGTCTCTATATTTTCTCAGTCCCTGAAAGAGATTAAGATTGCCATGAAAGTCATCATCGATTAAAATAAATCTAAAGAAACAGAAGTGATGCCAGTTGGCAGCGTGAAATGTTTTGAACACTCATTCAATTGAGGCAGTGCCCCTCCATCATCACCCCCACCATAACATGTTTGTAACTTTAGTACCCTACCACTTTCATTGTGACTCAGACTGAAAATCTGGCCCAGAAATGGGAATTTTTCCACAGGATTTTCTTTTTGCATTTGACCCTGAAACTATCACCTTTCCTCTCAGATGTCAAACCATCCTTTTTTATTTGTACTTTTTTCACTTCTAGATTAGACTTCTGCAAATTCTGCCATGGCCAAATAAAAGTATCATTGCAAGTGCCTCTTGTAAAATGTAGGCAGCAGGTTCAGAAGCAAATTGGTTGGGGAAAGAGTGTGGTCATTGTAAAACACAGGTGTATCTAACTAGTTAACTTATTACAAAGCTAATTAAAAGGTAGTAACTACTTTCTGTGAAATATTTTTAAAATATTATGTTTAAAAAGAAAGATTTAGAGTTGATTAAAATAGAAAAGTTTGGGTTTAAATTTTCTTAAGTTTTGCTTTTTACATTTCTCTTTCCTCTACCTTTTTCCACTGAAAAGGAGGAAAAAATTGAAGGAGAAATGGAGGAGTAAGAGAAAATGAACAGAATTTTTTTTTGCTTGTAATTCGAGTAAAATAAAAATATTTATCTTGATACAGTAAAAGAAATTGGAAATCTCTTTCCACCAGTTAAAAAGCCACATTTCACTGAAAAAAAGAGTTGAAAATATTTTGACGGCCTCTTCTTAGCCTCATTTATTGGAAAGGAAAAATGGTAATAATTGTGGTAAAATGCCTATACTAGATCAGAAAGATGTGACTCTGACTTTTGTGGAAGGTATGGTGTGAGGAACAGGCAGACATGTGCAGCCATATTGTGGGTTGTAACCTGGATCCCACTTTCCACATATTAGACTCTAATCTTTATTGCTGAACTCTGCATACAGCCTGTCTAGTGGGTGTAGAGGACCAGGATTCTCATCACACCACATCTCCCTGTCTTTACAAAGAAATGTATTAGATTACAATGTGTTATAAATTATTACCAATAGACTATAACTTTTAAAGCTATTTACAATGCTGTATCAGTCAGCTAATACATACACATAAAACGGCTCTGCAGAATTCCCTTCTCTTATTGAGCTTTCCTGCTGAAAAACTTCCTTGAGGAGGAGGTTCATTTTCATACTCTGCCCCATCCCTTTTGGTGGTTGATTTTCTTTTTACTGAGATGAAACTATTTCTCCAGAGAAAGTTTTTTGGAGTCTTCATTAAGTAGGATTGAAGGGTGTTTGCTATATTTTAGACAATTCCAAATATTTGGGAAATTTTATGCCAAACTCTGCTCCCAGGCAGCATCTCTAATAATGGCTTTTCTCTGTGCTGCCAAAGTTTTAGTTCAACATCTTGTTTCAGTTCCTATAGGTTGGGCCATTTGGGTTAAAGCTGCATCAGTGCCATTGATAACAACATCCCAAGTCATCCCTTGAGTAGTTCACCCAAAGAAAGTCCTGATGCCAGTGATGTAGATCAATGTCAGAAGTGCCAAGTATAAATCTATGAATTGATATAGAAGCTATTTCAGGGTCTGTACTGCTTTATCAGCTTCTCTGTTGCTCCGAGTGAAGACTGCTAGTGTAATGCTGAAAAACTGAAGTTTTCTGCTAACTGTGGGAATAATTCAGAGGTGAATTGAGGTCCATTGTCTGATATAAGGACCACAGGAATGCTGTGCCTTGCAAAAACAGACTTCAGTTTTTGGTTGACCCTTGGCATGAGGTTGGTGCAAGTAAAGCCAAGTCAATATTTCTGGAAAAATAATCAACTACAGTAACATACATGTATCTTTTTCAGAAGAATATATCCATTTCTACCTGCTGCCAAGGTCTAGCTAGTATCTTTGTAGAAAGCAATGGCTCCAAAGACAGTCTTTTGTTTTCGTTGCATTCCTCACAACCTTCTACGAAAACAGGAATTTGCTTCTGAACCTAGCCATCATACAGTGTCGTGCTCTTGCCCTGCATTTGTTTAAATACTGATGTTCTTTATGGATCCTTGAAATAATTTTTTCCTGAAGTGCTTGAAGGATCACAATGTGTCTTCATTTAAGGAGAAAACCACTGGTCACATGGAGGTCATTTTGATCCTACCAACATGGTTGTAGATCTTTTGGCACTTGTGTCCAGTGGTCTCACCCATTCTGACAAAAATAAACTAGTTTCTGGCAAGTGTCATCCTATCATTCCTCACTTTTAATTTGTTCAAGTCTAGTAACAAAACTTCATTTTATATGATTCTAATGTGGTCAATATACATGTTAACATATTTTTCTAAAATAATTTCTTCTTGAAAAGTGCCCTTTATCCTGTATTCTGTATTTATTGCTGGACATTGTTGCCAATGGTAGCTTGAAGTCTTGCCACCTCTGTAGCACCTTTTACTGCTTTCACTATTAAAGTTTCTTGACTGTTTTTGCCTCAGTTTTGTTCTATATTTATGTTGTATCCTGGCTGAAAGGGTCCCTCTTGTTCCTTTACTATTGTAATGTTGTCTGAAGACATGTTAGGTACACTGTTAGTCTGGAAGATATACTGCTATTTCTTGTTTCTTGCATGTTAACTTTCATTATGGCTTTTGCTAGTGTGAGTTGTGGATCTAACTGCAGTTGTGCTGAGAAACTGGTATCACTCATGCAAGACATGAGTGATACTAACAATCTAACAGAATCTAAAGACATGAGTGATACTAACATGTGTGATACTAACAATCTTGTCTCTTATGAGTTCTTTTTTCAAAACTCCATAATGACTTTGTTCAGCGACAGTGTGAATTGCAGTAATAAATTATTCAGCTGTTTTCCCTGGTTCCTGGTATTTTGCATTATATTTGGCCCTTTTGTACATAACATTACTTTTCCCTATAAAATAGGACTCAAAACCTATTTCATTTTGTTATAGTCCTTCTTTTCCTCTTCAGTGGGTGCATCTACTTGACACACTATACTATGCTGTAGAGATAATTACTTCACAGTAAGCACCTGTGTCTAAACATGCATGTGCTTACTGCATAGTAGCTGTTTCTAATCACAAGTAATTTGCTACCTGGAAATGCAAGTAGCAAATTTACTTGCGAGTAGTTACTGCACAGTAGCACATGTGTAGAGGCCTGACCAGGAGCAAATGTGCTCCTAGTCACCCAGGCAGCAAGGGGCAGGAGATTGCTCCCTGTCCTTGGGAGCTAGCTGCTGCCAGGGTGGGCTTTGCCACCAAAGCCTGGGTAGAGACAATGTTCCCCTGCCCTGGCAGCAATGAGCTCCCATGGCCAGCTCTGTGATCACTGGGCTGGTGCTGGGAGATCCTTGCCTCCCAGCCTGAGTACCACACTCATGGAGCTGATGCTGGGAGCTCACTGATGCTGCAGAGGGACATTGTCTCTGCCTGGGCTCTGGTGGCAGAGCCTGCCCCGGCAGCAGGCAGCTCCTGGGGGTAGAGAGCAATGTCCCAGGCCATGCCAGGAGACAGCAGTCTCCTGGTGTCTGGGCTAGCACCCTGGGGGAGCCTAGAGCTCCCCCTGGCTGCTGTAGAGTCCTGTTGCAGGGCTTCAGGGAGTGGGCATAGTCTGTTGGTAGGAGCAGCATATCTGCTCCCACACCCCTGCATGTGAAGACATGTCCAGGAGAATTTACTCTCTAGTAGCTTATTGGAGAGTAAACTGCTCCCAGATTATTTGTACGTGTAGACATGCCCAGTGAGTGAAAGGGCACACAGAATATAATCTTCAGCCTTTCCAGTGGGAAAGATGAGGGCATTTAGCTCATATTCCTATGTTCTTTCAGCTAATCCTGAACCCTTCCAGAACCACTAAAACCTTCTGATTCAGCAAGGCTAGCTGTCTGCATTCTCACAGTCCAACCTCTGTAGCAGAGCTATCAGTGTTATGGCCTCCATAGCTACACTGGGCTTTCAGCCTCTTCACTGCAGTGGACAAAGTCTCTGTCTGCACCCTGCACCTCCTCTCTCTTCCTCCTTTTATTTTTTCCCTAGAGAGAAGGTACAGGCTCATTTCTGACATCATGTGATACAAGGGAGACAGACACTCAGCAGCCATATTGTGGCTCATAGTCTGGCTTCCCCAGGGACAATCTAGACTTTAATGCAGTTCTCCTAGTATATCCTATCTACTTGGTATGGACGACCAAAGCTCTGGATCACTCTACAGAAGATGTGTGTATGGTTGCTTCTGTAACCTAACTGATAGGGCTCAATTGGGACTGCAGCCCTGGGCACTGCCTTTTTTGTGAGGGGAGGCACAAAAATAACTGTCTCTGGACCTGGAGACTGGTCTATGTGCCAAAGCTGCACAAGTCATGGAGCTGTCCCATAAGGCCTCTGGGCCGCTTATACATAAGTGAGTATTAATCTAATGCTCTTTTAACTGGCCAGTAAGACTTAGTTTTGGTGGGATCTGCGGTAGCACTTAAAAGTCAGATCTCATTCTGCTCCTTTTATGGATTTTGAAGAATTTGAGAATTTGTCTGGGCGAATAGCAAATATTCTTGAGGCACAACCAGAGCATATCAGACTACAGATCTGTCATAACTCCTCCAAAAAACCCCAAAAGACAAAAACCAAACAAAAAACAACCATCCAGGTTTTTGAGGTGTATGTTTATAACTGCCCCCACCCTACTCTCTCTCCCCTTCCCTCTTTCTCTCTCTCTATATATAAGCATAAAGATTGATAGATATGCATCTGTCTATAAAATACTAATTTTAGTCATATGTCTATATTGAAGTGTCACTGGACTTAATATATTGAGTAATTGGAAGGATAAAAATAAATTTTTATATGATAGCACAAGCCTTCCAATATAATTTGCAAAACTAATCAATTTAATTGATTGTCACCAACTGGTTTTTAAAAAGTTACCTACACACACAAACAAGATGGAAATTTATTCCTGTAGTTGCAAACTGGTTGCTAAATTCTCAGTGAAAGGAGATCTGGAAACTGAGTTTTAGGGGAAGCTAATAGTCACATTCTCTCAGAAAAAATAAATCTGGAGTTGTAATGGAAAAGACATTTAATATAACAAAGCTACTTGGGTAAGAGAAGAACTATAATGGCTTCTGTATTGTATTCATGGAATCTAGTACAGGCCTAGCTATAATGAAAATAAATTTGTCTTATTTTTCTGTTCCAGATAACTTTTTGAATTATATTCAATAATTAGACTTTTGTCACCAAATCAACTTGATTACATACACCATGTACAAACACCAATGTACTAATCCCACAATTAGTTATGTGACTAAAGAGAAACACTTGCATCAGCTTTTGCAGAGTCAGCCTTAGGGAAAATGGCACCCTGGGCAAGCCTGTATTTGCCGCCTCGCCCCCCCTCACCCCGAGTCAGCAGCACTGCTGCAGGCAAAGGCAGAGGCAAACAGGAAGGGGACAGTCTGGGGGGGAAATGCAGTGGCATGGTGTGCCAGGCAGGTGGGTGGGCAAGCACTTGTACGCAACCACCTGCATGTGTCTGGGGGGCAGACTGGGCTGGGCACCACTCCTCCTGCTTGGGGCAAGGATTGGCCAAGGCAGGGCAGGGTGGTGGGGAGTGTGGCTGTGAGTGTGGGCTGCTCACATGTGTGCATGGTGCCCCACTGACCATGGTGCCCGGGCAGTCCCCCAAGTCACCCACCCCTAAGGCCAGCTCTGAGCGTTTGCAGGATTGAAGCCTATATGACTTCAATGTTATATAGTCTTAATCTTGTAAAGATTTATTCATGTAGATTTATTCATTTCACCATTGTCATTAAAGTTGGTACTGTAATTAAAATTACTCTTAGCTTGATTGGGCCTTACATTTGCTTCTAAATGTCTTTTGGGCAATGTCTTCTTCTGCTTAAGGCAACATAAGTTCCACAGGCCAAAAGACTAAGAAGATGCTCTCTCCTTTTAATATAGCAAATACAGTAATGCTGAATGAAAAGTAGTGACCTGCTCATACATTTCTGTTGGTAAGCTCGGTGACAAGATGGTATTCAGGACCAAAATACAACATTTTCCCCAACCATTTAAATTTAATAAACTGTAGAAAAAAGGTATAAAGCGAGGGATTCCTGACTTTGAGTTGGCTTCAAGTTACGTAAACAACAGTCAACTACTACAACTATGTAATTTACTATTTTGTCACAAATGGCAGTGGGTTTTTTTTAAGCTAATTTACGACATGCTTTCTTTGTAAAAAGACTGGCAATTGCTTTTTTGTTTCTATTATTGGGTTGCCCCATACAACTGTTTAGTAAAATGTATATTATTTTAAAAAATAAGAAAATTGTTATGAATGAAAAGAATAAATTTTAGTGATTAAAACATAATACAAATTCTAGATGCCCTGTCTTCATTCTAACTCAGTATCAGTATAAGGAAAATGTTGTATGATACATATGAAAAGTCAAGAGATGACAAAAAGAAGAATATTCTTGAGAAAATTATAATGTCACATGTCATCTTTGGCATATTGCAAAAGGCATGCAAACAATGTAATAGAATAAGACAAGAGATTAATCAAAAGAAACAGCAAACTATCAAAATACAGAACATACCATAGTAAATCCCTTGAAATAAAATAAAGTAACAGGCATTTTTGCTTTATAGAGGGCTGAGCATTCTAAATTAAGCCCATATTCTTCAAAAGGTGAGAAAGCAGCATATTGTTGGGATCTGGAGTCAGACTTCAATTCTAAAAACAGAAGTTGTGGAATGTGTGGGTTCAGCGGAAGACACCAGCTGGGAAACAGCAGAAGTCTCCTGGTGTGTGACTGGAAATGTAAACTCCCATATGTTTAAAAGAGACACCTTGGCTCAAAAAGAACCTAGCATGGTGAAACATTTTATGGATCTTAAACTTCTTTGTTAGGACTCAGAAGGGTTGTATGACTTTTGCTCAGTTTTTACCTCCATGCATATATTATTTTGTTAAGTTAATTATGTTTGTCGATAATGCAATAGAAACCTTTTTGGTGAGTAAACAGTAACAGATTAAAGAGTGTAACAGGTTCTGTGGGTGAATGGGGAGAAGGAATCTATCAAAAGAAATGGTGGAAAGAATTAATTGAGACAAAGTCTAACAGGGAAAATAACAAGTGGAATTTTTCCTCTCTAAAGGAGCAGTCCTTTTCCCATCAGAAAATATGACCTATTTGTAAGGATAATCAGATTATAATAATTTGATCACAATCTGTTTACCATAAATATGGGGAGACAATTGGACTACAAAGCTTTCTAGGATAAAAAAAAATGCCACATTTGTTTGATCAGGAACATGCTTTGGAGAAAATGTGTTATATAATCCCCATAATTACAACATACTTTGGATGGTCATCATTTTACACTCATACGTTTGGTATTTCTTGATTCGCCTTATGAACAACAAACTTTCTCTTCTGAACTTGACAGTTGGAATTATAAAATCATGTCATTTTCACTCATAATTTATCAGAGTGGCATATTGCTCAACCTTGTAGATATTAGGAGAAAAGCATGTTTTGTCAGTAATTTTGTCAGCCTTTAACTTGACAAAATAAAATGCAAGGAGTACAGTTATGCAGTTTGTGAGGTGAACAAGTAGACTTGCTATATCTTTATAATTAAAAAACCCAATCCCACTTATAAGTTCAATGGGATCATTAGCAACCTTCAAGAGAATTGCTATTTTACAACTGAATCTCAGTGGGTTCATTCAAAGGAACCCTAGTCTCTTTTTATGACCAGGTTACAAAACACCTGGACGCAGGAGTAAGGGTTGATGTTATATACTTAGACTTTAGGAAGGCCTTCGATACGGTATCTCACACCATACTGGTAAACAAGTTAAGAGGCTGTGACTTGGATGACTGACTACACGGTCCGGTGGGTGGCAAATTGGCTAGAGGGTTGCACCCAGAGAATCATAGTGGATAGGTCAGTATCAACCTGGAAGGGTATGGGCAGTGGGGTCCTGCAGGGCTCGGTCCTTGGACCGATACTCTCCAGTATCTTCAGCAGTAACTTGGACGAGGGAGTGAAGTGTACTCTGTCCAAGTTTGCAGATGACACAAAACTTTTAGGAGAAGTGGACACGCCAGAGGGCAGAGAACAACTACAGGTAGACCTGGACAGGTTGGACATATGGGCAGAAAACAACAGAATGCAATTCAACAAGGAGAAATGCAAAGTGCTGCACCTACGGAGAAAAAATGTCCAGCACACCTACTGCCTAGGAAATGACCTGCTTGTAGGAACGGAAGAAGAAAGGGATCTTGGAGTCCTAGTGGACTCCAAGATGAACATGAGTCGGCAGTGTGACAAAGCCATCAGAAAAGCTAATGGCACTTTATCGTGCATCAG
>JAGPOW010003316.1:31938149-31974802 GCA_030014935.1 Caiman crocodilus
AAGCTGGTTTGATTGGCTGAATGCCTCAGCAAAGTTGTAACGGTACGAAATAAAACATGGATTAATTTCTTTTTACTCCATTTCTCCTTCCCTATTCTCTACTTTGTGGCCTCCCGCCCGTGGGCCTCCATTTCTTCCCTCAGCCCGGAAAATATTTCACTCTGTGTTCTCCCCTGACTGAGACTGGGGCAGCGAAAATTGTCCGGCGGAGTATCAATCTTAGTACTTTCCCTCAGATATTTTACACACCGACTATACTCTTTTACCGGGGAGTGACTGTCGGCATTAATGGACGATTTCACTCTCTCAAGCTTTACTTCATCAGCCTTGTTGAATGGCCTATATAGCACTGCTGGACTGGCCAGTAAACATCCCAATGCTGCTGGGGTGAGACCAGTTACGGTCCACTCCTTAGTTGGGCCCCCAGTTAGTTCGGTGGTATGGATGGATATATAACCATTGATCTTGCCGGCCTGCTCGGCCTGGTGGTAAGAGATGTGAGCCCACAGGTCATCCGCAGCTGTTGTCGGAGGCTGTTGTTGGGCTCTCCATGGACAGAACCTTGTAATCATATCCACACCTTCATAATCCTGCTCCGTGTGGGATCCTGTTCGTGATGCCATGTCCCGACAAGTAGTCGCCATGCTACAAGTAGGATGTATATTGGCACCAGGTGGTAAACCAACCTGGACGACGGCAGGTCATGATAGCAGGTAGGTATGGACTCAGACATGAAGTGAATAAACAAAGTTGAAACTTTACTCACAGGAATGAATTCAACATGATGCTGACAGGGATACAGACAGTTGTCGGTCAAGCGAAGATACAACCGCAACGCGTTAGGCACACTAGTCACAGTTGTAGACGGAATGAGCTCTATATACGTAGCTAGCGGAGTTTTTGTTCTCCAGCGTCCTAGAGGTTCACTCGGCTAGGCAGGTGATCAGTCTGCCTAATCGTGCACACGAGGAATGCTGCGCTGAGGGGAGCTTGTCCTTTTATCACCTTCTCAGCCAATCAGGGCTCTTTGTGACAAGAAGGTTCCAGAGAACACGGCTGCTGGCCAGGCAATCATGTCTCTGGAGCAGCCACTGATTGGTTCAGAGATCAGCAAAATTAGGTACTCAATTTCCAAAAGGTAAATTTCATGCAAATCAAGGAATTAATAGGCATGGGGTCATAGGAGGATAAGTTGAAGGATATAGGTGCCTAGGAGGCCTGGCAGCTTCTAAGGGGCACAGCTTCTTTGGAAGCCCAAAAAGAAACTATCCCAACATGATGAAAGCATAAGAAGAATGATAAGAGACCAATGTAACTGCATGTGAAGCTCAAAAATGCCTCAAATGCTAAAGGAAAGCATACAGACAATAGAAGAATAGGCAGGTCACCAGGGCAATGTACCAGGAAATACCAAGAACCTTCCAAGACAAAATTTGAGAGGCAAAGATAAAGAATGAGCTGCACCTGGTAAAGGAAGTTAAGGACAACAAGAAGAGGTTTGATAGGCATGTTGGCCAGAAAAGAAGAACCAAGGAAGCTGTGGGTCATCTTTGAACAAGCCAGGGATATCTCCTAACTAAAGATGCAAAGAAGGAGGATCAACAGCTACTTTGCTTCAGTCTTCACAAAAGAATTAAGCTATATCCAGACACTTAATAAAGACTACCTGGTTAAGGAAGGAGGCAAGCTGAGGGAGGAGATAACAAGAGAGGGTCTTTTTGGGTCTGAATGAATTCAAGTCAGCAGGGCCAGATGAATTTCATTGCATTGTCCTGAAGGAACTGGCAGAGGAGATCTCAGAAACCTTGACAATGATCTTCATGAAGCTGTGATACATAGGCCAGTACCAGAGGGCTAGAAAAGGGTCAACATAATGCCCCTCTTTACAAAAGGCAAGAAAGAGGATCCAGGGAACTACAGATTGGTTAACCTCGCCTCAATACCTGGGAAGTTACTGGATGAAAGATAGATCACAAGCAACCAGGGTGGAATTATGGAAAACAAATTGGGTCAAAAAAACTTGATCTTCTTTGGCATAGTAATTACTTTGGTGGATGAAGACAATGCTGTGGATATAGTGCATTTGGAATGCATCTGAACTTCAGCAAGGCTTTTGACAAGGTTACACATGACCTTCTCAGAAACAAGTTGGAGAAATGTGGGCTAGATAAAATTACTAGAAGGTGGATAGATAACTGACTCAAGAGCTGCAAGCAAGGGGTAGTTATTAACAGTTCCATGTCAGAATGGCAAGAGATTTCAACTGATCTGCCCTGAGCTTGGTGTTGTTCAACATGTTTACTAATGATTTGGATGCTGGCATAGAAGCTTCCTGAGCAAGTTTGTGGATGACATGAAACTGAGAAGGATTGTAAAGACATGGGAGGATATAACCACAATTCAGAAGGATCCTGAGAGATTGGAAAGTTGAGCTAGAGCTAACAGGATGAAGTTCAATGCAGACAAGAGCAAGGTGCTATACCTCAGGAGGAATAATTATAAAAGGATATAAAATGACTGATATCTGGATGGATAGCAGCACTATGGAAAATAATTTAAGTCATGATAGTTTGCAGACTCAATATGAGTCTGCAGTGTGATGCAGCCACACAAAAGGCAAAAGAAGTTTTGGGATGCACCAACAGAAAACATAGCAGGTGATAGTGCCTCTCTACTTGGCACTGGTTAGGCCTCATCTGGAGTATGGTGTAACATTCTGGGCCCCACATTTTAAAAAGGATGTCAGAAGTTAGAGAGGATCCAGAAGCAGGCAACAAAGATGATCAGAGATTTGGAAAGCAAGTAATATGAGGAGAGGCTGAAGGAGATGGGTATCTTCAGCTTAATTAGGGACAGAATAGCAGTCTTGAAATACTTGAAGGGTTGCCATAAGTAACAGGGAAAGCACCTTTTTTCTTTTGCTGCAGAGAGGAGGACACAGACCAATGGTTTGAAGTTGCACCAAAGTAAGTTTAGATTGCACATGTGGAAAACCTTCTTCACTGAGAGAATATTGAGACAATAGAACAGATTGCCTAGGGAGGTTGTGGACTCTTCATTACTGGAGGTGTTCAAGAAGATCTAGACATCCACTGATCAGGGATGATCTAGACATAGCCATGCCTATGTTCTACCATGGGTATTTCCTATACTTCTGAGCTTTGCTGATTGTCCCCTGTCCATTTTCTGCTATGTGTATCAGAGTGTCTCAGGGAGGGCAATAAAAATTGTTAGAGATTTGGGACACATGGCATTTGAGGAGAAACTGAGGGAACGAGGCTTATTCAGTTTGGAGAAGAGAAGCTTGAGGGAGGATTTAATAACAGCCTTCAACTACCTAAAGGGTGGTTACAAAGAGAACAGAGCTTGGCTGAAATGAAAACTTATATTTCATAGGATGTCACAAGGGAGTCAATAGATGGAAAACCCCTCTGGGCTGTCAGCAAAAAAATGTTGCACCCCCTGTGCTGCATAGCAAATGTGTGCAGACATTTGATAGATCAGGCTAAGCCATTCTTGATCTAAATTAATTCACTCACTTAAGTGAAATAACTGAGACAAGGCCCACCCTTTTGGTACAATCTAAACTCCTCAAATATTTGCATCCTAGTTAGGTTGATCTAAATGTAATGTCTCCACCTACCCTACAAGTGTAGAAAAGAATTTACTTTCTATTACTTGATGATGGCTTCTGCTACAAGCACATCTACCTCTAACTTCAAGGCCTGCACAATCAATCCCTATAATAAAAGGTACTTCCTAAAAAAGAATACTCATCACTTTTATTATATTTGAGTTTACTACAAGCAGCGTTTACTTAGGAACTTGATTTATTGCCTTAGGCACACCACTTTGCCACTCTGTACAAAGAGAACTTCACATTTAGAGAAAACCACGCTCACTTTTCAAGCAGCTCTAGACATCTGCCTTACAGGACTGATGTGGCATGTAATTTCCTTTCTTCCCACTGAACCCCAATATAACTCTGTATATGACTTGGGCAGCCTCTGCTGATCCAAGCTATATTGGTGTGAATTGGTGAGAGTTCTTACACATCTTGGGCATTGCTGGATTACAAGATCCTCAGTCATGCCCATTGTCTTACTCTCCTTCTCTGTTGAAACTAATTGAGTGCTAGGGCAGAGGGGGTAACAGTTACAAATAAAGAGCATTGTACATTTCTTTACTACTTTAGAGCCCTCCCTTCAGCAAAAACAACCTCCGGCTTGTTGTTCAGGCAACACTCTGCCCACTTTGTGCAGCTAGACCCTGGACAGAGACTAAGGAACTGGCGCTCTGTTTTATCTTTGCAGGTCTATAATTAAATGCTAATAAAATGACTGAAATAAGTACACTGGAAAGCACTTTGCTGCACCATGGTGAAGCTGAAAATACTGGAATCAGAACATATGCTTTGCTTCTACTTAAAGACTTAAAGATTATTACAGGCAGGCTTTATTGTGGTCTGTAATTTTGTTTTTTTTTTTAACTTTGACCATACCAAAAAGCTTTTTTTTTTCATGCAGCAATTGAGACCACTATATTACCAAGCCACACTACTGTGACCTTTGAATTGAAAATTACTATTTTAGCTTCTTTGGAGCAATACTTATATTAAATTTTAGGGAGAAGGTGGAAGTGATTTTTAAATTATTTTTGCATCCTAGAGCTCAGTTCTTCATTTCTACTCAAGAAATATGGACTTTGGTGCATAACTGCAGATTTTACAAGGAAGATATATCAAGGGTATGCAATTTATTTTGGTCAACACACTGCTCATTAAACTTCTCAATAGCTGAGTGGAACAGAGTGAACATATGTCAACTATATGCTCTAAATATGTGTTTTAAATTTAAAAGAAAAAATACTAATATTAATTTTATATTTAAAGACTCTCTTCTTCATATCTAGGTAATAGGTACTAGGTAAGCCATATATAATAATTAAGTGTAAGACATAAAGAAAGGACTGAATAGAACAGCCTTGATAACAAGAATGAACAGGAAGAAATCCTATGGGCTGATTAGAATAGGAAGTGTGTCCAGAAGAAGTGCTGTTACATACCAATGAAAACTTTTCAACACTGCAGGCTTTTTTATCTGTGGCAACTTAGCAGGTGAACAAGACATTTAAATCAAATAAAAAATAAAGTCTTAGGAACAAATAAAAACAGGTTGCTTAAACATTCGGTAGCTTTCCACCCTATTAAAATTCTTCTATCCGTTTTGCTCTTATCAAATAGTCATTAGGAATAATATATTTGATTTTTGCTTGCAGCATGGGAAAGTGTCTAACGAGATGTCATTCAATTAGTTCTCCATCCAGCTTTTCTTATATTTCCATAATCCCAGAAGGCAATAGTAGCATTCTGGGAAAGTCCATCCTCCTATCTTCCCTTTGTTCTCTGTCTTTGTAGCAAGTAGCATTTGATAATGGTGATAACACTTAGAGCTAGTACAGTGTAAACATGGTTGAATACCTGATCCAAAGCACACTGGGTGCATCTACCAGCAGTTTGAGCTGGAGTAAACTACTCCCAGGAGCAGCATCTATCTATGCATATACCCAGGATGGCAGTAATTAGAGCCAAGGCAGAACATTTTATACCAGGTCCAGGGACATGGGGAGGCAGAATGGCTGGCTGGGGTACGAGGGTGCTGAAAGGGAGGAGCTATGTGGCTAGGTGACAAGCAGGGGCCTGGCCCCTCCTGGCTTGGCTGATGGTGCAATTTATGCCTATTGCCATCATCTACAAATGGGTTTAATCACAGTTAATTACCCTGCTGTAAGATAGTACCGTCTCCAACAGTGGCCTAATAGCCTAAGCACATGAAGAGATGCAGCCACTGAGTACTGTTGTCATCCACAGCGCTTTGGTCTAGGCCTTGAGTCACAAACAGAACTTAGGAGGGTTTGAGTCCCAGCCTCAAACAGTCTGCGGCCTTTCTTGGATGCTTGCTAAAAGGAATCAAGGGACAGAAATGGTGTATATAGTCAGTCATGCATTTCAATGTTGTCACTGGGGAAAACATTCCTTTCTGGTGCCTATATCCTGAAGTCTGATATTTTATTACCTTGATGATAGCCCTGACACTCTTGAGTAATGGGGCCCTTCCTAAACTCAAGTCAATAAAATCTTTATGGCATCCTATGCCATTGCACAGTTTTTACATATTTTGAACTAAAACCTTTCCCATACAAGGCATGGATAAATGACTGCTTTTGCTCTGACATGAGAATATACTGTAACTCCATTACTAGCTCATTTGAGGAGTGCTAGTAATAAGTAACTGCTTGTATTTACAAATTCACCAGATTTCATTTGGTACCTTTCTGAGACAAATATTATTCTAGTAAAAATCAGTATGTACCAAATCTTAGGCTACAGGTATGAAATTCCAACTATTGGACCCCTGGCAGACGTTACACTTAAGAGGTGATTAACTAGATAATCATGCCTTAAGTAGTAACCCAGGCACACAGTCATACAATTAATAGCATGATAAAACAGGGAATAAGACACAAAGATATTAAACAATATATGTGTAATGTGTAGCATGGCAGGAGATGCAATTGTTGAGATTGAGGGTTAGAACTCATTGCACTTTTGACTGAATGTCTGCTTTGTTGTGCAACATGCAGTGCTTCCAGAGCATTACTTTATAGGAAATATGCAAAATAGGCTATGATTTATCCATACAGATTGGCTCTAGTCTAAAGGCTGTGTCAGGTTCATGTATGTTAGTCAAAATACCATCACATGAACAGTAGCAAAATAGTACTCCAGAAATCACCAGCTATGTGGCTTGCCTTAGTTTTTGGTGTGGCACTGGCAACTCTGGGCTAGAGAGAATTAATGCTTCCTGATCACTCAGATGCTTAGCTTGGCTGCTGAGGCAGTGAGCAAGGAAGGCTCCAGTTAGCACCAAGCATGATAATAGTTTTGAGTGACATGTCTGTTAGTATTTTTGTTTGTGTCAATAGAGCCACCACTCCTTCAGAGCCTGCCAGGTGCATTGAGAGGATAGATAAAGAGCTAGTTTAGCAATCTCAAAGCAGATAAAATATCCAAATAAAGCTAAGGGTGTAAGATCTAAATGCTTGGAAATTAAAATACTGCTGTATTTACTACATTCACAGAAATGTTTTCATTAATTCCTGATCTGCCTGTTTTAACAGCAGCTTCGTTTTCTGATAACATGATGAGACAAATTAAATCCTGCCTCAGGCAAAACTCAGACCACATGACTTAAAAAGAATAGTTAAAAAAGATTCAATATCTGTTATTAATGTGAATTTAATCTGTAGAACAACTTCATTTTATGTCTTAAACTTTTATTTAATTATTTAGGGCAGGAAGAATACCTAGTGGTTAGCAAGTATGTTGAGTGACAACATTTCTGGTTCTTATTCTGGTCTTGGTACCAATTTCCCAAGGGATGTTGTACAAATGAATTAATTTCTATGTTCATTACCTTACTAATGATGATAATAATATTGACTCACATCACAAAGCGTTGTGATTTTAATCTTTATTTTCCTCATTTGGAGATGACACTTTTCCTGTAAAGCATTTAGAAATTTATGGAAGATTTATGGGACAAAAAGTTTCAAATATGGAATTAGGTATTATTAAAACTTTGTGGGAAAGGGGGAGAGAGAGATGCGGATGCTGAAATGCAAAGTTATATATCCATATCAGCACCTCTTTCAATTGGGAAAAATCAAGCTAAATATTTAATATAAATGAATAGGACACCTGCTTAAAAAGTCTATGCCTATTTTAAAAACATGGGTCACAATGTTCTGAACTTTATTTGAACAGTCACTCCACTTTTAATGATACAAAGTGAAGTTTTAATTTTTGAAAATGGTTTAAAGAATGTGGCTTACTTGAGAATTTTATAACTGGGTATTCATTGTTATTTTGCTCATTTCTTTAATTTCCATGAACTTTACGGGTCTAAAGAAGATCTTGCTTTACTTTGCTGGCTAAATGCAAATGCATAAACAAGTGGTAAAATGCAGGAAAATATCACATGCTTCTCAGGTAATTAATGCCCTTTCAGTTTTGTATCTGCAACCAACATCTATACCAATAACCAAGAAATTCAGAATCCATAGTGTACCAAATTATCCTGGTACTAAGTGGAAGTCATGAGGTCAATCACAAGGAGCTTTCCCTATCAGTCTATATAGAAGCCAAAGACTGTTGCAATTATTCACCTGAGCATAATACATAGACCTATGTCCATAATGCCACCTATAGCCATGATACACATGGATGCTACTTCTCCTCAGATGCTATTGCTTCTACTGAATTCAATGGAATTTGAACTGATTGGTGGTAGTGCAACAAGTGAAGAGAAAAAGAGGGTTAATAATTCTGCACCAGCATAAAATGGAGCGATCATTGTTAAATTGAAATATGGAATCTGTTGCTATGGAATTGCCTCATACTGTGTTTTGTTCTCTGATAAATTTGAATATTTAAGCTGCATTTTTTAAAACATCAAAGCATAAATACACACTTCATAGGTTCAGAGATTCATAGGTTCACAGATGTAGGGTCAGAAGGGACCTGAGTAGATCATCAAGTCCGACCACCTGCCCTGGGCAGGAATGAATACTGGGCTCATATGACCCCTGGTAAGTTTAAGCTCATATGACCCCAGCTAGGTAATTATCAAGCCTCCTTTTAAAGACCCCTAAGGTAAGAGCCAGCATCACTTCCCTTGGAAGCTGGTTCCAGATCCTGGCCGCCCTGACAGTGAAGTAGTCCCTCCTGATGTCTAGCTTGAACCTACTCTCAATCAACTTGTGGCCGTTATTCCTTGTTACTCTGAGAGGTACTCAGGGGAACAGGGTCTCACCCATTCCCCTCTGGTCCCCCCTGGTAAGTTTATAGATGGCCACCAGATCCCCTCTCAGCCTTCTCTTGTAAAGGCTGAACAGGTTCAGATCTCATAGCCTCTCCTCATGGGGTCTGCCCTGCTGCCCCCTGATCATGCGAGTGGCCCTCCTCTGGACCCTCTTGATGCTGTCCATATCCCTCCTGAAGTGCAGCACCCAGAACTGGATGTGGTGTCACATAGAGGGGAAGGATCACCTCCTTGGACCTGCTCATGATGCATTTGTAGTTGCATGACAAGGTGTGGTTAGCCTTACTGACCGCGTCCTCATATTGGCAGCCCATGTTCATTTTAGAATTGATAATGACTCCAAGATATCTTTCTGCCACTGTGCTTTTGAGACGGGATTTCCCCAGCCTATAGGTATGCTACTGGTTCTTTCTGCCCAAGTGCAGTACCCTACACTTGTCAGTACTGAATTCCGTCCTATTCACATTTGCCCACCCCGTAACCTGTCCAGGTCCAGTTGTATCCTGTCCCTCCCTTCTATAGCATGCCCACGTCACCCCAAATCTTACTGTCATCAGCAAATTTGAACAGGGTGCTATTCACCCCCTCATCCAAGTTGCTAATAAAGAAATTGAAGAGTATGAACCTGAGGACCGTGCCCTGGGGGACTCCACTGCCCACATCCCTCCAGGTCGAATATGACCAATCCACCACCACTCTCTGGGTGTGGCCCCCTAGCCAATTTGCAACCCATCTGACTGTGTAGGCATCAATGCCACAATCACCTAGCTTTTTAATGAGAATGGGGTGGGAGACAGTGTCAGAGGCCTTCCTGAAGTCCAGAAAGACTACATCCACCACGACACCTGCATCCAATGATTTTGTGACCTGATCGTAGAAGGCAATCAGGTTGGTCTGACAGGACCTGCCCCTAATGAACCCATGCTGGTCAACCCTGAGCATCATCCCCACCACTGGTCCTTCACAGATGTGTTCTTGGATAATTATCTCAAAAAGCTTCCCCAGGATCGAAGTAAGACTAATGGGCCTATAGTTGCCTGGGTCCTTCCTCCTTCCTTTTTTGAAAATGGGAACCACATTAGCCTTCTTCCAGTCTTCTCGCACCAGGTCAGAGCACCATGAGTGCTCATAAAGCTGTGCCAGGGGCCCCATGATGACCCCTGTCAATTCCCTCAGCACCCTGGAGTGCAGAGCATCTGGACCTGCTGATTTGAACACGGCCAGCCCCTCCAGAGGTTCCCTAACTTAGTCCTCCCTGACCCTAGGCCTGGCGGAGTCTCTCCTGATTCTGTCCTGAATCCTGTTGGGGAAGATGTCCCAGTCCCTGCTCAAAAAAATGGAGGCAAATAATTTGTTAAAAAGGTCTGCTTTTTCATCTGATGCAACTACCAGATTGCCAAACATAACCTGCAGGGGCCCCACATTTCCTGGTGCCTTCTTTTTACTCCCTATGTATTTAAAAAAAGACTTTTTGTTGTCCTTGATCCTTGATGCTAGCCCTAGTTCTGTCCTCACCTTAGCCTCCCTACAGACTCAAGTGATGGAGGTATAATCTTCTTTGATGATAGCCCCTCCCTTCCACTGGATGTATGCCTCCTTTTTGGCTTTCAGGCATTCCTGAATGCCTTTGACAAGCCAAGGGGGCTTTTGAGCACTCTTGTCCCCTTTGGCTTGCATTGAGACTGTCACCCCTTCAGCTCAGAGGATTGTCTCCTTAAGGAACGACCACTTGTCTTGGAAATCTAGTTCTCCTACTCTCTGGGACCGTAATGCCTCTTCTACCAATCTCCTCAAACTCGTTGAAGTCAGCCTTCCTGAAGTCAAGGGCTACTGCCTTGCTGCACTTTATTGAGACATTTGTTTCATCTGATTGTAGCTGAGAGCTATAATTTGAGCATCCCATTTCAGAGAATCCTCAGAGGGCTAAATATACCGACTCCCAGAAAGCAATCTGCAAGTCACAGTGTGACTCCATGCAGTTCAGTAGAATGTCAAGTTCCACTTTATAGGGTAGGATCTGGTCTGATTCCTGCAATGTATATAAGCTATAATATTAAGCTAAATGAGGCAGTAAGAGATAGACTAAAGACATTAAAAAGGAGTGTTAAATCATGTGCAAAAATAAAGATTTAAAAGAATAAAACTTAAAATGAACACAATAATGGACAGGCTATCCCTGATTTGGCTGCATAGGGTTTGGGGATCTGGTAGCAGGGGAGAAACAGAGGTATTAATTACTACTGTTGCCCCCACCACCAGATTTCCTAACTCATAGGGAGTCCCACAAGTCACATATTGTGTCTCCATGGGATCAGTTTAAACTACAGGTCAGGACTAAGCGCTCCTAGATTAGAAGATTTAAGATACAGCTAAACAATAACATTTATTTTTGTATGAATGAATTGGGCATCAAGGTAATTTTCTGAATTTAATAAGGAAGGTGAACATTATAGATGATTATATAGGAATAGCATATGTGGACCCACTCAGACATATTCTGAGTGCTGTGGGAGCAGGGACTGAAGGCGAAAGGTGTGCATGAAGAGTGGTTGTTCCTTAAGGACATAATCATTGAAGCACAAAGGAAGTCTATTCCCATGCAGAGAAAAGGTAGCAGAAGGCCTGGGAATCTCTTTTGGCTAAACAGGGAAATCATGGTCCTCTTACAAAAGAAGAAAGAGGCTTATAAACAATGGAAGCTTGGGGCAGACCCCAAGGAGGACTATTCCATGATGGCCTGCAGTTGCAAGGAACAGATAAGACAACAGAACTTTGATTAGCAAAGGGAGGAAAGGAATTTAAACTAGGTTTGCCAGGTGATGGAGATCAAAGACTTGAGGTAACTGGGGAAGGGGTGACCTCGAGGAAGTACAAGCATCAGTGGGCAATGAGGGAGGCATTCTCATATTTCCTGAGAAATCAGGGCAATTGAGTAGTTGCCTCACGTGCCTGTACACAAATTTACAGAGCCTGGGAAACAAGTGGAAGTCCTGGCACAGTCACAGAACTATGGTGTGATTGAAATAACAGTGACTTGGTGGAATAGCTTGCATTACTGGAGCACTGTCATGGATAGGTATAAATTGTTCAGGAAAGGCAGGTAAGGGAGAACAGGTGGAAGAGTTGCACTTTATGTAAAAGAGCCGTATGATTGCTCAGAGCTCCAGTATGAAACTGGAGATAGGCCTGTTGAAAGTCTCTGGGTTAGGATCAGACGAGATAGTAACGAGGGTGAATGTTGTGATGGGAAAGTAGTGGGCGAAGTTTTCTTCAAACAGCTAACAGAAATTTTGCAGTCATAAGTCCTTGTTCTCATTGGGGATTTCAATCATGCTGATGTCTGCTGGGAGGGCAACAAAGCAGTGCATAGGTGTGGCGGTGACACTCCCAAGGATCAAAATTTATCTCTGAGCCAAGACTGGAGAGGAATGTGGAGACCACAGGTTACCACCAAGGATCAAAGGTGTGGCAGAAGAGAGGCCACCACCAGAAGACAAGCCACATGGATGCTGGAGGGTGGAGAACAGCAGTGGTCATGGTGCATGGGGGAGAGTCAGCGTGTTTGGCCACACCGGCATGGACATACTTTATAGATGCATGCTGATCCTGGTTTTTCAGCTAGCCTTGGAGTGGGTAATAAAAACCCCACTGGCTGACATTTTGGGAGGACTGGAAGTGAGTCCTCCAGAGGGCCCCGGCAGGGATGAGTGGTGGCATCCCCAAGAGGAGGGGATGCCTAGCTAAAGCTGGCTTGGAGGAGCCAAGATCTTTATCTTTCACAAGACCATGGATCCTGGCTGGTGTAGACTGGGACAGAGGTGAGTCTGTGAGGAGAGAAAAAAGGAAGGAAGGAGGCTGAATCTGAATCCTTTTCTCCATTGGGGAAAAGGAGAGCACCTGGGAGTAAGGCATCAATGGGCAAACATTAGAGCAAACCAGGCTGACGCAAGACTTAAATAAGGATGGTACACCATCCAATCCAGGACTGTGGATAGATATGAGCTAATGCCCAACTGTGGCTGGTGGACTTTGTCTTAGCCTTGGTCAGGGATCATCATCTTTGGTCGGCATAAAGTGGGGTGTATGAGAGGCAGAGCCCCAAAGCAAATATCCAGGCAAGGAAGCTGAAAGAGGGAACCAGGAGAGGCAGGATTCAAGAATGTCTTCATACCAATAATCAGTAACAACAAGACATGGCAGGAAAGAATCCCTGGGGACCTTTTGAGGTATCTTACTAGAAGGCAAGCTGTTGACTCGAAAGGAGACAGCTGCATCTGAATGGCCAGAAAAAGAGAAGTGCTCAAGTGAACATCACAAGAGGTTACAGTAGGCAATCCAGGAAGTTTTTGGAGAGTGTTGAGGACAATTTCCTGGTGAAAATGCTGAAGCAACCAACTAGTGGGCATGTTCTTCTTGACATGTGGCTCACAAGCAGGGAATTCATTACCCAGGGAACTCATAGGCAGGATCCCCTGGAAAGCAAGTCTAAGGGGAACAGAAGTACAGGAGATCTGGCAATACTTTAAATGTGCAGGAAGACTAGCAAGTATGGCAGAAGACCAGCTTGATTTAGTAGGGAACTCTTCACTAAACCAAATATAACAGTATTGTTTGGGCATCCAGGGATGAAGTCAGGAAGGGCAAAGCAGAATTAGAGTGGCAGCTAGTATGGTCCATGAAGGGTAACAAGACATGTCTCTACAAATATGTTGATAACACAAAAAGAATGTAGACAAATTGGAAAGAGTCCAGCAGAGGACAACAAAAATGGTGAGGGGGGCTGGGATACATGACTTTTGAGGAGAGGCTGAGCTAACTGGGTTTATTTGGCCTAGAGAAGAGAAGACTGAGAAGCGATTTAATAGCAGGCTTCAGCTACACAAAAGGATGTTCAAAAGAAAATGGTGCTATACTGTTTGTAGTGGTGGCAGATGACAGAACAAAGAACAATGGTATCAAGTTGCAGCAAGAGAAGATTAGGTCGGATATTGGGAAGAATTTTCTCATTAGAAGGATGGCAAAACACTGGAACAGATTACCCGGAGAGGTTGTGGAATCTCCATCCTTGGAGGTTTTCAAGACCCAGCTAGACAAAGTCTTGGCTAGTATGATCTAGTTGGGGATGGTCCTGCTGGGAGTTGGGCTACATGACCTCCTTAGATCCCTTCCAACCCTAATTTTATATGATTCCAAGAGGAAGAAAGTGGGCAACAGGACTCAACCCTTACCCAGACTGCTTTGTTATTCCTCATGGCTTGTGCCTCTACTGACTCTCCGACTGATCTCCTGACTACCTGACCTGACTTGCCCTAGGACTCCAAGCTCTGTGTGACCTTTCAGTTTCCTACTTGGATTTCACACTGTGCCTAACTCTCTGGTTTCCTAACTCAGCCTTTCCCTCCACCCAACTCCTGATTTAATCTCTTGGCTACCTGTACTAGCTTGCCCCCTAACTTTATGCTCTGCCTGAACCTCTGGGTTTTTGACTCAGCTTCTCAGATTGATATCCTGGTTTCTAGGTTCCTGGCACTTGCATTCTTCTCCTGACTGTGGTTGGCCCCTCTGATGTCATATGACTCCCAGACCTGGCTAGCCACAAACTAGTGTGATAATCATTAATTAGAAGACTTTAAGGACTTGATGATAGGAATCCTCAAAGCAAATTCTTATCAGTAGTTTGAGAGGAATAAAGCATGATGATACTTCTTTAGTGTTTGTGTCTTGTTTCTTTATAAAGAAACAGCATATTTATAATGAACGTATTACTTTCAATGAAATACTTTCTCTTCTACAGGCCTTTCTTCAACATTTAAACTTGAATCAAATTCTGGAGGCACTAAAAGATTTATAATTTCTGCTCTCAACCCCTGCCCCATTTTCATTTCTGTAGAGTCTTCAACTGCCTAGTTATAATGAAACTTTTTGTAAAAAAATTTACAGACTTGGAAAGGATAAAAAATCTTTAGGAAATCTTCTGTTAGAAGAAATTTTCTCATATTTTTAAGGTAACAGAAATAAAAAAAATGAACCCAAATAATTACTTTTTACTCTTGTCTTTCTTGCCTAAAGAGAAGTATGAGCACACTATGTTGCCTTAAAGGGCTTTGCATATGAGCAGTTCACTATAGAATGCAATGTTGTGTTTATATCTTGTTATATCTTTACAGTTCTTGCCAACACAACCCAAGTACAAAGGAAAGACACTGAGAAAAGTGAAGGTTTGCTAGATGGCAGGAGAAAGAAATACTACATGAAAAATCAGGGTTGGAAGGGACCTCAGAAGGTCATCTAGCCCAACCCCCTGCTCAAAGAAGGACCATCCCCAACTAGATGATCTCAGCCAGGGCTATGTCTAGCCAGGTCTTAAAAACCTCCAAGGATGCAGATTCTACAACCTTTCTGGGTAACCTGTTCCAGTCCTTTACTACATTCCTAGTAAAAAAACCCTACCTAATACCTAGCCTAAACTTCCCTTGCTACAGCTTGAGACCATTGTACATATTTCCTCCTTAAAAATATGATGAACTAATTCTCATGTCATGACTCCTCCAACATGTAATGCTAGCTGTAGAATGGCATTCTCCCTAGACCTGAGAGTCCTTTCATTCTTTGTTGGCTGTACTAATTACTAGTTTGGCTTTTAGGTATGTTCATAGACGGCTTAGAGGGTTTTTTTTCTCCTCAGACAAAAGATAACCTACAGCAGGGGCAGGTAATGTTTTTGGCCAAAGTGCCGAAAAAGCCACAATACCTAGCTTGTAAGACACCAGAGTGCCCACATGCTAAAAAAACAAAACCGGGGCAGGGGACATGGTACGACACGCTGCATGTTAATATGGATAATAATTATACAAGTTGCCTTTTTTATTTTATTTTTTTACAGTAAATACCAGGTTTTCTAAAAATTCTAAACCTGGTGACAATAAATAAAACTTCATATACTACCTCTGTTGTTATGCATTCCTTTTCTGTTAAGCATGTTGCGATGAGAGAAAGAGAAGAAAAGAGAGAAAGAAGAGAAAGAGAGAAAGGAAGAGAAAGAAAAAAAAGAGAAAGAAAAAAGGGGAGAGAGAGAAAAAAGGAGAGGAGAGAACTAGACACATGCACATGCACACAGAAAATCAGATACACACACATGCACATATAGAGAATCACATGTGCACAAGCACAGAGAACCAGACACACACACACACACAGAACAGACATATGTGTGCACACACACAAAACCAGACAGAGGCAAACAAATACACAGAAACATGTGTGCGCATACACAGAGCGGGACTGCTGGGCTACTGGACAAATTCCAACCCAACAGTGCCCTGGGCCTACCACAGCTCCTGTGCTTCCTGGGGGAGCCCACTCATGTGGTCCACTGAGGCCCCAACCTGGAGCCCACCCATCAGCCAGCTGCAGTGGCAGCACTAGGCGGGGCTTTGGAGAGGCTATAGCCACTCCAAAATGCACCTTAGCCGTCCTGTAGCTACCCCTCCCAACACTGCCAGCACCCACCCACCCCACACAGCTAAACCTGCAAAGGTGTGGCACTCCTAGGAGGGGCAGCACCAGCTTCATCCTGGTGCGGGGCTGGGCCAGGGCTGGGCTCAAAGCAGGGGGAGTCAGGCGGGCTCAGCTGTGTGGGGCAGATGGGCAGTAGTGGCAGCTCTGGGAGGCGTGGAGCCTCCTGGACCAGCCTCACCACTGGGAGGCAGCTGGCACTGCCCTTGCTCTGGAGCCCTGTCATTACCTCCATACCAGCAGATGCATGCATGCCTCACAGCAGATGCTTGGGGAGTTGTCCGAAGCAGCACAACCCTGGCATCTTCCCCGCTGTCCACTCTGAGGCGTGCATGCAGTTGCTGCCAGTGCAGAGCTGATGACGGGGCTTCAGAGCCCAGCCCAGATGTTTGTAGCTAGCCTGGGCTCTGGGCAGCTGCAGCAGGCAGTGGGCAGGCTGCAAACAGTTGCACTGGGCTCCAGAATCCAGGCATTAGCTCCGTGCTGGTGTTGACTGCATGGGCACCTCAGAGTGAAAGGGGGATGGGGAGGAGTTGCACTGCCTCAGGCCCTATCCCCACCATCCGCTCCAAGGCACGTGTGCATCTGCTGGCAGTATGAAGCTGATGCCAGGGCTCTGGAGCCTGGAGCAGTTGTTTGTAGCTTCCTACCTGCAGCTGGCCCAAGCTCTGGGTAGCTGTTGCCAGTCACGGAGCCCAGGCTGCTTGCACGGTTGGCAGTGGCATGTCGACGAAAATGGCTTCATGTGCCATGTTCAACACGTCAGCAAGGGTTGCTGACCCTGGATCTAAAGAAACAGTCTCTTCTTAGGCAACCCAAAACCATCACAACATTAGAAAAGGTCAGATGACCCCTACAGAAGCACACACTTTCCTGAACAGCCAGAGAATGCAACTGATTCAGTGAAGACTTCCTTAGCCTGGCAAAGAGTGCTTGTACCCAAAAGCTTGCAAAAAAGCATTTTTCCCACTATTTTATTGTTCTAATAAAAGATATCAGATTTACCCAAAGAACCTTGTCTGCCATTGATTCACTGATGCTTTACCAATTCAGTGCTTTCTACACTGGATCAATTAGTGGTACAGTCACAGGTGCTCACTGATCCATATGGACAAATGAAAACCTACTTTTACCTGAGGTGTGTAATTGTGTTTGCACAACTGCAAGCTAGATGGGACATGACTGATCAAATGTTTATATATCAGGGTCAATGATAATATTAAAATATTTGTGTAAAAGATTTTAGACAAATCTAAGATTGTGGACAACACACACACATGCACATTAAAGTTTCTCGAAGAATGAAAAGTGGAGCTGACACTGAACAATTAGACACTGAAATCTGAATCTGAATGAGAATCACTGATTCCTTTTTGCAGGGTAGTATGCCAGCAGCTTTAGATAAGTGATGCTTATGCAGTTAAATAAATTGCTGAACCAAAAATATTTTGGAGGAATTATAAAATAAGTCACTTCAGTGATTTATTTTTGAGAAATTATAAAATAAATAACTAGTGATTTGCTTCAGTCATCAAATAAATTTCATTTTATCAGTTGTTGTGGAGCTAGAACTTCTGATGTTTCAGCAGTAGCCTGTATATCCAAGAATGGTTGGGGCTGACCTCCAGTTATGACTGGTCACAGAGTAATTTTACTTTGGCCAAATATATATATATGCATAGGACTACAGATATGCATACACATTCACAGACGTATATCTCTATAGTTATATAAATATATATATATTAATAAATATTTTAGCAAATCTGGTTAATATCTATCTATCTTCCTAGCCAATGCAAAATTACTAAGTAAACCAACACACACACACATGCACACACACATACACACTGTTTGCCTTGGATGTACTGGCAAAATACATATTCTTGATAAATAATATAACTGACATCAAAGTAGCCAAATCACTGTCATTGTACCAAAGATCAGAGAAACTGTGATGCTTATGCCATCCCTGAAGTCCATCCAAAGGATGAAAACAGAAAGAATAAATAATATCAAGTAATTAGTATTGTGGATTGGTTTTTTGGTCACCAGATACTTTTTCAGGGAATCTTAAAGGGCACACATAAAAGAGGAAATCAAATAAATTGGCAGTGACAACAAATTTCAGCACGTGGAAGGGAGGCAATGTATATACATGTACTAAAACTATAAATTTGCCATGTGAAAGTAAATTTCTGATGTAGGCTCCAGATAGATATTGGAACTCTGTGGTTAGTAATTTGCAGTCATAGAACCAGCTTTGGCTCCATCAAAAATTTCTGTGGATCTATGAAGTCACTGTTTTTATTCCTTAAAAACAGTACCAGATTTGCTAAAATATTTTACTAGTAGTTTCTAGTTCTGCAAGATTTTGGAACAGAGATCCAATATAATGTCCCTGTGAGATCTAGCTCATAGTTTACTAGCTCTAATAAAAAAACCCTTTAAATTATTCACCTGTCTGCCTCCTGGATGCAAGCCTTAACACTTATGTGCTTAGAGCAAAAAGTCTGAAACCTAGACATATGTAAGTATTTCAGTTTGCATACTCATCACCCATTGTACCAGCAAATTATGTGAAAACAAATTCTAGCACATGTTTATGCACAGGTGGGTATTTACAGTGACTGCAAAGGCCTTTAGCAAATGTGCAGGCATTTCCACACAAAGATTCAGATGTAAGTCGGTTCTGCTTGTGCAATTCTGCCTATACAAATGGAGGCTGACCTGTGAAAAATCCAGCCTTAGAAACCCAAATAAAGAAAATCTAAATTCAGTCTTACGTTTAACACATACCTTTTTGAAAGAGGAGGGGAACCTTTTCTTTTCCAGAGCGCTCAGATAATGGGAGAGAAAGTGTTTCCAGGGCTGTCTCAGGAATCTGAAAAAGGTCAGTAACAATATGGATTGCAAGCTCCTGTTTAATGGGGGGGAAAGGATTACATCCTTTGGTGAAAATATTGAGGGCCACAAGTTATAGGGTGCACAAATGAACTTTACCATTGAAGTTAGCAAGATTTTTATGTTTTTACAGCACTTATGTAAACCTGGCTAGGATACTTCTACCAGTAAGATTTTCCAGTTGAAATGAAGTTTTAGCAAATTCCAAAATTTTCACAGAACATTTTAATTTTTTTGCACTTGGATGCACATAAGATTCTCCCCAGCTAGACTAAACTGTTATAAAAATCAGTCCTGATCAAGTCCAGCCTCTTTCCTCATAAGGGAAATATTGATTTTCTCCCACTGGCCTGACTAAGCCAGTTAGAACCCTCAGTCAACACTAAGTTAATTGCATCCTCTCTAAGCCAGCTTCAAAGTCATTGCTCTGCCACCCTTGTTGTTGTGTTTAGCAGGTGTATACCCTAAATCATAACAATATAATCATAAATATATTTAATATGCATATATATATAGATAATATAATATACTATAATATCTATGAATACATATGCAATAGTGTGCATATGTCACTAATCATCACTACTTCATTATACATATGAAGTAGTACATGTATGTATGTGTATGTGTATACATACACACATACTACTTCATATGTATTCATAGATATTATATTGATATATTATATTATACTTGTATTCATTCTGCAAAATTTGGGTGCAAAAGCAAGGCAAAATTGAATCCCACATATTTGATCTTCCATCAGAAAAACCAGAACAAATATCCTCTCTTGCTTATTTTTATATATCAAGATGCTTCATTTTTTCACGAACACTGAAACAGATCATTGCAATAAGTATTCCTTTTTTTTTAACCATGAACAATTCAGTATTCAACTCTTCAGCCTGATTCAGGATTAAAGCAAATTGAGCTACCATAATTTCCTTTGGGATGGAAGTTCTCATTTTTGCTTAGCTTTATACTGGACACAACTAAGAACTAATTCTGGTTGAGATACTGGGGTGCTAGCAAAACACAAATAATTATACAGGTGTGGCCAGGAAGAAGTTAGACAAATTCAAAGTACCTTGTTTAGCAAAAGTTTAGCAAACTATGAAGCAGCTAAATTTGTGATACATGTAAACAGTATAAAAAATGAAAACAGAAGCAAACAAGTGAAAAGTTCAGCTACTTAACAACATTTACCTTGGACTCCATCACTGAACAGTGTACATCTTAAAACACTACATACAGACTTTGCATTATAACATTAATTCTGCTTTCCCACAAAGCCCACTGCGGCAGAAGCCTCTTTTCAAAATAACCTTTTTACCCTCTCTCAGCTATCAGCTGTGGACATTTGATGCAACAGTTTGGCTCCTGGGGAGATAGTAGTTTGATAAAGGAGATGATAGAAATTTGGCAGATTAGCTTAAATTCTCTCTTCTGTCAGCAGCTGCAGATAAAACCTTTTATGCAGAATAGAATTTGAAAGACAGCTGTAGCTGGAAGTTCTATACATCAGCAGTGACATCCTTAGGGTTGATGGGCTGTCCCCCTGGGCAAGAGAATCATTTGGGGCCCCTTAGAGGCTTAATTGTGTTGACCTATAAGCAAGTCAGACATTTTTTTTTCAATTTCACTTTGCCCTATCTATGAAACCGCAATGAAAATATCTGAATACAATATTGACAATACAAATATTCGGTGTAACTAATTTTTATTTTTTATAAAGTGTGGGGTCCCAGGCAGTTACCTGGTTTGTCCTCCCCTAAGACCACTATTGTCATCAGCTACGCTTTGCACAAAAAGCTTTCAGGTATGGCAAACAGTTCAGAATGACATTAAATCCTATTTTCCAACAGCTTGTTGTACCAGACCAACTCAAGATTAATTTATCCACTAATTGCTTTGTATGTAGACAATTTAAAAAATGCCATCATTTGACAGGTTAAAATTAGACAGACATGAACATATTTGAAGTCCAGTTTCAAACACTATGTAGGGAAAGATTATGAAAAAAACAAACTGAAGGTTATAAAAAAATTCTGATGGACTAATTCTGTCTGCACTGAATTTATACCAGCTTCAAGTCTGCCTCAGAAATCAACTTTACAGTCACAACCAAACACCTACACACTAAATACATATGAAATCTGAAAATGTGGCAACTTTCCCAAAAAAAGTGTCCTGCTTGAACCTAGTTAATTGCAGCCTCTGCTATTGAAAAGAGTTATTATTTTAGTTCTCAATGGCATCGCTATGAATTATAGGAGGACACTTCCCAGTGCTTTTTATTTTTAAACTGGAATAATGTTTACTATTAATCCCTAAAGAAAAAGTTCAAATAGTTTTTAATAACACCTACTTCTACTTAATTTACTACCAATGGACTATATTACCACAGTTTCACCGCTATGGGAAGCATCACATTCTGCAGTGTTGAGGGAAAAAATGCATTTCAAACTGACAGCAAGGCATAATTGCCTTTTTTCTCTGTTTTCTCAAGTTTGTTCACCAGAGTGCCCCAAGGGATGACAAGTTCAAACGTTTATAAACTACTGCACGACCATTTCAGGCTGAACACAAGGAAGAATTTCTTTACTGCCTGAGCCCCCAAGGTCTGAAATAGTCTGCCATTGGAGGTGGTTCAAGTACCTACATTAGATGCTTATCTTGCTGGGATCCTATGGCCCCAGCTGACTTCCTGCCGTTTGGCAGGAGGTTGAACTCGTTGATCTTCCGAGGTCCCTAACAGCCCTAATGTCTATGAAATCTATGCAAAAAGTGCATTGCCATTTAAGAGCTTTGCCAGATAAAGGTCACAAGAAATATCTTCATAATTTAAAGGGGAGAAGAGATATGATTATAAAGGAAGGATATAAGAGAGAAGTATCAGATAGGAAGAAAAGTAAAAAATGAGGGAAGAAGAAAAGGACATGGAGATGAACTGAAAAAAATTGTAGAATTATGGATAGTAAGTAACTAACCATTGAAATAATTTACTGACAGATACAGTGAATTCAAGATGGGATGTATTTCTAAAAGATATGCTCTAGTCCTACCAGTAAGGCTAGATTTGACGGTGGAAACACAACCACATTTCAATAAATGATATACCAGAAACCATCCACTAGATGATTCCTCTGGCCTTAAAATGTCTGAATTTAAGTATTTTTCCTTAAAAACAAACAAACAAGAAACTAAATTCTAATTGGAGGTTATTTATTGCATCTCCCATAGAATTATACTTCCTTAAAAATCCTTATGTTATAAAATGTGATAAAGGAAGTCTGGAAATATCTTATTCTCAAACAATTCTGTGGAAGATAATTTAACTAAATTGTTAAAAAGTTGGAGAAAAGCAAGTCCCAACCAATGAATTTGTATATGGAATAACTATGAAAATAAAGCTTTGCATACAGGCACTTCGATCCATTACTGCAAGTGAAAAACTCTTTTTTGTTTTAAACAGCAGCAGGAACAAAAAAGGCCTTTTCACATAAAAAGGGAATAATAGATCAAGAATTATGAAATGTTACCCCGGTTCTACACCTGTGCATTCCCTTGCATATCCAGCCAAATCTGTTTGCCTATATGGAGAATGAAGGGGCCAGGACTCTCCTCCTGGCTCAGACTCTTTCACAAACTTTTCTGGGAACAAGTGACAATAGAAGCAGTGCTTGAACCAGGATTACATTCCATCTTCAATAAGGACCTCAAAAGGTCCTGAAGGTAAAACCATCACGAAGTGTCTGGTGAAATTCCATTTTACACTTAGACCATATTAAATCCGTGTAATATTAAGTGGTGTTGAAGTTAAAATATGCTGTGAGAAGGTGCAATTAAGGGTTAATAAAATTTCTCTCTGCATGGCTTTGACTTGCCATTGCAGGATTTATGAGAAGAGGTGTGACTAGGAACCAGGCTCTCTCTCTTCTTGGGGAGGTTGCGGGGAATGAGGGAGTGATGTATCCTGGTATGCTGGAGAACTACAAATTGATCATTTTATTTCTGTGTGCAGACTGAAGATACCCTAGCACAAGCTAGGTAGAATGGCCCATAGTTAATCTTTGCCTAAAGTGATGTAATTGAAGTGCTCAGAGAGCACTCAGTTCAAATAATTGAGCTTTAATATGCAGATGTTTGCTTTTTAAGTGCCCTTAGCATGGTCTAAGCATAACGTATAACTTCACCCTTAGGTACACAAAATGTTACAGGTCCAGGCACACAAAATGTTACAGGTCACTTCTCCTGGCTTCAAGTCCACTTGCCCAAGTTACTTATAATAAACAAAGTGAATTTTTCCACAGGCTTTTCTTCCATCACTGTTATCAGCTCTTTAAAGTATTTTGACAATCCTTGACCTTCAATACACTGATGACTGCACCATGTCTCCTTGTGCACGTGGAGGAAAACCTCCAGACCATGCTAAATCCTTTTGCAGAGGTCAACCAAACTTTGAGCCTCTCTTTCAACATCAAGAAGACTGAAGTGCTTTATCAGCTGCTCTGGACCATGAGTGTGACCCCCTCCTCAAATTACCAAATTATAGAGAAAAAGACCCTGGAGATAGTCGAGCACTTCCCCTACCTTGATAGCCACTTCTGTCAATGAGTGAACATTGATAAGGAGATCCAACACAGGATCCAGTGCACAAGTGCCTCTGGGAGATTACTTCAGCATGTCTTTATTGATCTGAATCTCTGGAAAGACACCAAGATTCACTAAAGTGCAGCTGTGACCCCCAACCTCCTGTGTAAACCTCGGGTGACCTACCACAAAAGCAAGAAAAGGTATCACCAATGATGACTCCAGAAAATCCCTTGGTTCAAATATTCCAATTCAAGTGGGAAGATCAGTGCACAAACATGAGCATCCTTGCTGCAGCCGGTGTTACCAGGATTGAGTCAGTGATCCTTAAGTACCAACTTTCTTGGACAGGACATTGTGTGTGGATGCCTGATGCTCAACTCCCAAAACAAGTGCTCTACTCCCAACTTAGTATGGCTTAAGATCTCACAGTGGCCAGAGGAAACATTAGAAGGCCACATTGAAGGCACACTTCAAGAAAACTTTGGGCCAAAAGGAATCTCATTAGCTTCAACAAGGACAAGTGTGAAGTCCTGTACTTAGGATGGAACAGTCCCATTCACTGGTACAGGTTGGGGGAAGACTGACTAGGCAGCAGCTCTGCAGAAAATGGCCTGGGTTAAGTGTACAATAAGCTAAATATGAGACAGCAGTGCACCCTTTTTGCCAAGGCCTAGGGACAGACATTATACATAAACTGATTTAAGTGATCAGAAACTGGTTTAAACCTGTAACAGAAGAGATGGTCACTGCATATAAACCAGTTTGAAAATGGCTGAAACTGGTTTGAGATAAACCCGATTGAATGTAGTATCAGACTGAACTGATTTCACTCAAACTGGTTATACAATGTCTGTCCCAGACCCCTTGTGGGTTTAAGTTAAATCTGAGTCCCCCAGGATCCCTGCATACTCTCTGGGCTGGATGGGGCTTTCTGTTCCACAGCAAGGCTGGCCCCTTCCCTTTGCTCCCTGGCTGGAGCTCGGCACAGACTTGCAGACACAGCAGGGTCTGCTGGCTTCCCCGTGCCTTCCTCTTCCCTGCCCTCTCACCACTTGCTACTTAAGCAGAGATCCCTTCCTCCTCTCTGTCACAAAAGGGAGTATAGGCAGCATGTGGTATGTTAGCTAATGCAGAGGTGTGTGTCTCTCTCCAATTTCACTGGGATAGGCAAACAGAACAGTGACCGCTTAGGGCTTTTGGAGCTAATCAACAGGTCAGCTGGTAAGCTGTTTAGAAGTTTGAAATATTGTGGAGAGAAACTATTGTTTTGCTAATTAGGTGATACAGACTGTTATTGGCTCCCCCGCCACCGGCTTGCTCGCCTGTCAGTTTGCTGCAGACAGCACAACAAAACAGGGAGGGAAATTGAAAAGCTCTGTATCATCAATAGATGCCTGTACTGCACACCCCCACTTACCGCATAGTGCTAGCCCAGGGCTGGAAGCACTCCCACCCATTAAGCAGCCAGCCCGGAAAAGCCTGGGACCATGCAGACAGACCTCCCTAATGAGAGAGTTCTGCCAGGGTCTGGTCATGCACCTCAGGGTAGCTCCTTGCAGAAGGGAAGACAGAGCTGCTCTAGCATCCCTCAGGTTCTAGCTTGAGCCACTGTAGGCCTATGTCTGAATTTCCTTAGTCCATAGAGAATGTCTGCCCAGTTTCAAACCAACTCGGCCTAGTCAAGTCAGATTAGCCTGCAAAGATTGAATCAACTTAGGCTCAGGCTTTGTGAATGTCCCTAGCCAAGAAGGCTATCAGCATTCTGGGCTGCAGTGGTAGGTGTGGTGCCAGTAAGCCAAGGGAAGTGATTATTCCCTTTTATTTAGCACTAGTGAGGCCACATCTGCAGTACTTTTGGGCCACCCACTATGGGAAGGATGTGGACAAATTGGAGAGAGTCCAGTAGAAGGCAATAAAAATGGTGAGGCATTGGGGAAGATGACTTCTGAGGAGAAGCTGAAGGAATTGGGTTTTTTTAGTCTAGAGAAGAGAAGGAAACAGAAGGGGAAGAGAAGGGATATAATAGCAGCCTTCAAGTACCTGAAGTGGGGTTTGAAAGAGGATGAAGCTGAACTGTTCTCAGTGGTGGCAGATGGCAGAACAAAGAGCAATGGTCTTAAATTGCAGCAAGAGAAGTTTAGGTTAGATATTAGGATCAATTTTCTCACTAACAGGGTAGTTAAACACAGGAACAGGTTAGACAGAGAGGTGATGGAATCTCCATCCTGGGAGATTTTCAAGTCCCAGCTAGACAATTCTTTGGCTGAAATTATCTAGTTGGGGATGGTCCTGCTTTGAGCACTGGATTGAGATAAAGCATCATGCCCTTGAGCAGAGAAAAGACAGAGGAACAAGGAAAAGGAAAGGAATCAGAGGTACAGCTTGCTCTTGCCTGTGGAAAGACCTGCAATTTCTACAGATGGACCTGTGGCTTGAGGATTAGACTTGGAAGTCACCTTCAGATCCATCAATCAGCTGTGGTAGAGATCATTCTCAAATCAAGGAATGATGCAGACACTGTTGCTAACCTGGTAGTTTGTGGAATTTCTAATATCTTGTATTTTGTTACACACCTAATACCCGAGAATCAGAACTTTTATTGAAAAAATTACCTGTAATTCTCAAGAATTGGATGTTCAAGAAAACATCAAGCCACCTTCCATTAAAAAAAAGGCCTATTCATTATAGTAATGGGAGGGGAGAAAATTAAAAATATGAATTCTGAATGCAGGAGGACTCTAGGAAGAGCAATTGGAAAACTTAAGCTATTTGCAGTGTTTAAGTTGATGTTAGAAGGCCTGAGGCAGGGAATGCTGCTGCACGCAGGCTTAGTTGCACTAAAGATGCTCCCCAGCTAAACTGCACTGTGACAAAATTCAGCTCTGTTCAAATCCAACATCTTTCCTCAGAAAGGGGATTTTGATTTTTCTGAAATTGGGATGACTAATGAGCCAGCTAGGGCACTCAGTCAACTATAAGTTTGTTGAGTTCTCTCTAAACCATCTTCAAAGTCACTACTATGTTGACATTGTTGAGGTGTTTGGCAACACTGCTAGATTCTTATACCCTGAATCATGCACCTAAAATTTGGGTACAATAGTAAGGCAAGATTAAACTCCACATTTTCCAGGCAATTGGTTACCAGTAACTCATCTTAAATCCAAGCATGCACAGAAATATTCTACTGGAAAATCTCTAACCTGAATGTCATTGCCTCCTTAGCAAATACTTGTAAACATATAAAATTCAATTTTATAGGAGATTCTTTTGTACCACTATCAAATTATGACTGTTGTTGGCATGTGGCGACTAGAAAGGATGAATAATCAATCATCTAATTTTGCAGTAAGTTTAGTTTACTCAAATACAGTCTTTCTGCTAGAGATCAAGAATTAATGCTTAAAAGTTTCAACTGCTGTAAAATATCTGGATATAATTTTTTCCAGCATGTACAATATCATTTAACAGGCCCAAATAATAAATAATGCCTTAAATATACAAGTAATAAAATACAATAAAAAAAGAAACTTGCAAATTATTGAAGGAGAGAACATCCTTGAGGAAACTAACCTGTATGTATTTTGCTCATATGATCTTTATTTTTTCTCTTTGTCCTAGATATAGAAAAGTTTCACTTATGCGCCTTAGTCTGATGCATTCTAGCAATGGATAGCAACTTTCAAACACATTCCCTGAATGTGCTAGGGAATGGAAAATGAACTGATCATCATATTTTGGTGTGCTCAGGTCAGTTCATCATGTTCCTGGCTCCTTTTTTTGCTTTACTGCATAGACATGTAGAGTTCAAGTTTATGACAAGTAGCATTTAATAACTTGCATCTGTCTGCTTTAGCTAATCCTCTAGCAAGTTGTTGTTCCGCTCCAGTTTATTCCCTTGACTAAAGTAACCACAGATGGAGTGTAAAACACAAAACATTTTTAGTGTGCTGTTTATCATGAGAAAAGAAATGATGCAACATTAAGCAAAGTGCAAAGTATGGTATGTACTTTCAGTTGCTCTCCTCTGTTTCTACTCTCTTGGAACATGTGGTACCTGGTAACATGTGAAAAAATAGGTAGTTAAACTGCAAGACTCATGCTGGAGTCCTGTCAACTTAATTTTCTTGGCTATTAGATGAAACAGGATTAACTGCTTACAAACTCATAATCTGAGAAGCATACTGAGCAGAAAGGCATCGTTTTGACAGAAAGATTCAGAGCCTGAAGAAGTGGATGGACTGAAAGTGAGAGGCCAAGTGATAATAAGACTTTAGTAGCTAGACAAGATACTTGTACAGTAACCTGCACAAAACAGAATGTTGATATATAAAGCAGACAAAGATGCAATACTTGGATACCTTTATGTGGATTGGGAATGGATGGAACTCATTCATCATGAATTACTCCATTAATTTGAATGGATGCACACTAACCAAAACTTCAGTTATATGGTAGTAATTAAGTTTATCACTCTACTTGAGTTAGAAAAATATATTTTACTGACATTAAACTCAGCCCTAATTTTTTGGTTTTGCTGTCTGTTCTAATGCTCCAAATACAGAAAGAGTTGGATGGAAAAAAAAAAAAGAAAAGAAAGAGAAAATGAAATTTTCAGTATAGTCACATACCAAAATGTGTAGTGGCAACACTCTGAATTATGCTGATTGCATTCTGAACTTTTCAAGACTTGTTTATTTTTTTCTGCTTGCCTTTCTAAACCAACAGATTGGAAACTGCTGTTGTTTTCATTTTATGCCATCTTGTGTTTTTCACATAAAAAAGAGCAAAACATCATACAATTGAGAAGTGCTGACATGGTAATTGCTCAATAAAGATACTTTTGATGTGCAGGGAATATGTTTTTCAGGCAAGAGGACAAATATGTGGCAAATCTATGTCTTACACTGCATTGAATATCTACATTGTTCATCTACTAGTAGACGATGCTGACAACTTTAAAACCACTCTGTTCTGATTAAACTTAAACTAGATTTCCAAAGAAATAGAAGGAAGTTCTTTTTCTAGTCCTCCCAAGAACATACCAAGTTCCGATATAGGAGGTCAGAAAATTGCCTAAGGAAATATCTGTCTGCAAGTGCCAGAGGTCAGATGATGACAAGTCAAGCATCTTCAGTAAGCTGGGTAGGGCTCTATGTGAGTGTATGAGTCCCTCCATGTGGAGCTCATTGCAGGCTCAATGCTGAATGATCTAGTCTTTCAGCTATTACAAGGCACAGCACTCACTGATATGAGCCCAGACCAAGTCAATGGAGTTATTCTTGGTAGCAGGGACCCAACCCACTAGTAGATATTTGTAAGATTGCTCTTTATTTGATGGCTCTAGTGAAACAAAACTCCACTGACTGCAACCTGTACAACAGACACCAAATACCATATTGGGCAACACTAGAATCAACATGTAGAATATAGAAGCAATATCTGGAAGATGCTAATCTATTGTACTAATTACCTTCTGAATGTATAGCAATATGTTTTATATACAGCAAGTCAAATAATCAAAAGAGAAAGATGAATTTAGCAATCCACGTTACAGGTGGTCTCAAGATCTAATCTTTTAAAGGCAAGTTAATTACGTTTGCCTCTTCAAACACTGGGAACTTTGTGCCTCCCCCCACACCCATCCCCAAATAACTCAATAGACATAAAATGAAATGAAATTAAAATATAATTTAATCTCTCCAACACAGCAAGAAGTTTGGGGATGCTGGATAAGAAACTAACAGCAACAGAAAAAAAAATCAAACAATATGAGAAATCTTTCATTTCCTAGTAGTCCCATTGTGTCTTGGAATTTTGGACTTCAGTACTTGACCTTATATTTTTCCTGTTTGTTTAAAATTGAGGCTGCAACCTTTTTTCACCCTAACACTGAGTACTCTTTAATTATGATTCAGTGAGCCAAACCTATTTACATCAGCACTTAACAATGTGTAAGTCATTTGACTTTTTAAAGGGATTAAAGCATGTGCTTAATTTCTTTGCTGCATAGACAATGCCTTCATTTTATGTGGTTGATTCAGTTACAAGATTTACTGGATATTTAACTGGGCATTTAAGATGCACATATTGACCCTGCAAAGACTTACCATCTGACTGACTTTATACACCGTGACTTTCCATTGCCTTCAAGGGAACTACGTAAAGAGTATCAAGTTAATCATATGCATAAGTCTTTCCAGAAATGGGATTTTGCTAGTGACCCAGGATGCATGAATAAAATGAAAAAATAGGTCAAGGTTTATCCCAACTTTTAATTCAATAATTGATTTATAAGCAGGGCTAATAGATTTATCTATGATAGGCATATAATCAATTGAAAATGCAGTCCTACCTGGAAAAATCTTCAATTCTCTCATAATTTTAGCAGCTGCCTCTTATTTTGAAAAGAGGAAGGAGGAGGAGTGGTAATTTTTAACTTACTGGGAAACCTTTAGGATTAGTAAATGTTTAACTTGGCCACCTGAATATTCACTTAGGTGCATTCAAGCCATGATCTAAAATACTTGGAGTGGATTGTACAAATAGGAATAAAAATGAGCGTGGTAGTCTCAGCATCTTGGTGCATGAAATTCCTTTACACAAATTCATTTAGCAGAGCTGGAAATTGTTAGCAACAGCAGCAATGGCAAGTCACATGATTTTGCCTAGTTTAGAAGCAGATGCCCAGCACTCCTTCCTACCCCACCACTCTTTCCTGCCTAGACCATGGGGTTGGACTCGATGATATAACAGGTCCCTTCTGACCCTAAAATCTATTAAATTTATTAAGTCTATGAATCCATGCTAGCCTCCTGACTATAGAGTTTACCAAATATTACAGGAAGCTCAAATTCTTCATACATAGGACTTCCTTGAAGGTCCAAGCACCTTCCAATTACATTTATTTATTATTATGCTAGGGACACAAAATCATGCTACTGCTGTGTGTTCCTCTCTCATGAGATTCCAGCTAGCTTCTGGGACTTTTATGAAAATTGTATGATTGAGTGGATGGTGAGGGCCAGCCTATAGCATCCCTGAAGGACCGAGAGTTGTGCTGTAGGAAAACTGTAGGTAGGTTGAGGTGTTTGGATGGGCTGGTACCATAACAGAGAGTTCTCGTATCCCTTCAGAAAAGAGATATCCCTTCTGTGACCATTGGTAAGGCTATGCCACGTGGGCACATTGCTCTGATACCAATCCTACCATTCAGAGATAATGAGACAGCATTCCAAGTAAACGCAGACCCTTAAGTGTGGGAGATCAGTGCTTCTGCATAGTTTGACATGGAAGTGGAGCAGCTGGTCTCTGTTGCATTTCTCACGATTAAGATGTCTTAACTGTATCATAAGAAGATTCAAAACCTAGGGCAGACCAAATCTCATAAGATTCAATCTGGAACATCTTCTGAGTTCACAAAAATTGTTTTAGCTTGTGAACCCTTTTCCTTTAATTAAAAACCATGTCCCAGCTGGATGATTCAGTTAAAAGTAAATGTTTTTCTAGTTAAAGGGAAGACAGTGCTATGCAGAAGTGTAATTCAAAACACACATAACCTAAGGGAGGAGAAAACCTGGAAAACAAAAATTCCTTCTGACGTTAGGAAGCAAATTAGTTATGAGATTGCAAAACAATATGACAGTTGAAAAAGAAAACAATTCTAGGCTGTATGTGCAAAAGCATCCTATCATGGAACAGTTGAAATAACGATCTACCTGAAAGGTGGTGTGTTGTCTAAACTAAGGGCCACTGCTCAGCTACTATCAATTGTCAATTGGATAATTGACTTCAATGGACCTATGGCAACTTGTACCAGCTGAAAATTTAGCTTTCTGGAGCTTTGTATTTTGTTTGGGGTCCCTATTTTAGAAGGACATTAAGAAACAGGGAGTACTTCACAGAATAACAAAGATCAATAGAGAATGAGAAGGACTGAGTACTAGTTTGCACAATATATAAGGAGTTCAAACTGATGTGAAATTTAAGAAAAAGAGGAAAGTCCAATGTGAATATTAGGCAAATCATTCTGCATTTGAGATGTAGCAGGCTGTGGCATAGTCTACACTGTCTTTCACTATCTGCACAGAAATAGCAGCCCATCGCCTCCATCCTTGTTTCACTGATATCTCTATTGTTTAGAACTTCTCTGTCTCACATTTAGAATGGTCACATACAACTCAGCCAGCTTCACAGGACTGGGCCTCTGGTCCCTGGTTTTGTCTTTGCCTCACCAGCTGACTCTGTACTAACCTACAGTATCTACAGTGGGAGTCTCTAAGCAAGGCATTACTCAATGTATTCTGCAATCTAGGTGAATAACAATTACATTTTACTTGTATCATTTTGTTACAAGTAACATTACAATGTAATTTAACATTACAAATTACATTTTACTTGTAACAAAAACATTGCCATGGTTCAGGGAAACTATATTTAGGGGGTGTTGTCATACCTATGCTGCTAAATTTGTATTTCATTTAGCTGGAGAATTAACAGTGAAGTAAAACACAAGAAGAAAATCTTACCTTAGCAACCAGAATTCATTGTCACTGCAACAGACATTACAGAATAGAGATTTACAGTTAATCTGATTTATATCTCTTATTTTTCTACACTCTGAGCCACCTAAAAGCTATCAGCATTAATACTCTACCCAGCAGGGACCAAAATTATCAGTGAACATGAAGGAAAATGGTAGATCAAAATAGCATTAAAAATTACCTCTGTGCAGGGAAAAAGCAGCACGAAGATGACATTAACTAGTGAGTTTTGGATACTGTGGACAGGCAAGATTCTTTGGGTAGATGTGATATTTTTTATTAGACCAGCTGAGTATTTGGAACAAAGTTCTTTGCAAGCTTTGGGGCACAAGCACCCTTCTTCAGGGAGAAAGACACTCCATAGTTGTTTTGAGATCTCCAAGGAAAGAAAGAAGCTAAAAGTGTGACACTCATCTGGTGATACCATTTTCTTAATAAAAAAAACAAGCGTGGAAAAGAATAAGAAGCTAAAACAGAGAGCTTTGTGCGATTGTGAATATATTGCAATGGGAAACATCTGTGAGAGCTTTTGACAGTATTTCAGGCCTTAATAGTTACAGAAACAAAACAATTAAAAAACTGCTAGCTGAGTATGAAGAGTGAGAAACAAACTTACAATGTATGTCTCCAATACAGTTCAGGTATGGGAAAGATGAGACACGTGGAGGATTCCTCAGGTTAAGCTACTGTTCACGTAAGTTAACACTGAACTCAAACCAAAGTGATAAAAGAGGAAGGAGAAAGGAGATTTACTTTGCTTGATGAAGATATCAGTGCTGTTCATTCCTATTTATAGGAGCAAGGTGGTTCTTTGGGTTGCATTCTGTTTCTCATCATTACAGTCAAGTTGTCTCTTTACTCCTACAGGAGTACATCGCCATTGTTTCTGGCTCATGCAAGTGATTCAGAGAAGCAAGAGGAGATATTCTCCTCCACTGGAATGGAATATTCTTCTTTCAGTCTTCTCCCAGCTACTGCAAAGTGGTCAAGTGTGACCTTTTCCAAATTTTCCTCATTTGTTTATTTAAATATGAATTTAGAGGAGGAAAGAAGGGTCATTATTAGGCAAGGAAACAATGCAAGATCTACTCTGCTTACAAAAGACTCGCCCTTATTTATTTATTTATTACAGATAAGTTAATCTGGTCTGGAGAAAAAAAGAAACCATAATTATGTTAGTTACTTTTAACTTTGACTTAAAATGCAGCCAAAGATTTTTAATATTCTGGATTCCTTTTCTTAATGGCTTGCACACACTGGTAACTGTTCTTAAACAAACCAGAGTAAGTTGCTTTTAAACTTGAGCTATTTCTTGGCTCTGGGTTTCCAAGCATTTTGATGTTTAACCTTAAGGATGTATTTTGTTGCTGTAATATATTAAATGCATTAAATAAAATAATCACTTAAGTTTTTTTAGGTGTACTGTAAACAGGGCCCTTCTGTGTATGGACGTATTTTTGGTAACTTGCAACTTAGCTGTCTGGCATTTGTAGTCCAGCTCTTCATACAGCACCTTAGTAGTAAGGCACCTTTTGTTTACCCCACTCCCTAGAGCTGGTTGAATTTTTTGTTGTGATAAGATGGCTGGTTTTTTTGCATGTAGTTCCTCAGAAAACAGCAGCATTGGTGATCCTCCTTATTTTCTTTCCCATCTCCAGGTATATTGAAAATTAAAGATCCAATGGGAGGGAAGAACAAGTTTCAGATGTGCATGAAAATATTGGACATGGAGGATCATAATCAAAGCTACTCTTTCATCTGAGCCCTTATGCTCTCATGATCAGTCAAGTTCACCCTTATCAGAATTTTATGGCTCATACATTTGCAAGTAAACCTTTCCCCTCAGCTCTGAATGTCAGAGCAGGATCCAACAGAGAAGTGATGCACACAGTCAGGATGTAACATTTTGTTTCTTCTTAAGAGCTGGTGTAGGTTTGTCAAAATATTCAGCTGTTGCATGAATGTTTATACTTCTTGTAACAGTAAAGGCTATATACATGCAGCATGCAATGTGCATCCATCATGTTTTGCTGTACAATGCCATTCCAGTCTAACTATTAAGTAATGGAACTGCTTCATGTAGCATAATTAGTAATCCTGCTCATATATTTTCCTCTACTTTATTGCTTAGACAGCTAACACTGCAAAATGACTGTTTTTTCTGGAAGAAGAAATCCCTCCAAATCCCAGATCTATCATCACCTGTACTGTAAAAGGATAATGTGGCAGCTCAACAATTGTTTTCCTACTAGGATCTTATTTCAGCCTGATGCCTAATTATTCATCTGTATTTGTTCAAGTATGTGTGGATTTAAATTATTTTTTTTAAACAAAAGTGAAACTGTTTGCTTTGAAAGTGCAAGGCCAGATGTTGGCAAACCCTGTTCAGGTGCTATGCTGGGAAAGGATATGGAGGAAGGGGAAAGAGAGGCATGGCGTTTTTCTGCTACCTTGCTCCCTTGGAGAAGTCCTAGCCAAAATCACATTCCTTGTCCTTCCTGAGGATACAGTCTGTTCTTGTTACCAGCAGTGCTAGCTTACAAGCCTGGTAAGGGTGGCCTCTGCCTCTTCTGCTATGCCACATAATATTTCTTGTATCAATTGATTGCACCTTGCTCCTTTTCTGAAGTTAGCAGCTGTAGCCTGTCATCTGTGAAAGCTCATGCTTCCTTGAATCAGTTGGCCTCCAAGGTGCCAGCATGCCCTATGTCCTTCTGACTCCAGACTGATAGGGCTAATTTCGTCTCCAAATTTGAAAGAACCGATACCCCATAATCTTGGTAAACAGCAATAATTCCTTCAGCAGCTCCTGCTGCACCAAAACCTTTCCTAGTGCTTAAAGCCACTCATTTTACTTACAAGTACAAACCCAGCAATAATACTGATATCAACAATTATGGAAAACTTTATAATGGGAACCACAACTTGCAAAGGACTCTAAAGCAAGCCAGGAAAACTTGAGAATCTTCAAGACACAAAAATGCATATTTGTCTGAAAAACTGGGCACTTCGTATATTACAGTTCCCCATTTTGACCTCTACAGGCATGGTCTGGACATGAAACTAAAAGTTTTTCAGCTTGCAAGATATGCATTGGTACTTGCATTCCCTCCACTGGCATTTGGAAGGTGTATCTAAGAGGCCTGTTAAAAAATGTAACCCTAAACCTAGATACTCCCAGAAAGAAGTTTGCTGAGTTGAAGAATGCGTGGTTGTTGCCGAATATTGCGTTATCTATTTGACCCTGGGTAATTTTAAGCATTACACTGTTTTCAGTGATGACACACATGGAAAGTCCAGCACTTTAGAGAGAAATAGGAATGAAGTTTCTGTGTGAGATGAGGAGACTGGAAGATGTTTAATTTACTCTTGCGACTTACTTCACATTTAATTTGATCTTGGAGTAACCAAGGTATCTGGTCTGAAACCATGTATTGAGGGCATGTGCTTAAATGGCAGGTATGCAGACTCTTTTACAGTCATTTGTCCCCTGCTATACATTATAATTTTAAGGAAAAGAAAAAAGTTTCCGCTCTACACAGACAGTTTCATTCTAATTTCATCTCTACACAGGCAGTTATATAGAAGAATAAGGAGGAGCTGGCTGGGAAAGGCTTTACTTCCTGGCCAGGTACTAGCATTACACTTCTACTAGTATAAGTCATTGGGAACTGGTCTATTATAGAGATAATTATATTTAGGGCAAGACTGTAACAATCCAACACTGAATAATAGCTGATCAACTGTTTTACTGAAGGTGGGTAAATTGGATTGGAGTCAGATCCCATTTACCATAGGTAAAAATGTTATAATCTGGTCCTTGGTGGTCAGACCATCAAAAGTAACTAGCAGCTTCACAATTTCAGTATTTCAACACTACTCTGGTAGAATGGAGTTGCAGTGGGAAGATGATGTATAGTATGTGATTAATTTAAAGCTTCTGGGACCATTAAGCTTCCTTAGGATGGGGGCAGCCATACATAAGAATCCTAACATTTCACTTGACTAATGCTTTCCTAGTCTACCCTACTCTCTGCAGCACAGGTCCAAAGTCACTAGCCATGCAATGATGATTATAGTATCATAGTATCTAGGGTCAGAAGGGGCCTAGAGCAGACCATCTAGTCTGACCCCCCACCAATGGCAGGAACAAGTGCCAGGGTCACAGGACCCCAGCCAAGTACCTATCCAATCTACTCTTAAAAATGCCCAAGGT
>JAGPOW010003316.1:31974902-32015670 GCA_030014935.1 Caiman crocodilus
TGTATAGAGGCATTTAAGGCTACCCACTGCCGCCTCTCCCTCTCCACTTGTTTCCCCCAAGCTACAACCACATATGCTCGCCCGACTCACCTGGCTCAGTGGCAGAGCATCCTCTCCTCTCCCGGCAGGCCTGTCCCCTGGCTAAGCTAGTTTAAAGCCTGCCGCACGAGATCAGGCAACCTAGAAGAAAAGAAACACTTACCTTCAGGCGATAGGTGAAGTCCATCCTCCACCAACATGCTCTGCGTAGAGAAATGCGGGCTATAATCGAAGAATCTGAAGCCCGCATCATAACACCAACCCTGAAGGCGCTGGTTTACAGCTGCAATACATGCCTTATGTCACCTTCCCTGTTGACTCATCGGCAGAATGGAAGAAAACACCACCTGTGATCCAAACACCGTAAACTGTCTTCCAAGAGCCTTGAAGTCTTCAGTGATGTCCTCCAGCTGGCCTTTAGAAGCATAATTGGTCCCCACGTGGACTACCACTAACGGATGGTAGTCAGTGGGCCTAACAATCTTCTGGACACACTCCATGATGTTCTGAACCCGTGCTCCAGGCAGGAAGCAGACCTCTCTGCCCAAGGGGTCAGGATGACAAATGGGACCCTCTGTGCCCCTCAAGATGGAGTCCTCGATGACCAGGACCCGACGCTTGCTCCTCCTATGGGACCGTTTCTTCCTCTCTTCTCCCTCTAGTGAGAGGGGCATAACCACAGCTACACACTTGCCATGCCTTACCTAGACATTTCCCATCCAGGTTAAGGATTGAAATAGACATTTTCTGTCATCTCATTTGTGCCACCATAAAATTTTTTTATGGTGGCAAAAACTGTGAGCATATAGATGTCATTTCTCTTTGTCATGCCACATCAAAGGAAGATACGTGGCATAACAAAAGCACCTGCCTATATCCCAAGAGCATCTGCCCGCTTGCCTCACTTACAGAGAGGCACCCTAGGGTGCTTTCCATAAGGGTAGCAGTTGGGGTTCCCCACTCAACCAGACCTGGAGCAAATCTGACTGAGTTGGGAAAAGCCCTGCTCTGCTCAGCTAGAACTGCTCCCCACAAGTTGTGGGGGATGGGTTTGACTGAGATGGGAGAGTACATAGCCCCTTGTCCCTCACCATGGGGAGGGGTGATGCATTTGCACAAGAAGTGGATTAGGTGAGCTGTAGCACATTGTGGCACAGCTGATCTACTTAGAATCATAGAACGTTAGGGTTGGAAGGGACCTCAGGAGGTCATCTAATCTAACCCCCAGCTTAAAGCAGGACTGTCCCCAACTATCTCATTCCACCCAAGATTTTGTCTATCCAGGTCTTAAAAACCTCCAAGAATGGAGCTTCCACCACCTCTTTTGGTAACCTGTTCCACTGATTTACTACCCCACTAGTGAGAAAATTTTTCCTAATATTTAACCTAAACTTCCCTTACTGCAATTTAAAACCATTGCACCTCATCCTGTCATCTGCCACTACTAAGAACAGTTTAGCTCAGCGGCAGGGAATTATGTCGGGCGGAGGGCCACTTACTGAGTTTTGGCAAGCCATTGAGAGCCGCATGGGTAGCCCCACCCTTGGCAGGTACCCCACCTCTTGGTCACCATCTTGGGACCAGAAGTCCCACCCCCTAACTCCTGACCTTTGCCATCAGATGTCCCTCCCCTTGTCCCCAGAAGTACTCCCTTCAGCAAGGGGTCTTCCATCTGTGAACCAGAAAAATACCAAATTATATTCTAAAAATCAAACGTACTACTACATTCATTAATTTCATTTCAAAAAACATTTTTGTCCTGATTTACATGCGTGTGTAGTGCACATAGAGGTGATTGCACAATAGCATAAAATGAAGTCTTACTCTTGCATATTGTTGTAGGTAGATGTGGCTGAGAGAGTAGGTATAGGTTTGTGGGTACATGGGTGCAGGTGAGGATATGTGTGTATGTAGGATTTGTTGGGGGGTGGATAGGTGTGTGGGGTATGTGTAGGTGTGTAGGGTATGCATGGGTATGGGTTTTCTGGGAAGCTGTGAGTATGTGGGGGGAGGGTGGCTGGGAAGAGTTGTGGCTTGCATGGATGGAGAGGGTTCACCCACAGTCTGTCCCTTCCCACGGAAGGCAGAGCCCCCGCCAATGCTCCTGCAAGTCTGGGCTCTGCACTCATGCTGCTCCTGGCCCCAGGGCACCAGCACAGTCTTCATGCTTCCACTCACTGACACTTGCCCTCTGCCTGCCACTGCTGCCCTTCCTGCCACTTCCCCATCCCTGTCTCCCCCACTGCTCTGCCACCATGTCCCAGCTACTCCTGTGGTCTGAGCACTGCAGCTGGGAACCATGTGATGCCAGAGAGTGGTGGGCAGTGGGTGGTGAATGGGGAAATGGCAGTGGTAGGCAGGAGGAAGGGGTAGTAAGCGGGCATATGGAGTGCAGTGACAGCCAGGCAGGAGCATGGCATCTGTGCTGGTGCACTGGGACCAGTGCTGGCAGGGCCCAGAGTGGAATGGCAGGAGCGTGGGGTCCAGGTTACCAAGGGCTCTATGGAGCCTGGTTTCACTGCTCAGGCAGGGAGAAGAGGGAGCCAGCTCAGCTCCACAGAATCCAGACTTGGGCCAGGCAGAGGGTTGGGCTTGCTGCTGAGGCTGTTTAGCTCTACTACCAGCTCCTCCTTCTGTCATCTAACAGGCAGCCAGGAGCAGATAAATATTAATTTTCTAAATTTTTTAGGAGCCCTGCGAACTGGATAGAATGGCCTGGTGGGCCAGATATGGCCTGCGGGCCATGTTTTGCCCACTCTTGGTCTATCTCCACCCTCTTCCAAACCCCCCTTCAGGTAGTTGATGACTGCTGTTAAATCCCCTCTCAGTCTTCTCTTCTCTAAACTAAACAAGTCCAGGTTCTTCAGCCTCTCCTCATAAGTCATGTGCCTTAGCCCCCTCACCATTTTTGTTGTCCTCCACTGGACTCCCTCCAATTTGTCTACGTCCTTTCCGTAGTGGGTGGCCAAAACTGATCACAGTACTCCAGATGTGACCTCACTATTGCTGAGTGGAGGAGAAAAATCACTTCCCTTGACCTGCTGGCAACACTCCTACTAATGCAGCCCAGTATGCCATTAGCTTTCTTGGCAACAAAGGCACACTGTTGGCTCATATTCAACTTATTGTCCACTGTAACCCCCTGGTCTTTTTCTGCAGTTTCCCAGCCAGTCAGCCTCCAACCTGTGCCAGTACATGAGACTGCTCTGCCCTAAGTGCAGGACTTTGCACTTGTCCTTGTTGAACCTCATGAGATCCCTTTTGGTCCAATCCTCCAATTTTTCTAGGTCACTCTGAATCCTAGCACTACACTTCAGTGTATCTAGTACTCCTCCCAACTTGGTGTTATCTGCAAAATTGCTGAGGGTACACTCCATCCCATCTTCCAGGCTGTTGATGAAGATATTAAACAAAACTGGTCTCAGGACCAACCCCTGGGACACTCCACTTGATCTCAGCTGCCATCTAGACATCAAGCTATTGATTACTACCCTGTAAGCACTATGCTCCAGTCAGTTTTCTATCCACCTTACAGTCCATTCAAACTTCCTGTACTTCCTTAGCTTGTCTGTTCCATCCTATCTTCCAGGTCATTGATGAAGATATTGAACAAAACCAGTGCCAGGACTGACCGCCCCCCGGGCACTCTACTTGATACCAGCTGCCAACTAGATATCAAGCCATTGATTATTACCCTCTGAGCCCAATGCTTCAGTCATTTTTCTATTCACCTTACAGTCCTTACTTGCTTAACTTGCCTGCAAGAATGTTGTAGGAGACCATGTCATAAGCCTTGCTAAAATCAAGGTATACCACATTCATTGGTCTCCCCACATCTACACAGTGAGTCATCCTGTCATGGAAGGCAATCAGGTTGCTCAGGCATGACTTTCCCTTGAGGAATTCATGCTGATTGTTCCTAATCACCTTCATCTCCTCCAAGTGCTACAAAATGAATTATTTGAGGATCTGCTCCATGATGTTTTCCAGGGACTAACGTGAGGCTGGCTGGTCAGTAGTTTCCTGGATCCTCCTTTTTCACTTTTTAAAATATGGGCACTATATTTGCCCTGTTCCAGTCATCTGGGACCTCTTCTGATTGCCATGCATTGTCAAAGATGATGGCCACTGGCTCAGTAATCACATTAGCCAACTCCCTCAGCACCTTCAGGTGCATCCCATCCATAACCATGGACTTGTATATGCCCAGCTTTTCTAAATAGTCTATAACCTGTTCTTTCACCACTGTTGGCTACTTATCTCCTTCCCTAACTGTGCTGCCAGGTACAGTAGTCTGGGATCTGACCTTGCCTGTAAAGACTGAGGTGAAAAAGGCATTGAACCTTCAGCTTTTCCTGCATCCTCTGTCACTCAGTTGCCTCCCCCATTCAGTGAGGTACTCACACTTTCCCTTATCCTCCTCTTGCTACTGACATAACTTTTTGTTACCCTTCACATCCTTTGCTAGCTGAAATTCCAATTGCACTTTGGCCTTCCTGACTTCATCCATGCATGCCCAAGCAGTATTCTTAGCCAACTCCCTAGTTGTTTATCCAAGTTTCCACTTCTTATAAGCTTCCTTTTTGTGATTTAGCTTACTGAAGAGTTCCTTGCTAAACCAAGCTCGTCTTCTCCCATACTTGCCAGTCTTCCTGCACACTGGGATGGCTTGTTCCTGCACTCTCAGGAAAGCTTCTTTAAAGTACAGCCAGCCTTCTTGGACTCCTTTCCCCTTCTGACTGGCTTCCCAGGGGATCCTGCCCATTAGTTCCCTGAGCAAGTGAAAGTATGCTTTTCTGACATCCAGGACCCTTACTCTGCTGCTCTCCATCCTTTCTTTCCTCAGGATCCTGAACTCAATCATCTTGTGGTTGCTGCTGCCCAAGTACATTCCCCACCAATTCTTCCCTGTTTGTGATCAGCAGGTCAAGAAGAGCATGGCCCCTAGTTGGCTGCTCCAGCACTTGGATCAGGTAGTTCCCCCAACATTCTCCAAAAACTTCATGGATTGCTTGTCTTTCCAGCAGATTTCAGGGTGACTGAAGGATGATTGCTTCATTCAGCAGTGTCATTTCTAGCATTAGTGCTACTGCCAATACCAACTTGCCATCTCCCCTTTTCTCCTAGAACCCAGGGAGTCAAAATTATAGCTGCTGTTGAGCTCCCTGCAGCTTCCTGCTCTAGAGCATATTTAGCTACAGCACACAGAAACTATGATTTTGTTCTCTTTGTGACAGCATCTCTTACAGCAGCAACAGCTAGGCAGAACAAGTCTCACACAAGGAAACCCAGTCCCTCTGTCTGGCTACCTTAAAGAAGTTCAACTCACAGTAACATCATTGGTGTTTGTTCTTTTACAGACAACTCTCAGAAAGAGCCATTATTTCTCTCTCTTTCACTAGTAACACTTTAAAAAAAAAGGTTTTTTTTAAAGACTCTACTAAAGTGACAAATATTCCTGCCTTGAAAGAGGAAATACTAGGAAAAAAGGCCACAACATTCAAATAATTTGAAGATTACTGAGTGTTTAATTCAATAATATCAACAATGGGGAAGTCACATTGTTTCTAAGTTGCTGTTAGCCATATAACTGAATGAAAGTCACTATTTCCCAGAGTTTACATTAGTATGAACGAGTTTGAGTAACTATTTTTATTTAGTGGAGGCTTCTATAGCAGCAATGGTAAATAATGTATTGGGCAGGTGGCAGGGGGGACACTATATGCAATAATTACCCAGGACATTTTTATGCTAGTTAACCCTTTTTACTTATTAACTGACCCCTGAACCTCTTACCTTCTCATTGTTATATAGAATGGAGAAGCAGCAGTCTGGAATAGATTAACAGCCATCTGGTCTGTTATCTTGTCTTTGATGAGGGAAAAATCATATCATTCAGAGAATGACCTAAAAAGTCCATGGAGCAACTAATGGACAATACTTTATTCTGGGAATAAATTTCTTCAAGAAAATAAGGTGCTTGTTTTGCACTAGTTTAATTTAGATGCACATAACTTGCATTCAGTTCAAGCAGTGCTGTGGATAAGCCTACACTGATATCCAAAAGTGCGATCATAGCTTGTGTAGATGTGTCTGAGACAGCTTAGCACTCAAACTAGGACAAGTGGTAAGAGGGATTTCAGGTGCCAAATGCTTATAAAGACCATTTGCCACTGTGTCTATTCTGCTACCATAGGGATTTTAATGTTAACCCAGGCACATCTGCACCAGCTTCAGTCAACCTGCAGTGTAGATAAAGGCATGGCTAAATCAGAAATCAATATATTATTTATGTAATGTTCCAAAACCAATATACTGTTTATGCAAAGTGCCATGAGTTGGAGTGGGGGCCTGCATGTCTGTCAGTGCCTAATATGAAATGCACATGATTTTGGAGTTCAAGGTGTCTAGTGATATATATGTATTGTGTGTAAAAGGAAATTACATGTGTAAATACAGTGGAGTTGGAGTGTACCATGTACCCTAATGCTCATCAAACTTCCCTCCCAACTATAGAGATGGTCCAAGACAGGACACCACAAAAAACCCTTGCCTAAGTCTGGACCCTCATAAATGTAAATGTTCTCTGCCTAGTTAAAGCTATCAAAAACTAATAAAGTAGCAGCACTCCTTCCCAATACCCACCCTCTTCTCTCTGGTAGAGGTCTGGAACACATTTTATACAGGCACCATTTTGCCCTAGGAAAAGGAAGAAGGACCCATCCATACTATGAGCCCTATAAAGTCAGCCCAGGCAGGGTGCCACTGAACAGTAATGCTTTGGTGGTAACTGATGTAGGGGTGGAAGTTCTTCTCTTACTTTTTTGTTAGGATTCTTTTCATATTTAGTTTTGGATTTACAAGGGGGGGATTAGATGTGTTTTCTTGGGGAGGGGGTGACAGCCACATCCCCGCTATTGGAGGTGGGGTACACACTTGGAGAGGATTTGGGGAAGAGGAACAGGAATCAGTCTTGGTATTTGAGTTGGCGAGCAGGGAGGAATATGGTTTATTGTCACCAGATGTGAATAGCCACTGGGAGGCATGGTTGGGATTAGCAGGAAGGTGTGCTTTTGTGCAAAACTGGGCAGGAAAGTGAGGGTTGTAGGGAGGGGGGAATTGAAGGTTTCAGGTTTTGAGATGTTGTGTGGGAATGCTGTCTCTGGGTTGTTTGTTTATTCTAAGCTACTTTGAATTTTTTGGATAGGATAGGACATACATCTAATAAATAAATACATAAATAATACTTGCAGTTATTTATTAGGGGTGTGCAAAATAGGTCCTATTCAATTCAGATTTGGCCAGAATCAGGGACAGTGATTCAATTCGTTGATTACTATCACTGTTCTCAATTCAATTCAGATGAATCCAAATCTGAAGATTTGATGCTGATTTAGAGAATCAGTCATTCAGCCATAGACACAGCTGTAAAAGTTTTATCTACATACCTCAAGGTACCACATGCAACTTGTGAATGCTGCAATGGTGGGGTGGATGAAGCGTCCCACAGAAGTGAGAGGTGGCCCCCCACGTACTTGGCGGCAAACCCAGAAGAGGACTAGAAGTACTTCCGGTCCATTTCTGAGTCCGCTGCCCTCCATGATCCCCAAGCTTGGCGATTAGCTGCAGGAGGACCCCAGGTGGTGCCCCTGACCCAGGAGGCACCAGTCACTGAGCCAGAGGGGAGTGTTTGGGTGTGTGCATATTGTGCATTTGGGCCCTCCCATGCGCTCCCTGGCAGACCCAGAAATGGACCAGAAGTGCTTCTGGTCCACTTCTGGGTCTGCTGCTGAGTGCACTGGGGACTCCTCTGTACTCCTGTGGGATGGCTCCATCTGCCCCACCATCACATCATTCACGAGCTGCCTGGTACCTTGAGGTATGCACAAAAAACATTTAAATCTGTGTCTATGTCCAAATCACCAAATCTTTCCGAATCTTTCTGACTTGATTCAGAGGGTTCTGATTTGATTTGGAGAGATTAAAGGGTTTCCTGATTCAATTTGAAGATTTGGCTGCTGAATTGGGGCAAATCTCTGCCAAACTGAATCAGCAACCAAAGCTTTGCACAACCCTATCATTTATATTATAAATGATACTAAGTATCGTAAGATACTAATTATCATATATGGCTCTTGTACAGAAAGAAGATAGAGTTAAGGATCAATGCAGAGGCCTTTTCTAGTTTCCCTGTCACCTAGCGGTGATGAACTGTAATTGTACTTACTTTGGTAGCTGTCTCAGGAGACCTCCTCAGCTGTCTTCTTTGGCTGCTAGTATGACTTACATCCATGTACTAATGTACGTAAGTTATATCACCAGTGTTAATGTGTCATGAGCCCAGGCCATGAGAGACTTTCATCCCAGAACAGATACTATTCCAAGACTTTAATGGCATGTGGGGACCTGGGTTTAACCCTCTGTTCTTATTAAGGCCAGGGACTTGCACGGTGTTCTCATATGTCCCAAATTAGGGTCCTAACCACAGAGCCATGGATTCTTTTAAGTTTAAAAACTCTCCTACTTCTCTGAAGCAGAGCAAACACTCTGCCACAATTAAAGGTCAGCTTTGGTTTTCAGTATAACACATGTTCAAGGGTCTCAGCTGTAATTTAGTTGTCAACGTTATTTCTCCTATGAAACTTTTTCAAAGCAAACTCTTTGGGGCAAAAAGCCAACACTATTTCATTGTCAGGAAACAAAACAAACACAAATTATTCCAAATAATTTATTTCTCTTAGTTTCTTTTTTGCAAGGGATCCTAAATTGTATTGATTTTCAAAGTGTTTAATGCATTTTAAAAACACGGAATTAAAGTTTCTAAGTCACTCTAGATGCTTCTAAACCACACCTAAGTCATAACATCTTTGTTTTATAATTTCTAAAACAATTACAATATTCATCTAATTTACTTTTAAAAATAGTTTACTGTGTATATAGTATTTTAACGTCTTAATGTGTGACTTCTTTTCAGTCAGTAGTTGAAATTCCCCCGCAGAAAGAAGGACAGTATAAGTCCTATCCAAAGTGTGCTTCTCCAGATGAGACAAAAGTTTCATGGTATAGATAGGGTATGTCTACATTGCAGACCACTCTCAAGCAGGCCCTGCCTACCTTTCTGCTCTTATATGTACTAAGCCAGGGTAATAAGCACCCCCTATCCCTGCTCCTGAGCTCTCAGTCTTTGAAACACTTGAGGACACTGTGGAAATATGTGCTTTTAACAGGTCCACTCTTGCATTTCCAGGTTTGGCATGTGTGAGTAAGGTTTGGCCAGAACAGATGGGTGGAGTGTATTTAAACGCAGCCTTCCAAAGACCACTGGCATGCAGCACAGACATGCCTCTAATCTGATTAACTCACTATAACTATGGGATGCTAATGTCATCCCATAATGATTAATTTCTACATCTTCACAGCACCAGACTAAAAAAATGCAATGGTATATTTTCCCATAATTATGCCAAGTCAATTCCCTTGGCTGTGGTTTCTGCAGCTATTATATTGTGACAGTGAGGCTAGAAACAGACATAACATTTATCCCAGAATAAACAGTTTTAAACCCATGATAAAGTGCAATCATTCACACATCTATGTCCACTGTCTAGGGTAAATCCTAGAAGGGGGTAACAGGATAATAAGAGTTCACATTTTATCCTTTATACATTGCAAAATACATCTGAATGAACAGTTATCCTGGGATCACATCATAGAGTCAACAAAAGTGAATTCAGTTGTTCACTTAACCATGATTAGAAGGGTAAGGTGGGTACACGTCAAACCCAGGATGTTTCTGTTTCAGGACCAACATGGGCACAAGTTGATAGGGATAAATGCAACATCTGTTCCTAGTCTGAGGCTCTGGTTCATTTAACTATGCAAGTCATTATATGATAAGCTATTTGGCTACCCTGTGTAATAGTTAACTTAATAGGGGGATTCTTCCTGTTCCTCCATTTGAGTCTATTTAAACTACTAATTGAACACTATCAACTCATTAAAATAAGGTTCAGAGGGATTACAGTATAGATTTATAATATGCAGAGCTTCACTTAACTGCTTTTTAATTTTCGAGTAAAAAGTACCTTTCCTCTCTAAGGATAACAAAACACTTCATGCGCTTACAAATTAGGGAATACACATGCTAATTAAGACTGCAGGCCTTCTGAAACAGGGGCCACCTTTGTGTTATATACTGGCACAGTGCTGAGCTCAGTGATATTCTGGTTCATGACTTGGGGCTCCAAAATGCTACTATAGAATACAAATGACACTACAGGCATATATCACTGCTAAGAACGATTTTTAGTATTAACTACTTATCAGTCCTACCCATGGATTTTGGTTAAGAGGAGTTATTTATCTAATCTAGGACTGATGAGCACTAATTGCACCTGCAGAAGGAGCATTTTTAAATAAAATAAAAAAAATCTCTTAGTAATTAGGTATTCAAAAATGGAAATGTTAATCGAAAAAATATTCATGACCTCAATCATAGAATATGAAAGAATAAATGACTCATTCAGTCCAGATGGGCCCCTTGAGCACCCACACAGGGTGTTGGTTAATTCTTGATGGAGAGGGAGTAAACTGCAATTTCTATCTAGGAGTTCTTTAAAAAACAAAATAGTTATTTGAAATCATTATGGACAATCGCACATCTAGTGCAAGACACATTTTAAAATATTTATAATTATATGGTAGTCAATGACTAGAGAATTCAAAATACATGTGTTTTAAATCTGTTGTTATACATTTGCTCATGAACACTTGCTTTTCATACTATTAAAAGGGAAAAAATAGTCACTGATAAATATTTATGTAATAGCTATGAGCAAAAAAAAAAAGAAAAAAGAGTTTAGGCTAAAACAACAATATTTTTGACATTTTTTCCACAATATTGTTCACAGTGACATCCATATCAAAGGTAATTAGATTATAAGAAAGTAGACAGCAACTGAAATTTTAAATGCAACATAAGGGATTATCCATACATCTTATCTTCTTATTTTATGGTGTTCACAAATGCTTTTTGACACAGTATTCCACATATTAATAATGATTTGACCAATTTGCCAATTTGGGATTTCAGTTCAAAATAGGCAAAACATTTTTTGATTGGCAGTGTGCTAGAATAAACTAGTGAACCATGGGCACGGGATCTGAACACTTGTATAATTTCAAATAACCAAAATGATTTGTTTTAGAGAAGTCCAATTTCTGGACTTCAGGATCTGTGGGATCCTGTATTCAAAACTGCAACTTACAGCAAATTCTTACAGCATCATAAAAGGAATATACAATGAGAGCTCTGACTGATTCCATTAAGCATACATAAGATGTAAGAAGAACAATCTTGAATGTTGGCATGATTTGCTATTAAAGCAAGGAATATATATTCTGGGAGATTTTATTTCTTCCATTCTTATGCTCCAATTCATCACTCTTCACTCATCACTTACAGACATAAAATCTGCTTTTAGCAGAATGGAAAGAAATTCAGAACCTTGATGTTATCCACTTGAAATGTTTATGTTTCCTTTTCACACGTCTTGGAATGAATATATGCATTTCAGTCTATCTAATCTGTTTATATGATTAAGTGGTAGAATAGATGCAGTTAGAACAGCAAGAATTTTTCCACAGTGTAGTGGAAAAATGCCCACTTTCTTTTGATTATTCTTACATAAGTATGGCTCCGATTCAGAAGAAAAAAGTTCTCACATGTATAAGAGCTCTGCTGAAAATCTGGACAAAGTAAAATGGCTAGAGTTCAGATTTAGAGAAAACATATTAATGTGAAATAATAAATTGTGGTGCATATCGCACTGGAGCTTATTGCTCCTAAGCACTGCATGCACATGTATGCCCAACACCACAGCCTGTTGAGCCAGGCCCCCGCAATGAAGCACCCTCCTGCGCCAGCCAGTCCCATCAGCGTCTATACATGCACTGTTGCACATGAAAAACTCCACAGCAGGTTAGTATTTGTAAATATTAGTTTCCTACAACCTAATAGGGCCACACGTGTAGGTGCTGCGATGTGTACCACGGAGCTAATTAGGAAACTCCACAGTAAATTTCTCATGTAGACATGCCCTGTTTTGTTTACATTAATACCCAAACAATTGAGCACCACTGAAATAATTTTATATCGCATTCCTCTTTGGCTGTATGCTTTGCATTCATAGAGAGATCATCATCATCTATTTAGAAACATTGGATTCACATAGTATCCTAGATCAAATTTGACTCAGCATCTCTGTTCCCTTGGGTATGGCCTGCTCTCCTTGAATTCATCCTCACTGGTGTTTAATAAGATTCTGCTGGTTTCAAGGGGCACTAAGGTATTCCTGAGCCCAACAAGAAGACATCAGGCATTCCTCAGGGAACACAGATCTAGGCCTTCAGACTCTAGTGTAACTAGTTAGTCTCTTAGGTGTCATCCTGCCTTTTCTTCCTGACTTAGACAAACGAGCCTAACAGTGGGCCCTCCATCTCCCTGAGCAAACATCTTTGCAAGTGTCAGATTCAGATTCTCATGCTGCTGCTCTGCAGTTGATGTGGCTTCCAACAGTGGATCTACAGGAGGTGCAGGGGCATGGTTACACCTCTCTTTTGGACCGCAACGTGGGAGCAGCACCTGGGAACTTTTTTAAAGTCCCTGAATTAGATAAACATTCCTTCTTCCTTTCCCCTCCCAGTTCAGTGGCACTTCTGCTCCCCTCCCATTTCCTTCCCGCCACTTGCCACAACCTCTGTCCTTGAGGTATGTGGCTGCCTGAGGGTGGGGGAGCTGCAGAGCCGCTCTTGTTCCATTCCAGCCAGGCTGTGACAACTGTTATATGAACCGGCAAGCAGATTCCTCCTCCCTGCCTGAGTCCTTTGGGTGTTCCCTTTCAGACTGGAAGCAGGCTCAGGGACAGTGAACACTGTTGCTATTGCTAGGCCCAACTGAGCCTTGCTCCTTGTACAACTTTGCTGGAGCAAGACAGAGGCTCTGGCACTCTCAGGCCAGTTAGGGTTAGCTGAAGCAGCCAGCTGGGATGGGGTGAATGAGAGGGGAGGGGACAATCCACTGTATATGAAGGGAAAAGGAAGGGGTGCTTAGAATGGGGAAAAGGTTTTTCCTTATTTGAGACTTAAGAAAACTCCTCAGTTCCTGCTCCCATTCTGCAGTCTGCATGCCCTGGGTGGGGGGTGAAGTTGGGAGAAGGTGCAGCAATTCCATTCACTGCTCCTGGACCCTACTTTACAAAATCCTGGATTCACCCATGATGACTTCAGGTCTAGGAATGGTCCCTCTGCTAGAAAAGTACACAGATGTGACAGCCCTGAATTGCCTTCTTCTGGTTAATAACCTGAAGATTTTTGTATGCTCTGACTGGCCAGAAATGCTGACAGTGGTAGAATGTGAGGTGGTGTAGTTTCTCATACAAACCAGCTGAATCAAGATCCTGCACTGCTTTCTATTTAATTATTTACAATAAAATATTTTAAAATAAAAGTTTGCTATTCATTGCCACATCTTATTATGGATCTATTTGCACTTGGGGGTGAAATAATTCACCAAGTTTTCAATATTTTATTGCTTCAGAGACTTGCAAGAAAAATGCAGAGTAGTGATTTTTAACCAGGTGCCTGCGATACCTTGAGATCTTTTCAAAGGTAATGCAGGGTGCCACACAATGTTAGCGCTGTTAGGTATGCAAATATTATTCACTAAATAATCCTGGAGATTTCACGTAGGAATTCATAGTGTTAAAAACGTTCTGACTAGTTGTAGTTTTCCCAAGTCCTTTGCAACAAAAGAATTGCTTTATTATTGCTCTATTATTCTTCTGTAGTCAAAACAAGAGTAAAATTCTAAGAGCTGGCATTTTTGAGGGGTCTTGCATTTAATAAGGGGATCTTGAGTCTAAAAAGGTTGAGAATCACTAGTGTCAAATTTGGGGAGAGGAAAGCCTCTGTGTTTGTATGACACTCATTCTAATCAGGTACTACTCCTACTATTACTACTACTCTCCATACTATTAGTAACACATTTATAGTGATTTATTTTTTGAGTTGTTATGCAATCCATTAAGGAATATTTCAAAATATACTGCAGTCTATACAAATGAGTGGACATTTGCCAGAAGTTATCAGAAGAATAAAACAGGAAGTAGAACAATTCTCTCAGGTATTTTTTTTTCCAGTAATATCTTTGACAAATATTGTATGTTTAAAGGACAAACTTGTGTATTATGTTTTCTTGGCAGGCTCAAGAAAGCTTGAAAGAACTTATATACATTTGCACATCAGTTTAGAAATAAACTGATCTTTGGAGTCCATGTAGTTAGGCAGCTTGGAACAAAATTTGGTTTAGGGAATGTCAGTAGGCACAATTAATATGACAATTAATAATGTTAATAATTAATAATGTTCTGTGCAGAAAATTGAGTATCATTAAAGCACTCCCTGGCACACATCTACATGTGCACCTGCCTTGGGAGCAAATTGGGCCTGGCAGCTGGGATAGCTCTCCCAGACACATGGAAATCAGGGCAAGTTCTGATCTCTACATGGCTGCCAGGCAGCATCCTGCCAAGTAGAGGCAGCTCTCCCCACCCTGTGGCCCCCTGCTACCTAGACTGACTGGGAGAAATTTGCAATTTGCTCCCTGTCAGTGTCTATGTTTGCCATATGGATCATTAATTAATGCATCGTTTTTCTAGTACCTGTATTAACGTGTACTAGGAAATGGCATATTAGATTCATATACTGCTTAGTAATTGTTGAACATATATAGACTGTGATGCTTTACTAGACTAGTCTAATGCACAAGTAAAACATCTCATGTAGAGGTATCCAGTGACATGGGTTTTTTAGGTGGAAGGGATACTGCTGTTATAGGAAATAAATTGTCAAAATGTTTCTTTAGGGTCCATTTCTTGCAGTGGAAGAAAGATGTTGGTTTCCTACAGTGTTTTTAAACTATTTGGATACTATTTTAAAATAGTCTGTTAGAGGCAGGGACACAGCAATGTGGCCAGGCACCAAGGGCAGCTGCCACACATGGGGCAGTGGGAACTTCTGTTTGCTGCCGCTGCCACAATCAAGATTGTATGGCTGCAGCAACAGACCTTTTTTCTTCAATCCCCTCTAGGTCAGCATCCAGGGCAAGAACCCCAGTCACCCAGCTGTAGTTATGTGACCATAGAGGTACATACAGCCCAGATACACAAACTGTGTTGGTTTAAATAACAACGACTTGAAGAACATGACATTTTAAACAAAATTCCTTCTCAGAAGTGGACATGAATTTTGCCCTCACAAGTTCCTTGCTTATTATTGAGTCAGGCATTATACCAAGGAATTTTTTTTTTTAAAGATTATGACATTAGTTTCTTTATCATCTTCATGTAAAAATGTTATATGTTGCAGAAATTAAATGTTATTAACAGACTATGAAATGTCAGATGAGGAAAAGTTAATTCACTCCTTGTGCCTATAAATGGTGGGTGTGCCTATACATGTGCACAAGATGCAGATATTATCTCTAGTAAACTGTGCAAATATTATATTAACTTTTCACACCTGATAGCATATATATATCTGCATATATATATATATCTATATAAGCATACATACTCTCTTATGTTTAAGAGCTGAGAACTGAACTAAGTTTTACTTGCATCCTAGTACTTAGGAACAATGAGACAGGTTAATATTAGGTTTTAGCTGTATGGAATCTGTAAAATCGTTGACTGTCAGAAGATTTTATTCAGATTGTTAACATTATTATAATATATGGCACAAATCCATAAATCAATAGGCTCCACATGGGGCAAGCATAGAAACCATGGTATTTTCCAGAAAACCTCATTAAAAAAACCCTTCAGCCTTCCACTCAGTCAGACATTACATTTTATATGGTTGAATATACAAGAATGTTGTTTTGTATAAAAAAAGAAAACTAACAAGGAGAGAAACAGAAACGGAATGATAGGGAAAGGGGGGGAAGAGAGAGAGAGACAAAGAAAGAGAGGGAGAAAGAAAGAAAGGAAGCACCTGTCTTCCTGGAAGATGCTTAGACTTGGGAAGTTTTCTCCAATTTTAATGCAGATAAGAGTAGTGACAGCTACATACTTACTAGTTACAGATTTCCCCTTTTATGTGAGAACTTTTGACTTTGTGACATTTGAGCCTGTTAGAACAAAATAGATTCAGATGCTGCAAAAAATGCAATATGTTTGCCAGAACATAAAAGTAATGGTCTCTGGGGTAGGAAGCTGCTAAATAAATCAAAATCCATGTTACACTGGTAATAAATACAAATTGAAGTCAGAAAGTCTTTATCCTCTGTTAACATTTTATTCCATGCAATATAGGTGAAGTTCAAGTCACCATGGTCTGAAAATCTTTTGAAAGTCAATGACTTCCATAATAGTGGAAAAGTATTGGAATGAATCTGGACCAGTTTATTGTACTGGAATTTCTAATCCATTGAGTTGGAGGTTGAAATTATAGTTCCACTGAAGTCAGTAGCAAAACTTCCACTGGACTTCAAAGAGCCAAGCATTTCACACCAGATAGGAAAGTATTTGTAGGATCCTAATCTACAGTGATACATTTTCAGAAGGCTGATTAATTTAGCAGGAAGACCAGCTGCTCATGAATGCCAATGATAAAAATATACCCATTAACTCAGTGACTAAATGTTGTAGATGTGATTGGATAGTGGATAGGTTTCTCCTAGGACATGACAAGTTTTCACTCTTTTTAAACATAACTGTGCATTTTACTTTATGAAAACCTTACTTTTGGGTAGAGTGGGAATGAACAGAACTGGTTTGGAAACAATAATTCCCACCTTGATCCCCTCTGTCCACAAAAAGCCATACACAATGGCTTGTGAGCAGTCACAGGAATCCCTTACCAATAGAACCAGCTTAAATAAACCAGGATCATCCTGCAAAGCCATAAAAATGACATGTGCAACAATCCTCTCCCCACTCATATCTGAGAAGGGGCAAGGAGATGTAAGGTGTACAGCTAGACCAACAAAACAGGTTGAGTCCATGAGGATAAGAATATGTGTGGATTGGTGTAGTTAGATGGATTATGGATAAAGGTTTCCTTGTAAGAAAGAGATGAAGGAACTGCCTTTGTATGCAAGCTATAGCTATGGTACACTGGCATCTCTTGTTGGCAAGGGAGGCTCAAAGTAAAAAACAAAACAAAACAAAACAGAGCAGCTTAGTTAGTACAAAGCAGCTGTCTTTACTTCAGCTTTTGCTGGAGCTTACTATATTCTACCATTGTTGCCTCTTCCAAGCAGGCTTAGCATTACTATTTGCACCAGCTTAGCTAACATCACTTTTTTTGCTAATATCTTCACTTTTCATGTCTTGCACACACTTTGTTTCTGTTTCACTGTATGTGCACACATGACATTTATTAATCCATGTAAGTGCTATTTACAATGCGCTTCTGGTTTAGCATGGACAAGCAGGTATGGTAAGTAGGGCTGTACCTGCCCAGGCAGCATTGTAGTGCCTTATACTCACTCAGGCACAGGCATGTTCTGGAACAGTAGTGGCCAATACCCCATAACTCACAGATTTTAGATGCCAAAGAGGGAGATAAAGGAGAGTTCTTGCATGCTTTTATTTAAAACCTACTGCAGTGGTTTTCAACCTGTGGTCTGAGGACCCCTGGGAATCTGCAGACTATGTTTAAGGGATACGTGAAAGATTACTATGATCAATCGAAAGTATGTGAATACCTACACTTACAATTCAAAGGGATACATGCCTCCATCTGAAGTTTCCAAAGGGGTCCTCACCCCCAGTAGAAATGTTTTTGGGGTCCAGGAATGAAAAAAAAGGTTGAAAACCAGTGGTCTTGTATGTAGAGCACTGACTCAGAAAGTGAAAAAGCCAGGTTCCAGGTGCCCCTCATCCACAAAGGGTTTGAACCTGTATCCTGCTTACCAGCACGGTGCTTTAATCACCAATCTACAGGTTAGGCCAAAGTTTCTAAACCAGGGTGCCTTGACACCCTAGAATGTCACCATATCCTTTGAAGGGTGAGAATAAGGTGCCATAAGGTACGAGAAGATAAGCAGATAAGCACAGGCCCAGGCTTGTCCCTACTTAGCCAGTCTGGCTGGCTCCTCTGCAAGGAGGAAAGCACTGTAATACACAAATTAGTTTTTGAAGTTGGGTGCCCCTTAATTCACCAAAGTTGTGGAGAGGTGCCTTGAGTCCAAAAAGGTTGAGAACCACTGGGTTAGGTATTATCCAGTCCTGTCTTCAGCCTTCTATGGAAGCTGAGCCACTATTAATAGTCATAGGATAAAATAGATGGTGAATTTTCAACCCACTGGGAGTAGGGGAACCCTCCTCATGTGGAAATCAGGGATCCCTCCCATTCATCTATCTCACCAAACTATACACATTTGGCTTGTTCTTTTCTACCTGATTCCTGCTTAAGGGGGACCACCTCCTCAGTTTTTGCCTGGTTACAATTTCAGGACTTTGGTGTGCATCTGAGTGGGTATACAGAGGCTTGTACCTGCCTAACATGCTTCCCTATGGGGCATGCTCAGCAGTTGTGTGATTGTTGTGTATGTCCACATTGCATAAGATGTAAACTGAATATCTGGTGGGGTAAGTGCCATTTGGAAACATGAAGGGAAATTTTAGCTTTTAGTCTCCTCCCTCCTTTTTGAGTAGTTATGGTGCCATCACCTTTGCCTCAGGCTTTTACAGCCTCCAGCTCCCAATACCAGCTAGGTTGTCAGTCCAGTATCTCTATTCCTCTTCCATATATTTTTTCAGGGTCCTTGTTCCAAACTATTTCCTCTACTCTCCATCCTCTACAAACTCTACCAACAATATTTAATTAATAGAGAATGCTTTAGTATATAGTCATGTGTGTCATCTACTTGAAGCACACAAAACACAGGAATTCCTCTAATCTTTTTGCACATCATTTCCTCTAGAAGCTCTTTACATCATCTTTTAGCTAGTGTGCCCAGATCAAGCTGTTTTACTGCTTATTCAATGTCTAGGATAGGTAGTAAGCACACATGGAAGTGAAACAATGTAGGTTCAATAAGACAATGGGAACATCAACACATGCCCCTGGTTGCATATTTGGTATTGCACAGTTATTTAGTACTTCCTAAAGCTTACACAAGTACTAAATGACTGTGCAGTCCCCACCAGTACTGTGCAGTCCCAGCGGTGGCCGGTTATTTTTAGATGCCACATCTCCATAGTGATGAGCTATGGCAACATAGCTCATTGCTATGGCAATGTAGCAGGCAATGTAGCATTGGTATCATCATTTGTGCCTGCTGATGCTACATTGCTGTAGTGATGAACTATGTCACTACAGCTCATTGCTATAGCAACATCATGTCTTGTGTAGACACACCCAGTGATAATTGATTGGCAGAGGAAAACACGCACATACGCAAATTGCTGGAGAAGAAGTGTTTTGACTGCTTAGTATTTGGTGTAAAAGAAGCGATATTTCTCTCAAGATTATAATAGGTAACTGTAACTGTTATATGTTAGTCACTTCTCTTTTTCAGCTGGGATGATGGTCACTGGCAGCAGCAGTTTGCAAAAATCAGGGCATTCATTTACATGAGGAAATATTTTTTCAAATTACTTACAAAAAATATGATTCAATGATAATCATATTTCTACCATTTACATTATCTTATAAATATGGCTTTTCTTTAAAGATCAGGGGTCAGCCCTACCTCTGCTTAGAAAAAAGTGTTTTCATAGGACAAGCAACTGTAAATACAGATCAGAAGTGCAGATACCAAGTACTTCTCTTACATTCCTACAAAAGCACTGTTTTTTTAAACAGTATTTTTAGGAATGATGCCACAAAATCAACTGACTTTATGACTATATCATATTTGGAAGGTTCATATTTGGAAGGCAATACTGTCAACAGAAAGTGACTTTTCTACTTTCCCTTCCAAATAAATGTACACTGTTTTGGGTGCTTAAGTTAGCCCGCTAGAAGAAATCTCATGCTTCCCTTGACAGAATAAATAGCAACCGGAAGAAAATAGAATGCATTCCTCTTACATTTTTCCACAGAGAAAGCAAACATAATGCTTTCAAATCTAGATGATTATTTTGGATTGACAGAAAAAAGATAAATTTCTATCAGGATTTCTCTGTAACAGAAACCTGAACCAACTAACTCACAGAAATGTTCTCTCCACATAAGCTAGAAAATACATCTTAAAACATATTATAAGAGTCTATTACAAAAGGTGGCAAAAGAATAATAATGGGGAATGATTTGCACCTCTGCACCAATCATTCCCTCTAATTTTGTACAATTAGGGAACATAATTTCCTATAAATTAAAGAAATCACATGGTCACAAACAAAGATGTGATACTTAAAATAGATAGCTGGCTCCTTGTCTTGAAACATTAACTGAGTCTGACATACTCCTTTTGATAACTACTTTGGTCAATAAGTTCTTCATATTCTTCTAAGAATTTGTCTAAGCACTGTATGGGAGAAAAGGAAAACAAACAGCAGGATTTGTTATCGTGGAGGTATTTAATCCAAGAGTCTATAACTGTGTTTGCTTTCTCCTTAAAAGGCTGGTTTTAATTGGTTGCCATCTAAAGATGTTGCAGCCAGGCTTGCTATTTTAACTAAGATATGGTACAAGAGAAAGATGAAACAAGATCACCATGATGGTGACCCAACCAATATCTCCTTCTATGCTTCCTCTTTTAGTGAATTCAGGAATACAGATTGTTTGGACAATGTGCCTTGATAACAGCTGTACAGTACTAGTTAAAAAAATAAAAGTATTCAGCAGGCTATCTTGAGTCACTTATGTTCTATGCTATGCAGATCTATTTTAATGGTTTCAATTCCATTTGCAATTTATCAAGAATGGTGGAACCTTGACAATGCTCTTGAACTGGAATTGTAGGTATAGCATCCCAGAAAAAAGCATTAGCATTAGAAGCAAAGAAAATGTTCTTGATTACCAAATATCCTAACCAAAAATGTGCCTTTAATTCTGCATTTTTCCTTTCTGTTGTACAGCTAATTCATTTAAAAGTACATTGGAAAAAATACCTGTGACAGGTTTGATTGCTAGATTTGTAATATTTACATACAGTGGATGAAATGAAAATAAGTCATCTCTGAAATTCTGAAATGAATTTGATTGCTATGTAGAGGAAGCTTTCCTCCCCCATTCTGTGAGTTAGAGAGGTTAGCTGCCATTTAGTCCACTTTCAGAAGAGAGGAAGAAGTGCTGTTTGCTCCCTTCTTTCAGGAGGAAAGAAGGTTGACATGCCTTTGATGCTACAGTCCAACATACATACTCATTCTTCTCTTCTCCTGTTCTGAAGATGTCAGATTTAATTAAATTGCTTGACATACTTGGATCCAGGTTTATATTTTGCTAGGTATTCAAAAGAATTGGTGTGAGTAATAAAGATATAAGAAATTATTAGTTCACTTTCAAGACCCGTATCTAAGTGTAGAATAAAAGAGATTGGATTCCTAAATTTGTCTCAGAATTGAGTTGTTAGTTCCTCACAGAAGTAGTTTTTGAACTTATCCTTAAAATTTTCCTCCAAATTGTGAGTCCCTCAACAAGCATTTTGTTTCTAATCTAGATAGATTCCCCTTCTCCTTTCTTGTTCAATTTGGTTGACCAAGATGAAAGGTCTTTCAAGTTCTGGCTGGGATTTTGTTTCTCTTTCATTTCAAGCCAATAATGGTATAATAAAATTTGTCTGGCTAGAAAAGTTCTTTTCATGAGGGCACAATATACAAAAGACTAAGTCACATGCAGGAGGGCAAGGTCTTTACATGGATACACAGGATTGGCTTTAGCGAATAAGTATGGTTGAAAATAGCTACCATCAAATAAAAATCAGTAAATTCCAAAGATGAAAAAATTAAATAACTGTTTAGAAGTATTCTGTCCCTGGATACTTCCAAAATTTCTGTCTATCCTGGCATTAGGAAGATGCCTCCACTTATATAGTTAAATAGCCTGCGAGAATGCTTCTTTTCCTTTATTTCCATACCCACTCTGTTTTCTAAAATATTCATAATGAACCAATCACTGCTCTATTCTTATCTCTCTGTGTATGTGTATGCGTATGTGTGTGTGTGTTTATTTCTTCCTCTATATTTCAGTACCTGTCACTGCTTCTTTCTTTGCATTTCCCCTGGAACAGATGCAAGTAATCGCAGTATTAGATCAAGCTAATAGTCCTGTTTTACACTGATCGACAATGCAAGGGCATGGATCATCAAATCCTGTAATAGACAATGTGCATTTCATAGTGACCTATCTTATCCTGTTTCTTTATATCCTGCCATTATGTTCTCTTTCTTTCTCCACAGCATCAGATTCTTTTAAGTTCTTGCTTACTTTTGCTTCCCAAATGCTTTCTCTTTCTTTCTCCTTCTACTCCCCAAATTTGCACTTTTTTCATGTCTCTTTTCAACAAATTTTCTTTCCTCCCCTTTATTCACAGATCTCAAGTTCTCATCACATCCCAGCTTTTTGATGTTATACCCTTCCTCAGTCCCATTGTGGGCACCTCTGCAATACAAGTCCTGGACTCCAGATTTCCTCGGAGACAAAAATCTAAAGACCGCCGACAAGCATTCTCACTGATTTCTGTGAATTAGGATTAGCTCTCAGTCAGTCATACGTAGAGAAAATGGTGAGTAAAGATATCTAAAATGGCCTGTAAAGATATCTTTAAAATATTTCAAATTCTATTTACTCCAATTGTATTTTATAATTTTGAATAGACTGGACTTTATAATCTAGAGGGGAAAAAGCAAAACAAACCTGCAGGACAGATTCCAAACATGTGCTTAATCTAAAGAGGGAACTGACAGAGCACAACCCAAATTAAATCATTAAAGGATGGAAAAGTGGCAGAGCAAGAACTTGCAACTTACAGAGCACTTAAAACAATTTCCAAATCATGCCAATGTAAAAGTAACTATTTCAAAAGACTTTAAGGCTAGTAGTTGCATTATCCAAACAGTGAAGTTAATAACAAGAAAACTGACTTTATTCCAAGAGAAATCAAAGTTAAAAGAAATACCCTAGAGGGTTTTTCATTTGGATTCCAGACAATAATTCTACTCTGCTATTCAGCATATCAAATTGTTTCCATAGATATTTATTAACATTAGCACTCTAGACCTAGTAGGAACCAGGCATTTTTTTCAGTAGCTGGCTGGTAAATGGTGATATAATGTATTTGGTCATTGTTTTTGAGATCGGGCTCCATGTTACTTTGAACACTAATTTTTAAGTAAATAACATGGTAACAAATTGGACTCTAGTTTTATAAAACCGCCATACATGGTGCCTTGATTAGTCACTGAGAGCTTTGCAACTGGAAAAGTGGGGCCTCTGGAGCTAGTAAAGAAAAGAATATTGCAAGACCCCCTAACCTTTTGGAAATTTAGGGCCCAACTTTTCTTTTCTGTCTTCCTTTTTCTAAAAAAACCCCTTTGAACAAGTTTCTAGTTGGTAACTAACCCCAAATTGCCTAAGTTTCTCTTGATTCTGATAGTCTTTGTAAAAAGTTTGCAAACACTCTATGCATCCTACTGTAATAATAAGGGTCATTGTACTGGTGATTACAATAATCCCTTCTTTACAGTTTTTCTTTCCTTAACACACAAACATATGAAATAAAGAGTGGAACTTGAAAATATCACAGAAAATTTTTCTAAGTGTGTGAGAGTTTGAGATGACTTGCCACCTGTGAGGTATTAGTAGCAAGTTGTGAATAGGGCTGATAGAATTAGCATCTCATGGTAAGATAACACAGCTGTTGCAAAATAACTTTTGGCTCATGCATAAGCCTCATTTATCATCTATTTTTATTCTTTTCAAACTCCAGCAAAATAGAAAAGGACCATTGCCTAATTGTTACCATACTGTTGATTCAGAAGCTATTTGCATTGCACTCAAGGAGCAAAAAACCCAGTGCTTTCTAGTTATACAGCTTGACTTCTACTGTTAAACTTAGTCCGTTTTGTTCAGAGAAATAAGATACATTAAATGCCACTTGACAACATCTTGTATTAATGGTATCACTTTCCCATACTGTTCAGCTGACACTGACACAGTATAGCTGTGTCACTGTGTAAATATTTGCCTTTAAAAATACTAAACTCTTGTTTCTTTGCTTGTTCTTTTGCTTGCACATGCAGGATAATGACTGAGGCATTTTAGCAGAAAAACAAACAGATCTTCAGTGAAAGGAAACAGTAAGTTCAAACTTTCTTTCAGTTATACTGATGCAGATCTGCAGAAATGAAGTAATGTAGTTTCCCATGCTTTTGTTTGTACCAAGCTAATTGAGGAGATTGCACAGCAATTAGAAAATGAATTGTTTGAAAACGTTGCTGTATATTAAAATCTTATGTATACAAACAGAAGAAAGATCTGAAAATAGAGCTCTACACTCCACAGTCAGGTTGTGTCCACAGAAACCTTCAGTGATTGTGGCCCTGTGCTGAATCACAATTCATATGATTGAAATGATAGCCAATATCTGCACATTTTTAAAACATTAAAATAGTGATGAAGAATATCTGAAAGGTGCTGAAATCTCTCTACAAAACAGGTAGAAAGTTGTAGGGCAAACAAGAACAGTCAAGCTCCATGTAGAGCCTTGAAAATAGGCTTCAGTTCTGTCCTTTAGGTATCATCTCCAGGCTACAAAAACTTTGCTTGCCATACCTCTAAAGTCCTTACTGATGGTACCTCCAAACATGGCACCAGTCCAGTTTTTGGCAATTCCAGAAAGCTCAGAGTGAGATTTATAAAATCATAGATTATAAAATATGAATAGACAAGGACCATGGTCATTCTAGTCATTCCATAAGGCACTTAAGCACACAGTTGGATAGTGTTGACACATTATTGTGACTTAGATCATTTAGTAAGTAATAATTTCTCAGCTGGTTCAGGTCTGGACTGCGTTTACTTGAGGCAAAAATCTTCCCCATCCCATTACCACTGTTCGGAGAGAACACTTCCATTTTTCAGGTATTTAAAATCAGATAAAACTTCAGTTTTTCTAGTCTAATTCACAACCGTGAGGTAGAAGTATAATATTACTCTGTGTGACTTTTCTTCTACATAACAATATCTCTAGACCCCTGTAAGCATTTCTTTAAAGCACTGTCTGTGAAGCCTAACTCTGATGGAATGACTTGCTTCTATGGGTATGTGACCAGGACGCATACTGTTGCTTTTATGCCATCTCAGAAGTTGCTTCAGAAAAATCAGGAGAAAAAACACACGAGGCCCAGATGCCTTCACTACTCTCATTGGTATCACATGGGTCAGCCACCTGAGCTTAACCTGAACCTGACCTTAACATTTGCAAGCCTGAGGAAACAGTTATGTAACAGCGCACCACATACCAGCTGAACTGTACAGGGAAGAATCGTAGAGAAATTTCAAATAAATACTGCGTTTTTTTTACTCTTTCCAAATGCCTGTGCTGTGCTATTTTAGTCTTGCTAAAATACTTCATTTCCTCTCCAGAGTCATTCACATTCATTTTTTATTGGGGGGGGGTGTAATTTGCTTATTCCAATGTCTGTCTCCTATTTGGTTATTTGTGTAAGGCATTGCTTTGCAGTTACATTAACAAAGACAGTCTAAAAATATAGAGTCTGCTCACCAGCTTTTCTTGACTCTCACCCCAAAAATATATTTCCCTCCCATACAACAGTGGGAAAGTTTATCATAAAAACAGGGAATAATAATAGTTCTTTTTGTGAAGAAATCAAATCTTGTATTTATTATATGGGATGGTCCTTCTTAGAAATGTAGTCTCAATGGGCTAAATATAGCCTTGGCAAAAATGACTGAGACAGCTATGTAACATGTTTGAAAAAAAAATTGGAGTCAGATTATGAGGGGCAATAATTTTCAGAATATTGAATTGACATCAGGAAAAACCTGTAGTATTTATTATTCAGAACAGTCCAAGTCAGGAGTGACTGGGGACATTTATCTGTTCCTCTATCTTGTCTACCACTCTCTCTACTTTATGGCCCTTAGATGTTTTTAGACATGAAATTAGTATTGTGCATGCTTTTTTTAAATAATCTTGAGTTAAAGGCAAAAGTCAATTCCTTCTTTCTGATTAGAAAGCATTGTCCATTCTCTTATAACCACACTTGTGTTATGAAGGAAGCTTTCACTGTGTTGAATCTGGTCAGATATGAGATTTCAATAGCAGTTATATTTACTAGTTATTATGAATGCCGTATGCCCCTGGAGGCTGGGGGGGGGGGAAGACGGAGGATGGCGAGTTCCCACAGGTGGTGGCAGTGCTGTTGGCGGTGGTGGGAAAGGGCAGTGGTGGTAAGTGGTGAGCTCCTGCAGGTGGTAGCAGTGCTGTCAGCAGCGGGAGCATGGCAGCTGTGAGCAGTGGTCTCCCATAGATGGCCGCAGCACTATTGGTGGTGGTGAGGATGGTGAGTGGTGACTGCCCACAGGTGCAGCCGGCAGCGTTGGTGGTGCTTTTTGTAGGGGGCGCACTGCCGAGTTCAGGGGGTACACATCTCCAGTGCTATTTATATAGGATTACATTTTTCATCTCTTTCAGCTTTAGTTTCTGAACTAGAAATCCTCCTGAAATATGATGAAGTCAGGTCCTAATCTCATGTTTACTGATGTCAGTGGGAGCCTTTTCATTGACTTCAATGGGCACTGAATCAGATTATCTGTTATAAAATATACATTAAGGGATGCCTGATTTTTTTTTTTCAAATAAATTGGTATAACCGAAGCAAAAGGTTTGTTGTCTTCCAGAATCCTGGGTAGCAAAAGAGATTACTTTTCATTTGGTAATGAATTTAGTGCTATATTGAAACAAATTATAAAGTTCAGTCAACATCTCTGAAAATGCCAGTAGAACTGAAGACCAAGTAGTTCAAAATGTATCCCACAATATTAAATGTAATAATTACTTTTCTTCAGCTTTGGACATATCTTGCATTTGCTTTTTGCAAATATTACAAGAAGATGTTTTTACGGTCATGGATGCAGTTGGGAAATTAATTTCATCATCAAGCGTAACTGTTCAAAATAACCAAATTTAACATGTATGCTCATAAGCATTTGCACTAAAAATGCTAATGCTTTTCTCCACTTAAAGTGAATGAATTTCATGTAATCACATGAGCGGTCACAGTAAACCAGAACAACCTTATATAAAGTTAAATGTAACTGCAAAGCAATACCTTAACAAACTTATATAAAGGTATTGCACAAGTAGAATCAATACTAAACATACAGATATGTACTTTTCAAATTATTCACTCAGCACAAATAGCATTTTTATTATGTCTTAAATGAATGCCATTACTTACTTCCGGATCTAATCCAGACTTACAGGCTGTAGACATATTTGGTGCTGATCTAACAAAACATGTAAGTACATGCTTGACTTGAGAGACAAACATGAGATTGATCTGACCGATGTCAATAAAGATACTCATATAATTTAAGTTAAACATATTAAGTCAAGACCTCAATATACACCCTACAAACCTAGCTAAACTAAATACCTTTTACCTATCAAGAGGCAAAGATTTTTGCCTAGAAACAGAGGAAGGATAACTCCATTATTAGAAAAAAATGTTTTGGCAATATTTTTGAAATATCCTTTTAGCAGATGTCACATGTGGAGAAGAGTGAATCACAGTAGTTTAGACAGCAGGTTTGGAATAAAACATATTATGTAGTAGAACTTCAATTCATGCCGCAGACCGCTATGTGGTATACTGGTTTTATCACACACACAGTTTTGATTTCAGTTTTTTGATACAGTAGAGAAGTCAGAATCACTAACTAGTGAAATATTACCCAGGTCACCTTTAAAATATTGTTCTTGCTATTGCTGTAAGACCCTTGAAACATTCCCATACACTATATAAAGGGTTGCAGGAGTGGTTGTGAGCAAGAATTACAAATTCCTCTAGGGCAGGATCTGAGCAAATAGCTTCAGGCCTTGCTGTTGGCAAGGTGCTGAGGGGACTAGTGCAAGGAGGCTTTCCTATAGCTAGCAACAGGAAGAGGGATCTTCAGGATGCAGGGCAATCCATTAAAACTAAAAGCCCATGAGAAGGAGCGGGATACTGACAATTAGAACAGCTTTCGAAGTGCAAACAGGCATTGCCTTTTGTCGCCTTTGTGCTGTCATTTTTATGGTGGCACAAAAAGAAAACAAATAGATATTCATACCCTTTGTTGTGCCATAAAGTAGTAATAAAATTGGTGCTGTTTTATTTTGGCAGATGTCTCTTTGCTTTATGGCAGGAAAATGTGTCAGATCATAATGAGCAAATGCTTTTCCTACTTCCAGAGATGTACCCCCAGCAATCTCAAGGGTTTGGCTCTGGAAGTAGGAAAAGTCAGGGTTCCCTACTTCTAGAGACACACCCCCAAAAATTGCTGGAGGCATTTTTCTGGAAGTGGGGAACATGTCACCTGGGCTAAGTACAAACAGTCAAAAAGCCTGAGGCTGAATTGATTCAATCTTCTCATTTTAGTCTGAACTACATAGATTGAACCAATAAGCAAGTGAACAGACATTCACTTTTGATTCCAGAAATGCAGCCATATTCCTACAGTGGCTCAGGCCAGAAGTGAGGGGGTGCTAGAGCACACCTTCCTTGTGGGCTAGAGCAGACAGCTTGGGCCAGTGCTAGCCCATGCACCCTGTGAAGGGGGGTTGTGAGGGATGTGCAAAATACCCTGGAACTATGAATTAACTCACACCTATAAATTAACTTGACTCCGGAGGGGATTTGGGACAGAAGTTCAATAAACCAATTTAACCTAAATCAATTTGGTCTGATACTACATCCATCCAGGTTTATCTTAAATTGGTTTCAGCCATCTTGAAAGTGGTTTATATGCACTTAACTTCTATTTTGTTGCAGATTTGAACCAGTTTCTGATCACTTACACCAGGTTATGTATAATTTCTGTCTAGAAATTAGCCCTGACTAAACCACTTTATTAGTAGAGTGGTTCATCTATATTGCTGCTAATTTTGTGCCAGGGACAACCCCTATTAACAGCTCAAAACCTGAGGCGCAATGAGGTAGCTTAGTCGTCATCTGCCCCTTACCTTCCCCTGAGCTATGATTCTGAACTTTGCTTCTAAGAGGTACAACACTAAGTACCAAGGAGTAATTTTACTGACTAAAAAGGTACTATTTTTATCATAATTTTTCACCTTAAAAGGCAAAATTTGACATACATGCAGCACAAAAGCTTTGATGTTATATGTTGGCTTTTAAACTTACAATCACCTGAAGTATAAAGTAATATTTTAATCTAAATAATTTGCAAGACCCTACAAAGATACATTCCATCAATAGTGAATAGTCAGCAAAATTTAGGTATGGCAGAGAAAACTAATAATGAAATAAGACTTAAATCTGTATTACTTTGCATTTCTTTAAGAAAAAAGGGAATTTAGTGTTAGTGAAAGGTGACTGGTGACTTTTGAAAAGTTTGTTCCTATTGTTTTTTATTTATGCACAAAACTTTTTATTTATTTATAAAACAGGTAAACTCTCAATCCATGGATCCCACCCCAGGATCCTATAATCTTTCTGTTTAGTAAAATTAAAGCAAATGTATCATATCTCTGCTTTGAAAATGGTCATCTCTACCATTTCACATGGCTCAGTTTCCAAACACATTTGGACTTGGTCAAGGCAGGCATCAGTTTGCAGTCACTGCAAATGTTTTTATGAATTGTGTGGAGATCCGCTACTAATGCATAACACTTAAACAAATTTGGGGTTTCATAACTATATTTTGACCAATATCACTATGAGTCTGCATTTTAGCCTCTAATGTAGTGATGAAATGGTTCATACCCATCCTATTTAGAGAGTCCAGATGAGAGCCACCCACATGATCAGGGGAAGGTAAGGCCAAGAAAGCAAGCCTTATGAGGAGAGGCTGGGGGACATGGGACTCTTCAGCCTGGAGAAAAGAAAGCTCAGGGGGGACTTGGTGGCAATCTATAAGTACATGAGGGGGGGTGCACCAGGATCTGGGAGAACAGTTGTTCACCAGGCTATCCAAGGGATAACAAGGTCTATCAACCATAAACTTCTAGCTGGCCAATTCAATTCAGACTGGACATAAGGAAAAACTTCTTTATGGTACCAGTGTCCAGGGTCTTGAACAGAATCCCCCCAGAAGTGGGGCAAGCATCATCTCCAGACTCATTCAAATGGCATTTGGATGCTTATCTTGCAGGGGTCATTTCACTTCCTTCTTATGGCAGGGGGGATGGATTTGATCAATTGAGGTGCCTTCCAGCCCCTAATGTCTATGTATCTATGCATCTGTCATGCTATCTAATCTCTTTGCTTCTCTGCTTCTTTTCCAATTTGCCAGATCTTATTGGGATATAATCTTTATTTTTCTTTTTTAGCATTCTAAATGACCATTCAAAAAGAAGTCCTTGTACAGCTAAAAACAGACAACAGGTTTGATGTTGTCCTGTTTAGGTTAAGAGTAAACTGGTTTATTGAACTTCTGTCACAGATCCCCTCCAGAGTCAAGTTAATTCATAGTTCCACAAGCATCCCAGAATACTTTGCACCTCCCCCACAACCCTCCCCCTCCCATCCCTTGCAGGGTAGGAGGGTTAGCCTTGGCCCAAGCTGTCTGCTCTAGCCCAGCAGGGAGGCATGCTCTAGAGCTCCATAGCTTCTGGCCTCGGCCACTGCAGGCATGTGGCTGCACTTCTGGAATCAAAAGTGAATGTCTGTTCACTTGCTTATCAGTTAAATCTACATAGCTTAAACAAAAGATTGCCTGAGGCTTTTTGACAGTCTGTACTTATCCTTTGTCTAAAGACTACAAAGCAAATTAAGGTGACTGACTTAAAAAAATTCTGCATGCGAGTCCCATGTAGTGGCAATACAGGGGACAAATAGTTATAAAAGATCATGAACCTTTGCATTTAATTACATACCTGCATTCTCAATCACACACTGCATTTATGAGTGACCCTTATGAGCAGATTAAAAGAATCCATTCTGTGATGTTGTTTGACTTATATTTTGAACAAACCTGGAAAGACTTCCAGATAAATCTCTCCTGACACCCTTCAGCAATAATGTGCGTGACTGCTTTGTGATAACTTGCTTGCAAACTATTTCTTGTAACCAGGAAAAATGGCTATTTGGAAAGAAGTACCTTTTATATAAAGAAATAGAACATGCATTCCACTCTTCTGTCTTGCTAATACTTGCAGCATATGTTCATAATCAAAACTGAGCCATGCATGCCAACTTTTTTTCTAACCATTAAAAACACTCCCCCCCATTCGCCCCTCCTCAGCCCACCTTTACAGAAGGGAGCAGCAAGTTCAGAAAAACACTTCCTTGGTATTTTAGTAATATGATGAATGGTTTTGCCTTTTGAACTCTGCACCATCCTACTTTCAATAAAAGTTAGACTTTCAGTTAATGTAAATATAAAAACCAAGAGTGCCACACCTGCTAGACTTGAAAATTCTTCATCTCCTACTTTAAAACAGACAGTCACACACATATACACTACACACACACACACATGCACGCACGCACAATGGGAGAGGTTTATTTGCATAAACCAAGTATAAGTTTTCATTCTTGTCCACAGATAATTGAATTAAATTTGTTTGTAAAAGAGGAACACAATCCAGTTGTCACACATTTTACAGCTGTGAATCTCTTTTGATGGAAGAGTTTCTCTATAATTTGCAGAGGCATAAATCAGATCACAATCAAGGTCAGCCTGAACTCAGGCAGTCGGCAGAACCTGATACTTACTAATCTCACTGCACTTTTGATCAGGTTGCTAATTAATATGCCTTATGTGATAAACAAATATGTTTAATTCTGAGATAGCAAGAACAGTATGTAATTATTTGGAAAAGTGGGTTTTTTATTCATAAAAATGCTGTCCCTCAATGCAGTAGCACAGTTCTTTTTTAAAATCGTGCACTTTTCACCTTCCAGTTCCATCCTTTTTTTCCAGAGTACTCATTGCTAATGAAAGTTATGTCCTAATATATGAAAGGTCAGGTTAAACAACTGAGGGTCCTGGCACTTTCCTACCTACCTTACCTTAGAGTCCTACCTTACCTTTCTGCCTCATTGTTGCACCCTATACCTATGTAGTTGACCTTACTCTTACTTGCAGTAACAAAGTCCATATGCACATGTGGGGATTGGGCTGAAGGGAAACTCCCTTCCCACCACCTCTAAATCCAAAGCCAACACTTACTGTTTTATTTCACACTCTCCTGTATATATTCTTTCCACTTGAAACCAGTTTGTTGGTTATTAAAAGAAGGAGAAGGGAGTAATTAAGCTTCCTTCCATGAAAGCAATGCATTTTTCCCTACAGGCCTTTTCAGGTACTATTCTGGTCAAACTACAAGGCAATGGTAAAATGGTGTTCTACAGAGTGCTCTTCTGGGGTGGTTTTGGAGAACATGCTATCCTCTTAGAGGCCCAAGTGTGACTGTGTACCATCCTGTGTTCAGTTCTGAATTCACTGAACATAATTGCTCCCTACAAACAGCTTAACCAGATCTACTTGTAATGGCTACTTTGCAATAGCCTTGTTACAAACTGTTTAAGAGGAACATCTAACATGTCATAGATCTTAGAAAATAAACATATACTTAAAATGTTGTCTTTTTTTCTAGATACCATGTGTTTCATTATTTTCTAAACTCAGTAATGCTGCAAAAATTAGATTAGAAGAGGTGTTTTATGAGCCAGGAATTTACAAATCTTATTAAAAGGTTTTCTCCACTGCAACTGGCTACCAGCATCATGAGAGCATAGTAGGAACATAAGATGACCATGATTTTTTAGTTTACACTATTTTTGAGATGATAATTCCAGGGAAAACCATTTTTACTCTATAAGGTTTCTGATGTATTTGTTCAAGGGCACTCAGAAATAAAATTATTCTAACCACAAATGTGGTTAAGAGTGCTGCCAGCCTGGTAATCATGGAATATATTGTGAACATAACGTAAAGCTATGCATTAATTGCCACCAGCTGATTCAACAAAAAGTATGGTTAATTTCTCATGCACACATCAATACATCCACTTATCTCACCATTACTGCTTGAGTTGTTAAGATCAGGTCAATCTCATGAATATTATTGTATAAAGGTATCATCTCCCCCACTACACATGTGCTACATATTTAAAGCTAAGTGAAGAAAAAGTTGTAGACTTTACCTTTAAGAGGAGAATGACATGGAAAACTAAGAGATAAAAATCCTCACATTAACATTTAGTCAACAGATTTTAAGAACATGTGAGACTTACATAATACACAAATGCCTAAGAACTATTCATAAAACAAGAAATTGAATTGATTCTACTTTTTAGTAAAAATGTGGCCTGAATTGAATGTGATTTCCCTCCAGATAATGAAAAATGCCAGCATATGGCTCTTGGGAATTTCTAAGGTACTGTATTTGTTTTATAAATGAAAGAAGGATTCATTGCTCCATAAAATTCTGGCATATAAAAATATATATATTTTTCTTATTAGCAACTTTTACTGATTATACCAATGAAAAGAAAAAAAATATCCATAGCCAGTTACCTGCAAATACCTCATTATTGTAAATTCATTCATTAAAGCCATGTAAAATCATATAGCATGTAGCATTAAAAAAAAGCCTCCTTGGCAAAGTGTTATTTTTTCAAGTACTTGCCCCATTTTTTATATGAATAGATATGTTTTTTGTTGAAATAAGTTTGCAATACTGATAACATATGGGTAGGATTTTAAGCAATGAGTAAAGATACTTGGCTATTAATAGGGTTAAATACAGAGTTCTAATTTACTTCCTTTGAGTGTATTTGTTGCCACTGCCTATTTGTCTAAAGACTGGCTAAAAGTCACTGACAGTTACTAGATTAAATCAAAGAACAGAGGCCCTGAAGGAAATTTGGAGCATACTACAGACTTCTATTTCCGCTAGCAGTTTTCCTCCAAGAGCTACATACAAGTGTGCTACAACTCAACTCTCATGAAACCTGATCACTTTGTTTTCTGCACAAAAAAGCAGTTAGGCTAGGAACATCATCAGAACAAATTCCAAACATCAGAAGTTGACAAGGCGAGAACTTGAATCGACTGGGGTGCTGCAGATGTGTTACTGACGTTGGGACCCAAGTTAAAGAAAATCAAGCCACAGTAAAAGATACTTCTGTTAGCAATTAGGCATGTTTTAACAGGAAATGTATGTACAGTATGGTATGCATACACCCACCACTGTTATTGGGTTATATTATAAAGGAACTGCAACACTGTTGGGCTCAGGGCTTGCAAACATTGTTTATTATAAACTAATAACTTCTGAGATTTCTTCTGACTGCACATTAAACATTTTCTCTGGTCTGAAACTTTTTTCCTGTGGGAGCTGGGTTTTTTTTCTATCAATGCTGATGATAAATTATTGATTGCTATTATTATTATTATTACCATTATTTGACCTAAGGATTCCAGGCACAGCCCAGGACAAGTCTTAGTTAGATTATATGCAACCATAGAAGAAAAAAAGATGGTCCCATTTTCCCAACAGTTTAAAATCTAGGTGTAAAACAAGAGAAGGCAGATGGATGCAGGTAGATAGGGAAGTAAAAGGAAACAATGTGTCATTGGTAGTGTGATTTCAGCTCATGAACATCCAATACATTATCAAGATGTTTTGTAGCAATCATGGCAAATGAAAGTTCCAAGGATAGCCAATTTATTTGAGACATGGGGCCCTCCCAGGACCAGGTCTCAACCTAGGCTCACCCACTTATATAATAGGGCAGTCCTCCCAGTCTTTCCTGCCACAACTTGCTGTTCCATACACTGGTGTAAAATGGGGGAGGCCGCCCATTTTAATGCCACAATGCCAGGGAGCACTATACATGACTACAACCTTCCTTTATCATGTCCCATGCCTCACAGATGGCATCCTAGAGCTGCTGTTTTTTCAAGCTGGTGATGAGGCCAACTCAGTCCCTTGCGAGGCGTCATGAATTCATCCTTTCACTCCACCCTGTTGGGCCTCATTCATATTGCCCCCCTCTCACTCTTGCACTCTACTTCTCTCACTGGGCCTCTTTCATCCTGACCCTCACTGGGCCACACCCAACTTGTCCTGCTCCCTTGAGCAGCTATGTAGGCCATCAGACCTGCCTATGTACACTCCTTGGCTGGCCAGCACACAGACCCTTGAGACGTCTCATGACCCTTATCTAAATGGTGACCAGCCAATTCGTATCATGCTGGGCAAAGCTCTGAGCCAAGCCCCTCTCCAGGTAACTCGTCACGCTTGCCCCCTCACTGGGGCCAACTATTCACCCAAAGTTCTTCACTTCTGACCCCAAAATTGGCTTCACCATATCTGAGGACTTCCTGGGGTCTCAATTTCTGGCCCAGCTGTGGCCTTAGGCATCTGTAGACTTATCTTGGTCCATCTACCATCTTCCTGCGACTTTAACTTATGCACGCCTACTAAGGCCATTTTCCTGTGCCCTCTCACTAGGGCCTTCATTTTCACATGTGCCCTCTCACTAGGGCCTTTCACATATACCCTTTCACTCAGGCTACTTTGCATCTCCGCCGCCTCACTGGGGCCTCCATGGTCTACACCCCTTTGGGCTCAAGTGTCTGGAGATGTGCCGGTCCTTAGGTGTGGGTAACCCACCAGGATGTGGGGGCTGGGGTTTTAAGACACCCCTACCTGCCTTTCACCAGGGAGATAACCGGCCTGGCATTTGTAGGGGACTGTCCCACCATGGAAAGCCCCACCCCAGCAGGGTGCCGTTTTCAGTCTTGCCCAGGACCAATGCAGGCCTACCTGCTTTAATCTTATCCCTACTGGGCTACATGTTATTCCTGGGCTGCTCTCTCTACTAGACCTTAGTTCCAGCCACCTTCATGCTCATTTGCTATCTTGCTGAGCCTTTCTTCCCCTAGACAGTGATATCACCTGCATCCAGGGGACTGTAAGCCTCCTTAGGCTTCTGCCCTGCCTCCAAGTCAGTCAGGTTGTCAGATAGCCCATCATGACCCAGGCCTGTCCCTTACATTAGACTTCATTTCCCTTCAGCCTTCCAGCCCTCTTGCATTGACCAGCACCACAGCAGCTGACCTCCTTGGGAAAAAGGGGTCCCCTTCTGGGTCCCACCATACAGCCATCTCATATTGGGCTTGCTCATAGCCCCAGAGATCATATTAACATGGCTCCACACTCAGCTGGGCTCGTCTGAACCCCAGGCTTCACCCCTGCCTGTTCTAAATCAGAGGCTTGCCTAGCCTCTGTGTAGGCCTGCAAACAATAAGCCCCTTTCCAGGCTGGGCCTTGTTCTCTTTAGGAAATGTTCCATTTCCCGTGAACTTGGGAACCCACTGGGCCCCCTCAGTACCTCCTGCCATCCCCATAGTTCCTCTCTTACCCATATTGTGTTGTGAGCAGTGGCTCAGTTGGGTGTTGTTGTTCTGGCTGCAGAAGCAGCCTGCTGGCTCAGTCTTGTGGGCCTGGACCTAAAATGGCCAAGTTATCAGGACTGGCCCACACCTGCCACCTGCCTGCTTTCAGTCTTAAAGTGGCAGACACTTAAAGGTGCACTGCCACACACTTTCCCCCTTAAAATGCCTATCTGCAAGAGCCTACTAAGTGGTGAGCACCCAAAAGGTACTCCTCTCCATTGTTATTGAACAGAACATTTTTAAGTCCACATCAGACCCAGTCTATGAGAATAGCTGTATATTAAATTTCAGCCTTAAAAATATGAAATGCTTCAATCTTCCAGATGTATTTTAACTAAGAGGGATTAATTGCTTTGGCATTATATTCCCCTCTCCTTTAATATACTTCTGTTTGAAAGTTTTGTTTGTTGAAAAGAGTTAAAAATGTAAACTATATTAGAGGAGCCAAGGGTACAGTACAAAAAAATATTCCTGTCCTAAATTAAATGATAGCACAAGAAATATTCTTAATTGACCAAATAATATACCAAAGTGTTACATATTAATAAAACCACATTCGACTTTTATAGCTCTTATAGGTCACATACCTGAATCTTCAAATTAAAATTAGTGAAATATAGGTAAATGGGGTTGTATTATAGGAGTGAGCTACAGAGTACATTATACGTGGTGCAGTGTAATGATGGAGCCACACTCATTCTCATACTACACTACTAATCACTTATATGATTACTTATACTCCCCACCCTCTCTTTGCTGGTGGTGCTAGACTCATGCAGCCCTGGGACTCGGGGATAAACATAACTGCCAAGGCATGCATCAAGAAGGATACAAGAAGAATTTCAGTACAACTGTTTCTTGAAGGATTTGCATTCCTAATCACAGTATATGCAATAGGTACATATAGTGCATTACAGGTAACTAAAAGCTTACAAACTGATATATCCAGTTAATACAATGATTAAAGTAACATACAAAAATAATAACAAAACAAGGAGCCACTTATAGAAGCATTTTCTGCCTGTTTTAGATGGTTCCCAGATGTGAAATCTAGGAACTTATTAGTTGAAGTATGTTACAATTTATTAGAGTTTGGGATAAGATATTTTGCTTCCATTCCAAATTGAAGCAAAAAAGTCAAATTAAGAAAAGTGTTCCTAAAATGTCTGATTTCAAACAGTCTGAGAGCAGAATTAAACCATTCTTTCTCTTCAGGCATCAGTAATTTCAGGGAGAGCATATTTAGAAGGCTGCTTTTGCAACCAGAAGATTTAGAAGTAGCCAACCTATGATGCAGATTCATAGAGGTGTATACACTTTTTAACTTCTTCTGATTTCCAAAATGACAGATCCTTGCAAGTGCACAGTTATGTGTGCATTTAAATAATGTCTTGCCTATACTTGTCTTTGTGCAAGCAAGTGAAAGTCAAAGTTTGACGGGGGTACAAACACCCTTCTTCAGGCACACAGAGAGTCTGCAATTGTTTCATTTTCCCCTGGATGGAATACAAGCCAATATGTAAAATGCAGGTCTGTGAAAATGCAAATATGTGGTAGTAAGGATCAAAGGCCATGGGAGACAAGGCATGAAAGACGGGTAGGTGTGTGGGCAGAGTAGGGGTGGGCCGGGCAGGGAATGTTGACTTGGTGATAGAATGCAGCTGGTAACATATAGAGAGTTTTGTACGTTACCATTCTGGATATTGATCATAGTGTCTGAAAAGAAATGTTGGTGCTGGAGTATTCAAGAGACAGTCTGATGGAGGGCTGATGATTATTGAATTTGTGATGGAAATCATCAGAGATTGCAGGTCCATATGATGAAGATATCAGCTGTGATCAACAAAACAACAGCAAACTCTCCCTATGCCTGAGGAAGGGTGTTCGTGCAAGAAAGCTTGCAAAGAAAAATTTTTCCAACTATTTAGTTGGTTTAATGCAAGATATCACATTTACCCAAAGAACTTTGTCTGTATACAAAGTTTGAAAAACTCTAGTACACATACATTGGAAGATCTGGGTCTACATTATTTTAGGATATGCAAAACTTACATTCTTGTCATTCTGTACATCACTGCATGAGTTTTCAGTAAAAAGTTTAATTCTGTATGACACTTATATTAAAGAATAGTTTAATCACTAGTTTAATCCTTCCAGGAATCTCCTTAGATAAGTTGGACTCCCTTAGTTGATTTTTTCCTCACTTCAATAAATAAGAAAGTATTCCAAAGCAAGGTGAAAGAATGAATCATCTAGAGAGATTCAGGAAGTGATCGTATCTAGCAACAACTTTTAGCATAATGACACCACAACTTTTAGCATAATGACACCGACTACTGCAGATCTGCAGTAATTAGGAGAAGGCTAGACATAGAAAAATCATTACAGTATTATCTCAGTCAGACAGAGATCAGATCATTGATACAGTATAAACACAATAACATTTTAAAGCATTACCATGTGCTCTCAGGCACTAGAATACTTCTGGGGAAAATGATTGATGCCTTTAGAAAGTAGTAATCTCTTATAAATTAAGTATGGGATACAATTAGATTTGAATCATCCAAAGAAGTGCTTAGATTTCAATGTTCCTAGAAATCTTTTCCTTACTAGATTCACTTGACAGCTAACCATCAATCCCTTCTGCCACAATATATATCTGTCATCCCTATATTAGTTTGACATCCAACATTTAATTATTTAAGAATTTGTGTCATATTAATGAGATAGTTCTAAAATCTGTGTTATTTTCAATGATGCCACATGTATCTCATATATTTTAGGCTGGTTAATTAGTGTAATTAGCAAATTAGCAAATTGCGCTCCCAAACTTGAGGAAAATAGAGCTATTTATATTCTTGGCCCCCTGCTCCCTACTTTCTAAAGTATGATTTGACTAGTTGTGGCTGATGTTGCATTTCATCTCAGTTGAAGTGAGGTTCACTATAGCTAGTCAGCTTACAGATGAGCCAAAGCAATATAGGGAACCCCGACTGAAAGTGGAGCTTGAAAGATCACGAGCAATATTGTCTTGGAAAGCAGGCACCAGGATTACAAATTAATTGATGTAGAGACTATTTTGTAATGGTCAAGATAATGACATGTAAGTAATGTAATGTAATGTAAAGTAAATGTAAAGTAAATGTAAAGTAATGTAAGTGAAATTCATCATTGTGAATTTTTCTCAGCATTGTCCATTCTGATCTCTCCTTGTCCCTTAAAAAAACAGTGACCAGAATTTGTTCTTCATTGTTTTCTCTTAATCTGCTATCATTCTTTTAATCTGAGGATCTGCTTACACTGCTGTAAATCACACTATTGCCAAACCTGAAATGGAAACATTACTAGAGAAAAAAATGTGACATTAGCTTTACAGAATAAAAAGATTAAGAGAATAAATGTGGAGATCTTTCAATTTGTTTTCTGAGGTTTTTGGGTGTGCTCATGTCATATTTCAAAGCTTTTCTTTGAGACTCTTAACTCAGTGATTCTTAATTAGGGCTCATGAGATCATTCAAAGGTACTGTAGGGTTCCATTCAATATAAGCACTTCTAGGAGTGCAAACACCTACACATGACCTACACAAGATAAACCCAGAGATTACAAATAGGATCCATAGTGCCTAAAAACATTCTGAGCTGCTCTGTTCTTTCTGAATTCTTTACAGCAGGACGATTTCTCTATTATTTTTCTGCTGTCAAGAAATGAGTGAAAGCTAAGAGCTGGCATTTTCTAAGGGGTACTTTGAGTCTAATTTTTAATTAAAAAACCCAAACAAACAAAACTTTTTTTTAAACATGTAAGCTAAGATTCTGCTATATGCAAATAACTTTAACAGTGGGGACACTAAAAAAATCAGACAGATGTCACAAGACCATTAACATAATCTTGGAGTTTTGAAACACTGAACTTCAATGATTTGAGTGTAAAAGGAGAATCAGATTCACATTTATTAAGATGCATATAAAAGTTGTTGTTTTTGTGGAGGCCAAGAATGGCTGGATGGGGCCACATGATTGGGGGATCAGCAGGTGTTGGGGGAGTCCCTGTTCCCCCGTGCGCTGCCAGGAGTGACCAGGGATAACGGTCACAAGCTGGCAGAGAGTAGGTTTAGATT
>JAGPOW010003316.1:32020167-32063990 GCA_030014935.1 Caiman crocodilus
AGTGGAACCGGCTTCCTAGGGAAGTGGTTCTTGCTCCTACCTTGGGCGTCTTTAAGAGTAGATTGGATAGGTACTTGGCTGAGGTCCTGTGACCCTGGCGCTCGTTCTTGCCATTGGCGCGGGGTCAGACTAGATGGCCTGCTCTAGGCCCCTTCTGACCCTAGGCACTATGATACTATGAAATAATCAGGATTATTATTGTATCAAATTTACCAGATGTACTAAAAACTTAGAAGGATTTAGTTTGATCTAAAGAATATCACTTTAATGCTAACACATGACTATTTATAATGTTTATCTAGTATAAATAGTCCTACGCTGGTTGTTTATGCAGTATAGAATTTGTAAATATCCTACCATATTATAAATAAAACACTAATAGAGTTTGAAAAAGAAAATTTATGCCACACCCTTTCATGTGTAATAAATCTTTCCATTCATTCCAAAAGGGACTAGAAAAATCTTGAAATCTTTCTTATGAAAATCTAGAATACTGGCCTTCCAGAATAACTCACCTTAATTTAAATTATTTCTTTGAATTGGTGATTGTTGAGCTAGTGACTTAAACTAATTCAAATCGGAAGTGGTTCCAGCGCCTACATTGAACACCTTCAAGAGTAAATTGGATGCTTATCTTGCTGCTGTCCTATGACCCCAGCTGACTTCCTGCCCTTTGGGCAGGGGGCTGGACTCGATGATCTTCCGAAGTCCCTTCCAGCCCTACTGTCTATAAAATCTATGAAATAGCATGTTAAGCTGTTTATGGTGTCTGGAATATAAATAATTTTTTAAAACTCTATTGAAGCCCTGTTGTTTATGAGAATACCTGACATTTAGTTACAATGTATGCTGAAGCGCATGAATTCAGTTCTGGGAAAACATACCATGCAGTCATGATTACTGGTATGAGAAACCTAAGTAAATAGCTCTGACTGGAAATTTAAAGGGACATTGAAACATGTAAGGCATACTTCCTTTTTCTATTCTTAGTCCTTTTCCTTCATGTACATCTTATCTCAAAATGAATTTCCAAGTAAGTTGCGTGCTAACATGGATACAAGTACAGAGGTTGGCTAACAACATAGGCAGCAGCGCAGCTGGTATTCCCTCTTTATCATTTTTGTGATGTGGTTAGTCTTTCCTGCTTTATAACCAGATTTCTTTTTCTACAATGTGCCAGAAGAAACAGCTGGTTGAAAGAATATTTCTGTCAAACTGTGTTATCTGATCATAGCTACAAGGAGAGATTCATCAAAGGGACAGTGGGTAGATAGTCTTCAAGTTTTTTGAATTATGACAGGAAAAAGGGCTTTTTCCTGTGTCTATTTTTGAAAATGAATTAATATTTATGTTGTGCTTCTGTTTTAAGTAACATGGAACCTTGCTACAAGTAAACCAATCAGGAAACGACAAAACCTGAGAAAGGACAAATAGTCCAAGATTCGTCTGTAGAGAAACTGAAAAACTGGAATAAATCCACAGAAATGTGAAAGGATAGAAATCTAAAGCATTGTCGCCAATTTGAAGCGCCAAAAAGGGTGATAGAGGCCAATAACATAATTGGAATCTGTTCTCTTTATATGATGGCAACTAACTTTCAGATTTAGTCCCGATTGACGAAATCAAATTAATTTGCATGTGCAAATGAAGCAAACAAACAAACAAAAGGTAACCAAACTTTTTTTTAATAGGCTGCCTTCATAATAGGTTCATTTAGCATTTGATATGAAAGATGGCTTATTTGCTGATATCCTTAATTTCTGCCTGTAACCCTAGTAGCTTAGCATTATTGAGATGCTCTTTGGTGTGAAATTTGTATCTGAATTCAGGAAGTCTGACTTAAATCAGTTCATAATCTCTGCATTACTGATAACCTTAAGCATTAAAAAAATTCAGCAGTTAGGCCTTAAAAAAATAAAAATAATCAACTTGTAGTTAAAATAATGAGTCAAAAGAGTTGAATACCCTCTTCCTCCTGGCATAAACAAATCTGAGGATCTTAGGTAGACTTGCACCAGGACATTAAGTTTTTATTTGCAGCCTCAAGAGACAAAAATCGAGGTTTTTTTCTGATGAAGTGAAAGCTTAAATTCTCTCTTGTAATAGCTTGATTCCAGGACTGGAGTCTAAAGGTAAACATCAGCTGCTGCAAAACTTCTGGTAAAACCACAGTATATAGTTTCAAATTATTTCCTACATAACTTTATTAACCTCAGTGTATTCCCAATGCATATGTAATCACAGTGATGTTTCTATCTGTATAGGACAAATTTAAACACTGTATTTATTTGCGTACAACATAGAATCATAGGGTTGAAATGTATTCAGGAGGTCATCTAGTCCAGCTCCTTGTTCCAAGGAGGACTATCCCCAGCTATGTCATCTCAGCCATGATTTTGTATAACCAGGTCTTAAAAACCTCCAAGGATGGAGACTCCACAACCTTTCCAGGTAACCTGTTCCAGCACTTTACTACTTTGCTGGTGAGAAAGATGCACACCATGTTTTGGGAAGACAGATGAAGAATTTCCCCCCCCACCGCCCAGTCTTCTCTGCCAAAGGCTAAATTAAGGGTGGAGTTCATCTGCATGAAATAAGGGCACAGTCCCATCATCAGCTTCACTCCCCCTTCCTCTGATACTTCGACAACACAACTGCTGCCAATTCAGCAGAGCTATGAGAGAGTTAAACCTGTAGCCATGATGGTCCTGCAACAATGACGTGGATGATGGGACCCACTGGGCTGGCACCAGACACAGCCCCCTGCTGCCTTTCTAGTGCTCCCCTGCCTCCGTTCCAGTGAAGAAATCCGTCTCCTTACTTAAGACATGCATCTCAATTTTGGATGGCTAATTTTTTTTTAATGAAAAGGTATGTGTAGTGTGTGAACAAGCATGGTAGTTGTTCACAACTCAATATACATCCACCCAAAACCTGTTTTGTTTACTGCACTTCTAATTTGCCAATATACTTTCTAGAAAACTAACAGGATGTTATCCAGATTCATTCAATATATGTTAGTTTATCTTCTTCCTTGGTACTTATAATAACTGAGGTACTGAAGTAGTTTTATTGTACAATGCATTTAAAATATTGTGAACAGAATACCTCTGGCACTGGCTGATACTCTCCATGTCCTCTTCAACTGATAATGCCACAACTTGCTCCTGGCCATGAATAAACTTAACATCAGCTTTTAAGATACTGCAATCTACATCTGGGTTGACACCCCACAATCCACTATACAGAAAAAACCCAAGGACCGCCATACACTTGAGTCCACAAAGTTAGCAATCATCCCAAACACACCAAAAAAAAAAGTGATCTATCATCAGACCCTCCGATAGTATCACATCTCCTCTGAGGAGAATATTCATGACATCTGCCTTGTCAAACTAAAAACTGTCTTTACCCAAAAAAGATGTGCTGGCAGAGAAATAAACTGTATCACTGGAAAAGGTCCCCCAAATGCCCCACAGCAACTTAAAATACAAGAAGAAAACCTCCACTGACATACACATGTGATCATACATATATATATCCCTGAATGTGGTATACCTCATTCAAATGCCTCTTGGAAACCGTATGGGTGAAACAGAACAAAATAGTACACGACAATAAATGATCACTGGAAAAAAGATAAAAAGGCAGCGACACTAGAGCACAGGAAAGAGAACATTTTTCACAGAAAAAAATCAGTCCATTGACCTCAAATTCTAATGCTCAAGAGAAGTTTACAAAACACCACCAGGATATATGCCTGGTAACAAAAAAAATATTAGCCTATTGGACAATAAGAACGAGTGATTTAATATAGACAGCGAGCCCATGGTCCATTTTAATCTATTGATATTCATCTCTGTGATAATGACCCTCTTGAACAATCTTACTCTTCTACTCATCAAGCTTTTATCACATCTCTCTTGCCTGTTGGCTACCAATTAATATTTTTTATATCCTGTTTTTATTTGCATACAGAATTTTATACAATCTCTTGTTCTATCTGCTATTTTGCTCTGCTGTGCCGCCTCCTCTCATAAATTGGGGAAGGGTACTGTGATACCTGAAAGCCTGTCATCTATACCAACCATCTAGTTAGTCCAATAAAAGATATCACCCACAAAAAAAATTGTCTCTTGCATTCTTTCATAAACAAAGCCTGACATTTTCTCAAGCAGCTGACTTACATACCTCAGCCAGTAAGTCCCAAATACACACACACAAAGATTTAGGTTATGCCTCCTTTGAGTAAGGCAGCTCCATTCAGAGATACTTGAGAAAGTTGAACTGCTTTTAGTTCCAGAACTATGTAAAAGTGGTACTTCAACCAAGGTAATTAAATAGCTTACGTAGCAAAGATGAAGCACTGTGTTAATGAGAGACTACACTGCTTCTGGTTCTCAATAAAGTGTGCAGAATGCTGGATCAAACTATCTGTACAGCACTGCCATGTCTCATATAGAAATAACTAGGATACTTTGTTTTATAAGTCCAGTGTATTTGTCCCCTTATTAGAATCTGCAATACTAAGCGAAGCACAAAAACACCCTATAAAATACATGGGGAGAGAAAGGTAGTTTGCTGTGTTAGTTTAAATTATGCAGGATATGGACAGGGTGGCACCTTAGAGGCTAACTAGTTTATAGAGGTGAAGTTTATGCCTCTCTGAACCATACATGAGGGGTGTTAGGCCTCTCTGAATATGATTCACAACAAATGAGCAAGCTGGTCAACTCAACAGACTGCAAACAGGAGTAAATTTTAATTCCCGACCCTTGTCCAGGGTTCAGCAACTTTCTTTAAGGGAAGTAATGGGAAGTGCCTCCCTCCTCTAGGATACACAGCTGGACAACTCAGAACCTCTCAGAAGCAACTCAGTCTTGAAAGTCTGATGCTACTTCAATAGATAATACAACTATTGTAGAGCAGGGTCTAAAGGTAGGGTCCAGACCTTCCATACTTGCTTCTTTACCACCAAGCTACACAGGCACATTCAAGTCTCACTTCCTCTGCCTGGTTTAATCATCCCTGGGTAGATCTAGGATTTTGAAAAGGCGGGATGCAGATGTTATGGTGCATCATCACCGGTAAGACAATATTCCCCCTTTCCCCCCAGTAGAAAGAAACTAGAAACTTTACTAATATGCTTACTAATATCAGGGGTTGGCAACATTTTTCGGCACAGTGCCAAAAACACCCACAACCTCAACTTTAAGATGCTGGTGTGCCAGGGTAGACACTGGCGAAGTTGCAAGAGGCCTGATTGTTGTTGTAACAGCGTATCCCCAGCCCCTTCCTCGCTATCTGCCACAAAGCACTTGTACCTGCAGTCAGCAACAAGCTGGGCTGGGCTCCACGGACCCCAGTGCAGCTGTTTGCAGCCTCCTGGATGCCTGCCACAGGTAAGCTTGGGCTCTGGCCAGGCCTCTCTCACCTGCCACAAAGCCTGGGTTGCTTGCAGCAGGCCATGGGAATGCTGTAAGTAGCTGCACTGTGTGTGTAGGGGGGGCGTGTTTATGGATCCCCAGCCTGATTTGTTGCTGGCAGTGGATGCATGTGCTCCTTGAGGCAGATGGCAGGGAAAGGGCTGTGGCTGTACTGCCACAGAAAGGATCAGGCCTCTCATGGCTCCCTGACGCACATGTGCCAAAAAAATGCCTTTGCATGCCAAGCTGTGGCACGCATACCAGGGGTTGCTTAGCCCTAGTCTATATTATTTATTTTAAAATTGAATAATGTCAATGAGTGAATGTCACTTTGTTGGAATATGCATTAACTAACTTTAGTGCATACTATGTAAAAAACAGAACAAACTAAGCAAAAAATACATCAAAATATGTTTTAAGTCTTGTAGCCATTAGAATTAAATGTACATCTCTTTCAGATTCATAAACTCTGGCCTTCTCAAACTTTTCAACAGTGCATCCAGTGTTTTACTGAAAGTTATTTCTGCACCTGAGTCAATGCTTTTAGCTAGAATTAAAAACAGTCTGCAGGACTGAGAGACAGGAACTACATTATTAGGAGCAGCTAACAGTTAGCAGAATTGCAGAAGAAAGGCAAGCTTCATTAGTGGAACATCAAGACCATTAAAAAAAAGGAGAGAGGGTCATTAACACCTTTGGAATTAAGACTTTAGAAGGAATCAGGTAGATTACAATGAGCCATGAAGTCAATGACTCCCTCACTTCTGTCTGAATAGAAATGGAGCTACCACTGCCAGGCAGTTGCTTTTAAATTTTGGATGAAGCAGGAGTCAAAGGGAGGTGTTACTGCACCACTACACTCTCCCTGGATCCACCTCTGTAATCATTATTATACAAAATAAAGTTGCTTTAACTGGAAAGTTTGAGAAGGTCCCCACACCCCAAGCCCAGAACAGCTTCTAGCCTAAGGGTTAGGAGCACTGTTCTGGGAAACTCTTAGTGAGGAAGATCATGGAGTAGGCATATGACATGTCTATTTCCACTAAAATAATGAACAATGAAATAATTAGCAATGCTTACATTCATATGATCATCTCTGTGTTTCAGCAGTTAAAAAAAAAATCTATTGGAATGAGTTGTGGGGGGGACATACTTCTTGAAGATATTTGCTTCAGACTACATGCTTAATATGATAATATAACATCTGTTATGCTTAGTTCATGTTTTCTATTTGTTCATATCCATACATATATTTTCTACTTGTCAAATATAGTTAAATGAAACCTTGCGGTCCAGTGTAGCAGAAAGGAGTGAATTTCACAAACTATACAAGAAACACTGATTGTACCAAGGAACAATGCATATTTTTCAGGTTGGCAAGTTTTGTGTTGTAAAACACAATTCAAGTACTTCTGGAAGAAGTTATCTGAATTATGTCAGTGTTAAAAAACATATGACATCAGTCAGAAACTAGAAGAAAGAAAAGATAAAGATAAGCTCTATCACCTGAATATTCATTTTAGACAGTGTTATAACGGACATATTAATAATGCTTGGATGCACCTTACTTTCCAACATCTTCCAAGCAAATTATGTTGCCAATAAGTCAAGGCAATGAATTTCCTCTGCATGCCTCTCTTATGCCTTTAATTACTTTGGTTTATTTAATTAGACATCATGCATTATTTATTTAGACACTTTAATTGTATTCTGCTTTGGCGTATTTTACTTCTTACCATTTTGGTAGCCATAAATCCTTCATTGTATTAGTTTACAACTGAGAGTGCTCACTTATCTTTTTGCCTATGGTCTTTTCTTGGTTGTATCTTCACTCTTCCCTTGATTTTCAACTCCTCTACTTCCTTCTTTCTAGTTAAATGGCATTGGGGAGATACCTTGTTAGCATATACATTTGATTATTCTACTTTAAGCAAGATTTTCGGTAGAAAAAAAACAAAACAAAATGGATGCAACCTGAATATTGTATGCATGACTCTTGAGTTAGTGCATGTTTCTGAAGAATTTATCTTTGTCTGAGATATTTGGGGACAAACTGGTACTTTTGATATCAATCTCCTAACTAACTGGTCCACAAATAAATCACGTATTAAGTTGGTACGGAAAAAATCACTTGTATTTCAGAGACATTGCTTTGCTTGGTGGAACATTTTAATGGAATGATGAAGAGCCTGTCTTCTCCATGATAAAGACTTTGAAGAAAGATGGGTGAAAATTGACCTTATTCTGAGAGAGATTATCTATTAGAATGGTGGAAGAGTTTAAAAGAAGTCATAATTGTGTGGGAAGAAGGTGCTTCCTCCCCAAACAGTCAAAATCAGGATAATTCAGTCTTTCCTTTGACAAAGACTAGGCATACTGTTCTCTGTCTCAGGCATGCTGTCATTGTTTTTATTAAATCATAGCTAGGCTTTATTATGCTGCAAGGTGTTTTTCCTCTGGCCACCGGACTTAAAGGATGTTATCTTTGCAGTGCACCCATTCCTCCCAGTTTAAATGTGGATGGATTAAGACCAGGAGATCAATTCCATTCCCATGCATGGCAGTTCACTTAACTGCAGCTTCTAGACCACAGACATACACACATGCATGCACATACACATGCATCTATAAAAGTCAGGTCTAACAGGTGCTTTTGCTTTTCCCTTCACAACAGGGAAGATGATATTGTTGGTCAGTTGTTAGTGATTCAGAATCATGAATACTCTTCTGAAAGTGGAAACATCAAGTTCTATTTCATAAAGCCCAACAGTTGCTTCTTCTTAATTGCATTCCTCACATAGTTCTTCACTATCTCGCAACATTAAGGCATAAACCCTTTTATACAGAGAACTGCCCAAGGGCATTATTACTAACAAATGGAAGAGCTTATTAAGGCAATAGAGTGTAGAGATATGACTTTGTACTTTGAAGATTGCTAGTTACTTTTGCAAGCTCTTCAGTTTACCTTTTACTCCTAAATTATTTTGCCAAAGGTACTTAGTTCAGCTGTCAGTATTTCCTTGTAAATGACATATGTTGCACAAGTCAGTCCTACAGACTGTGCTGTTTGGTGAAGACACTGAATTTTTTATTGTGCTTATTACATCTATATCACTTTCTTAGAAACTGTCTTTACTATAGAGAACCCATGATTATATACTTGCTATATCACTGAAGAGCAAGATAAAATCTGAAAACTATTTAATTTAATTTAAGATGATATCCACCAATTTCTGTTGTATCAATTTTTAATCCTATCACCTTTTCCTCCTTCACACTCATTTTCCTTGGGGTTGACAAGAAAGGAAAACGAAACATAAAAACAAGTCTGAGTAACCACATAAAAAAAAATCTCCTCTTATTTTACAATAATTGTTCTTGGAAAAGAATCATGGATCAGATCCTAGGAGGATGACAGCTAACAAGATTAAAATAAAACAAAGCAAAACAAAACAATATAACCAAGAACAAAAAAGGAAAACTAACCAACAAGGAGAAAAATGTATTTGATATATTACTCTGATGAATTTCAATTAGAGTTATTTAAAACAAGGTTGAAATTGAATCTTTTGAATGATTCAACAGCTCCTTAAAATGTGACCTTTACTTATCATTACTAAATTAAAAAAAATCAATTTGGGTCAAATTCCTTACAGCCTGCACAGCAATTTTAATGTCTATTATAAAGAATTCACTGATTCTTAACATTACAGCAGCTTGTGGATGTTAAAAATCCCAAACAAACTGCTTTACCAGAAGAAGCAGCATATTACTTCAACTTGGCTCTGCAGCATCTATATAGATTAGGTGCTGCAGCAGGGCTTTTTTGCACTTTTAGCTAAAGCTGATTCAATCAGCTATTAGCTTGATTGTCAAAAAAGTCCCACTAAAAAAAGCGCCTGATCTTTACAGATGTTGGGTGAGCCAGGTCCAGCTAAGGTACTTCCTCTTTTGAGTACGCACATAGCTTGGCACAGGAATGCTCTAAGTAAGGCACGGTTTTATTTTTATTTATTTGAGAGGAGGGGGGTTAATTATCTGCAAGCAGTCTATATATATGTGCTGAAGCATTAGCTCTCATATTATCATGATATTGCATAACATTATGCTCATATGGTATAACATAATTAATAGTTGAACAAAGCAGCACATAGTGGAATACAGCATGAAAATCTGGTACGCAGATGTTTGAGTCTGGGCTATTCTTTAAAAGAAGTTAACAATAGTAACTTCACTAAGAGAATAACCACTGGTTCTAATTATATATAAATAGTTAATCATACAATTAAGGTTATATAATTCCATTGAGACTTTCTGGTGAGGACAAATTAGGATAATAAATCCATAATTCAAAATGTCCACTTTTTCAGTTTATTATAGGCAAAGCTGGTGATATCACTTATTTACTAAGGTTGGCTGAAAGTTCACCTTAGAAGACCCTGTTTTTACATACTTTTACCTTGACAAAACTTTACTTATTTAGGATGAAATTCGCATGCCACAATGCTTCCAGGTTGAATATATTTTCTGAGAAGAATATTGGGGGGAAGGGGGAATCCCTCATTTTGGCAATATTAAAGAGTTCTGCTATCCTTTGTTGAAAAGCTCTAGCATTTTGGAGAAAGGAAGTTAAATTTAACAGGGGATGACCTTTGACAGGGATGATCCCTTTCCCAATTCCATGAAAATCTGAAAAATTGGCCAAGTAATACACTTTTGCAATACAACAATTTTTTCCCCTGCTCAGTAGACTACTCAAAATGGTATTAGCTAAAATTCCAAAAGATTTAATCTGTACTAAGCATTCTTTAGCCTAGGATGATGCAAAGGCTACCTTGCAGACATAACTCTGGCCTACTCCTGGCCAATTTGGGCATAAATATTAGTTTTCAGGACACAGAACCAATCAACTGCTCTTGTGTTCTCAGTGACTCCATGGCTAAACCCAGGCAGTACAAAGAAACAAAATGAAAGAGGAAAGGAAAAGAGGACAAGAACTGAAGCCTGTTGCCATAGAATGATAAAAGGAAATTAAAACTGAACCATGAGAGCTGAGATGGAGATAGTGTCTAGCTCAACAAAGAGATTGGGAGCCAGAGAGAAAAAAAATGAGGACATAAGGCATCAAATTATTTTTTGCTAGGGTATGGCAGACTAAGATGATGGACATGTGGAAAATTTCACACATTTCAGGTGACAGCCAAGGAAACAGGTAGAATGCCAAGGAAACAGGATCCGAATCCCAGAAACCTAAATATGTAGCAGCCTGCCAAGGAGCTGATAGCATGGAAATTCCTGATTCTCAGAAGCCTGCCTGGTAGGGTACAGACTGGAAACCTGAACAGATGGGCAGGGAGAGGGAAAGTAAAGGAGCAGGAACAATATTAAAAGGGAGACATTGATGGCCACAGGCACTGGGTACACCTGTTTCTTTCAGAAGGGAGAAGGCTCTGGAAGCAGTTGGGTCAGCAGGCAGGGGAGCAGGTGACCAGAAAGGGGCAGGGTTTAACAGGAGATAAATCCAGGGCCAGAGCTGGGGCAGGCACTCCAAATCTGGCTACTGGCATGGAAGGAACTCCTGAGAAAGCAGCAGACAGAGGGAAGCTCATGAACAGAGTGGAGATGGGACCAGAGAAGGTCTGGTACCTATGGGGAACCAGAAGAGTCAGGAGGAACTAGGTACCTGGGGCTAGCCAGAATGGGTAAAGGGCCCAGATGTGGACAGACAGAAGCAGCAGCCTGAGCCCTGGGGGCCAGGAAGGTTGATGGCACAAGGATGGAGATTGGGTCTCAGTATAGGCCTAGGAGTATCACTAATTGATAACATCTGTGAGGCATGGGTGTCATGTAAGGGGCAGTTGGAGCCATAAAATAAGCCATGAAGGTGCTGAGTAGTCACACCTGAACAGCAGCATGCAATCAGGGATCCCTGGGGTGCTTCTCTCTTTGAGAATGCAAGAACAACAAGACATGGCAGGAAAGGTAAAGGGAAGCAAGCCTGAGAAGCAAGGGCAGAGCGGCCATTAGGGGGTATCATGGCCACTCACAGGGCCAGCACTTGCTACAACAAACACATGGAACATTTTGATTCTGATGATTGTCACTTTATATAGAGACCTTCCTGAAGTTGTTGTAAAAGTAGGAAGATGAGGGGAAAACAAAATATTGAATATATCGTCATACAATCACCATCCATTCTGTGGGAAACAGCATATAACACTAAAGAGTATTAAATAATAAACATCCATTTTCAGATAGCTTGTGAAAAAAATAGTATGTGAATATTTACTCTGACAGCCTAAATTCTGATAATTCTTTAACTTTTTGAGAGCTGGATTTTTGCAAACTTAATTATGTTTTAATGTAATTTTTTGTGTACATTATATATTTGCAAGTATATATATAACATGGGTCTGAGACCCAGATATTTTCCAACTCTGTTGCTGTAACACACACATGACAGGGCAAAAGTTGGGATGAGATAAACCATTGTGCATAGAATCAAGACAATGGTTTATGCACAGTGTAAGCTCTCAAGGGTTAAGGATGACTTAAAGTGAATACAGGCCTCACAGTGGCCACTGTGCAGAGCTGGAATTTACAGACAATAAACTTGGATTATATCAGATAAGACCTATTAGTTAAAAAAAATATCCAGTCTGTTTTGTTTGTACTGTAAAATCCAAACAAATTATTTATACATGTCAAATTCACTGTCAACATAAGTGACGCCAATAATTTGTTTATAATGACTTGTATCTTGCATCTCATTTAATCATTGGGACAGGACTCCCTGACTCCTATCTTCTTTGAAATGTTTTAATGACTTTTGACCTTTTGCCATTAAAATCAATTCACTCCTATGTTTATACTGTATATTAACCAAATAAAAATGTTCTTGGTTTTTGGTGTTTAAAGTTGTTCTGTCAGTGGGCTGCCATTAGGCCTGGAAATTTTATCTGGGCATCATTTTCCCCTCACAGTCCTTTATCCCAGCACAGACACCTATTAGAGGGGGTCAGACTGCGTCCATTATGCAAAACTCTGAACCAAACTGCTCCAGAGGGAGCTCTAGGACTTATACTTTTGACATCCTTCACCACTCCCTTCCAGTATTGAAGTGTTGTGCATCCTGTACCTCTAACAAAACTGTTTGCCCATGGAAGAAAAGATATAAGGGTGCCTGTTGTCTCTCCTTCTTGCTTGCTTTGAGCTTTCTTGAAGTCTTAGAGACACTTGAAGAATGAACCAGGCTACACATTCTTGAAAGTATTTGTGACTAACAAAAGAAAGTACTTTTTTACATAGTGGGCATGTCTACATGAAATATACTATCACTGTAGCAATGCACTATAGCCACATAGCATCAGTGAGAACAACCCATGACACCAGCTATTTTTAGTCGCAAAAAAATAACTGTGTGTCAGAACGTATTAAACGATAGCACATAACAGCCATTACTGCATAGTGCTTGTGGCACATGGTTATTTTTAGCCACTGCATTGCCATTGTAACACAATGGAGCAAGGGAGCATGTCACTATGGTGAAACAGATGCAGCATCATGGTCCCTCCTGAGCACCAGACCTAAAGGAAGTAGTAAATGAGCATTTTTCAACCTGTGGGTCACGACCCAAAGTGGGTCACAAAAATATAAGAAAGGGTTGTGGACAAACTGTAAAAATGGATCAATAAACTTTAGACATGGATTGTCTTTTAATGGAGAAAAGTGTGGGGAACCATGCTTTTTCCTTGCAGGCTGGCAGACTTTTAGCCTGCAAGGGTTTGCTTGGGGCCCCACACACAACCCCACCACCCCACACACTGGGAGGCTGAGGGCAGTGGGTCGGGAGTGAAGAGCACTGGGTCAGGACTGGCCATTGATGTTTATAGATGGGTCCTGGTACAAAAAAGGTTGAGAACCTTTGTACTAAATAATGGCACAGTAACAGCCATTACTGCACCATGCCAGCAGTACTCAGTTATCTCTGTAGTGATGTGATCAGTAATACTAAATGATGGCACAGTAACAACAGCTCCATAGGGGAACATATAGACATACTCAGCATGTAGTTAACCTATAGAACTCATTACTATGGCAGGTTGTTAAAAAACATAGAATAGTCAGGTTCAAAAAGGGACTAGACAAATTCATGGACTATAGATCTATCAGTAGCTATTAAACAGAACAATTGGAGAGGTTCATCTTAAAGCAATGATGCAGGATGCCTGGGAAGAGGAAAAGCAGTGGATAGATGACTCCAAATATATGCAATTCAGTGTTTTCCTTCTAAAGCATCCATTCTTATTACTGCTGGAGACAGAATACTGGGCTAAGAAGAACATTAGTCTGATCCAATATGGCATTTCTTAAGTTTTTATGAATGGCAATGGCCCTTGGCATTCACGTAAGGTCAAAAGTGAAAGGTAAAAAAGGCTGCATATATTTTATGCCAAACACATGACCTTGCCAAATGGCAAGGGATGATCTAGAGCATGTTTGAATCATCTAAGTGATTTAATGGCTCTTTCTTGCCCCTTAAACTCTATGAATGCCTAAGTATTTTGTATACAGAATTGCTACTGATTATGAATTCAGTTCAGAGGATTGCTACCAAACATACAGTTTTAATCTTTAGAATTTTACAAAAACAGCTTGGTTTGGAGAATATTTTTATTAAGTATATTTCTAACATGTAAATGAATACATTTATTCTGTGAAGAATGAGTTCTACTCATCCAATCATAGAACAGAAATAAGTGATTCAGGTTCAATCATGTAATTTTAAATTTCTAATGATTGCAACTAAACTCTCCAAACAACCTAGCATATGTCAAATGCACAAGAAACTTGACAAGTAATTCTAGAGTGCTTACACTGGAGAAACCCAAACATGCTCACACTGATTTGCAGTTGGAAAACTATGCTAAATTTATCATTTAAAATTATTAGCTATGAATCATTTGGCTAGCTCTTCTAGTTTTTAATGATGATGATTACTTCCTTGAATTGAAATACACTCAGATACTACAGTGATGAGCACCATCTGTATATCTATTACATATATATAGATAGATAGATAGATAGATACACACACACACACATATATATGACAAATATTATATTATATTATATATTGTCAGGAGTTTTTTTTCTTTTTTAAAACACAGTTACTTCATTATATCATTATATCAAATTCTTGACAAGAGTAATTATCCAACACTGAAACACTTTCAAATGCCAGGATGCATAGTTTGTTCATGTAACTTGATTAGTGCACAACTGGCCAAAAATCTATACTAGCAGTGTTTCAAGTGATTTGGAATAACAAGGAGTGCTCTTACCACACAACCCAAAAATTAAGAGAAGTTTAGGCCATACTGGGCGTGTCTACACTAGTTACTATGTTATTGTGGCAATGTGCTATGGTGACGTAGCATCCCCAGGCACAAACTATGGCACCACAGCTACGTCACTCTAGTGACACACTCGCTTGCTACAGCGCTTCACTTCGGCAACATAGTGACTAAAAATAACCTTCAGGAAGGATGTGGAGAAGCTCAACAGCATCCAGAGAAGAATCACTGGTATGATTGGAGGCCTGAAGAGCAAGCCATGCGAGGAAAGGCTGACAGATATGGGACTGTTTAGCCTACAAAAGAGAAGACTTCAGGGGGATTTGGTGGCAACTTACAAACATTTCAGAGGAGAGCATCAGGGGATAGGTGAACAATTATTCACCAAAGCACCCCAGGAGAAAACCAGGAGCAATGGTTGTGAACTCCTAGAAGATCATTTCAGACTGGAAAAGGAAAATCTTATTTGCGGTTTGTGTGACCAGACTCTGGAACAGACTCCAATGGGGGATGGTGCAGGCACTTACCGTGGAGATCTTCAAAAGGAGACTGGACACACACCTTGCTGGGGTTATTTGACCCCAGCAGTCTTTCCTGCCCTGAGCAGACCTAAACTTCTGTGAATCTGTGTAAAACCATGCACTGCTGGCATGGTGCAGAAATAGCTGTTACTGCACCATCATTTAGTACTTCCTAAAGGTGCAGTAACAACGGTGCAATAGGACACATGTAGATGCACCCTCTGTCCCCTAAATCTAACAGAGGATAGGGAGCTGTGCTCCTGCTCACTTAAGTCCCTTAATACAACCCATGAGCGGGCCCAAAACAATCAAAGTTTTGTCTAGTTTTTATTTTCACTGAAACTCTCCGTATCTGTTTACCTATCTAGATTCGATGGTAGTGCTTATAATTTACAGAGTTAATAGATCCTTGGAAGACCTTATAAGGTGATGTCTTTTTGGAGCCGTCTGTACCGAAGGGTAAGGTACTCACAGTATTGTCACCACTTTTTTATTATTATTATTTTGACAGGGATTAAATCAGAGATGAAGGTAAAGATGCAGATATGGACACTTCCTTGATTTCTATAGAAGCACTTTGTCATCAGCTATAGCAGCTAGTTTGAGGTGTTTCATTAAAATTTAACCTATAGTTCAAAAAACTCTCCAGTGAATGAGCAAGCCAGCCAGGCAGATCACCAGGGGAGCGATTCAGAGACAGTTAAATCAATGACCTGTATCCATCAGAATAACTTTGTTAGTAAAATGCTGACTTTGTAAAAGCCTAGAGGTTTGCATTTAGGGGTATGGAGGGAGGAATACAAATATAGTTTTCATCTTTGTCAGATGATATCTGCAGCCATCTTTGCAGTCTGTTGTTGTTGCCTATGCAAAATGTACAGCTGGTTAGGTGCTTTCTCAGGTTCAATGTGCAGTATATGATTTGTTTTTCCCCAAAACAAAAAAACACAGTTTTAATCTGCCATTTTATTATGAAGATTACAAAGATCCAACCAGCCATAGTCACAGCAAAAACTAATCTGCCTGCATTTTCTGCTTACACCAACTCTTACCTCCTTACGGCCCCCTAGCGGTCATCCTGAAAAGTGTCTCTAAACTTTCAATAGTACACTTTATCCCCTTTTATACCACACTTTATACTACCAGCTGGCATCTGGAATCTGGACCACCTACTACAATAATACTTTTTTTTTTTTATTCTGGCAGCAACAGTCTGCTTTCAAACAGCAAAGAATCACTGCCTTTATCCAAATGCAGTTTAGTCATTTTTCCTCTTCTTCCTTCCCTGCTAAAATCTTAGCATCACTGTAATCCAAGGCAAAACCAATTTCAGTGGACTGAATTATATCTTATGTATAATTACTCATCTTGCTGCATCCTTGCTGAATGTGCATTGTCCTTTTTCACATTGCTTCACACATCTGGAGGCCTAAGACTACACAGAGACCCACTTTATGTGGGAGGCCTATTCACATACAAATAACTATGGGATTTTACCATTATGGAAGTTTTCTCTTTTAACCTCTATTGGCACATGACTACCATAGTCTTGAGACATTACAATAGACAAAAGTGATCATGTGTTCCTTAATGTTTAATAATAATCTGGTGATAGTCTCCCCAAAGAGTATTTTTAGGTGAATATTCTCTAGGTATTATGATGAATAACCCAGTTCTGGTATATATCTTGTCCTACTGGCTCCTGAATGGAAAAGAGATCTTATTGTCCAAACTGAGTGAAATAATATCAACATTCCTAATATATTTATCTTCATATGTTGTAAACATGTTACAATTGCCTTGTGTCCCCACTGCAATTAAATTCACCTAGTGTGGCTCCCTCATCTCTCAGTACTCTAAAATATAAACTGAGACAGGGAGTCATTTCGTAATAGCTATGATATAATCAGGAAATCTGCTGTTTGTTCCAGTTAATCCATGTCAGGCAAAGGAATCGCAGAATCTGAGAACCTGCATACACTCTGTATCTCCAAATGCAGCTTTCCACGCTAGAAAAGGAAGACACTACTCCCTAATACCCCTCAAATATCTCCTTTGATCTGAATCACTTTCTAATTCCTCTTTTCCATTATTGGAACCGTAGAGGGAGGAGATTGTTTTAGCTGAAATTAGACTGACAAGTGGTGCCAGTTCTGCAAGTTGCTTTGGCCTTGTCAAGTCTTTTCATCTAATTATTCCAATATATTAAAGGCAATAAGACAAGTAGGAAATGAGTGGTATTTAAAAAAAAAATTAAGCATACGCAAGATTTCCCTACAAACTTTTTTGCAAATTTAAGATGGTCCAGAAAATTTAAAATTTTCTTTCCTTTTAGCATTCAGCCTTGAAACCATGAGGATCTCTTAGCCTAGCCTTTATTTTTCATTCACAGGTGATGGCATAGCAATGCACAGAAGCATGGTGGCTACCAGCCTTGTTCATTGTGAACAACACCACAAATTTGAGGGAAAATCTGATTAATCACTAAGTCCAAAGGGACAATTTTTAATGGTTAATCTCTTGCCTTTTTTGCCCAGAACATTATGACACTAAATTGCACAGGTTTTGGCTTTGGTGGAAAAGTAGGCATTGGTGACAGGACACCAGTAGTAACATCCCAACACTGGCAAATCCACTTGCTGTGCTAAGTTGCAGAGACTTAATTCTATAATATTAAATTTAAAAATCAGGCTGCAAATTCAATTACATGCTCATTACCAAATCTTCACAGCACTACCATTAATTTCAGTGGAATTATACCATTCTAACTAAAAACAGAATTCAGATGACAGAGCAAACTGATTTTCCCCCATTGTCTTTCAACTTTAGTAGTGCTGTATCCTTTTAGTAAGACATCATTGAAGGGACTAAATGGGCTGGTGTCAGAACTTCATGGTCTGTAACAACATCTGATACAGAAGGTATCATAGTTAGGGCCCTACCAAATTCATGGCAGCAGTGGGCTGTGCTATGGCTTCCTTAATCTTGCAGGTTCCCCCTCATAGTCCTCCGCTGCTCTTGGTGGAGAGGCCTTGCTTGCGGCTCACTCCTGATCAGCAGTGAGGCAAACACTGCAGTTTTAAACATGGCGCCAATTTTGCTTCCTGCCACTGATTGGCTAAGGGGCTGTAGTGGCAGCTTGCTGCTGATCAGCAGGGTGAAGAAAACAGCTCCATGTTTAAAACCACGGTTTTTGCTTCCCTGCTGATCAGATGCAAGCCACAAATGGGGCCGCTCCACCAATCAGTGGCAGAGGGTGCTCAGAGGAACCTCCAAGATTAAAGGAGTTGCAGTGAAGACCGCTTCTGCCATGAATTTGGTAGGGACCTAAATCATGGGTATCTGAGGAACACATCATGCTGTAGAAGGAACATTGAATAGTTTATTCAAGTTATGAAATGGTGAATGAAAGGAGTGCAACAAAAATGCACTCCTTTCATAAAACATTTATTTATCAGATCAGAAAAGCACACGTGCAAAATCAATTCAAAGCGGATAGAACAGGAACATATATACATGAATTAAAAGACAGCAGGAGAAAGACTAAACAAGAGAATTCAAAGGTGTTTATAAAGATCAAAGATGTATATATTGAGAATGCCAAGAGAATGCCAAATCAACTGACCATTCTTGTGAAAGGACAAGCAGTTAAACAGCCTAATGGAGAACCTCAAAGAGAAAAAAATAATAATTCAGTAGCTGAATTTTATTGGTAAAATCGAGAGGAATTTAGTCTTCTGAATCTTTGTGTTCAACCTATTATTTCTGAAGAACCAATAGTCATGCTTCTAAAAAAAATTAAATAAACCATTACACTCTATAAACCAAACTTACATAGCTTTGGCTGGATGTGGTCGATGGGCTACTCTCTAAATAACATATAAAACTCACCTATGTTTACTTACTCTCTATTCCATGTACTGGCTGCGATCCCAGATTATCATATCAGGTGTCGTGGAGTGGTGGGGGAAGGATGGCCTTTTGTACCTCCTGATCCTGAACCCAAGCAGCAGCTAGTACATGGCATAAAATAGCAAATCCAGGAGTAAACTATTTTATGCCATAGCCAACAGCCTATCAGCTATTCTAGAAGCCAAGTCTTATCAGACAACATAGTTATAGGCCTCTTTTTTTTTTAAAACCAGTCACACTGTATGGGACTGTGAGTGTTTGACAGTCCCTATTATTCAGGGATTTTCCAACATAGGGGGGAGGGGAACTGTCAGGAAGGGTCCACATTTGTTGCTCTGCACTGCTGGAAAAGCTGCCTACAGTCTAGTAGATAGCTTTATTATATGAATCAGTTAAAGCATGGTCTTACAAGCAACCAAAAACCAGAAATAAAACAAGCAAGCAAACAAGCCCAATCTTCTCCACCCACCATACACATACACCTTATGTCAAAAGCATAGTCTTAAGGTTCCCAAGTTGGAATGGGAAATAAGCTTGAAACCTTACCTTGCCTCTCTTTTGTACTGATAGTCTCCTATTACATTAGCACATCCAATTCTACCCCACCACACTGGACCTCCAGTGTTTTAATAATGTAAAATTACTGAGCAAGTTTGATAGTAAAGATAACTATGGGATCCATGAAATTTCCAGTCTCAAATGATGCGATATTTACCAGCAATTCAACACCAGAGATTACCAGGTTTTTTCTCACGAAATTTTCCTTGACTGTAAAATGGCACCTAGTGACAGAACCTTCAAGGATGATGCCGTGCTCCATGTGGGTTGCCTCTTAAATTATAAATAATGAGGCACAGTTAACAGTCTAATTAGCACAGTTGACTGACAGTGCCAAACAGCCCAGTCCCTGGCTAGTTAACTTGCCCTTAGTGAAGCACAGACTTGGCTACATTGCTACAGCTTTAAAAGGAGCTCTCCCAAAATATAACAACATGACTCATGAGACTGAGCCTGACTCTGATAAGATGACACAGGGGTGTTCAACATCCATTCTGCAGGCCAAATACAGCCCTTGGAACCTTGAAACCCAGCCCGCACGGCTCCCCATGGGTCAGGAAATTTGGCAGAAGAAAACTGCCCCCATTGCCAAAATCCTAAGCCCCCTGCTTGGTGGATCAATGCTAGGTCACACCTGATTGGGGCTGGGCTGTGCCCCTTCTCCCAAAGAGCCAAGCTCTGCTCCCTTCCCCTTCCCAGCCAGGTAGAGGCTAGGCCAGGCCTCCCTTGCACAGCTGGTTCATGACTGGGCCATGCACTCTTTTCCCCCTTTCCCTGCTCCACCAGAGCTGTGCCGCTTCTCCTTCCCCTGCTTGCCTGGATTAGGGTTAAACCACACTCCCTTCCTTTATGCAGCTGGATTGGGGTTGCACTGTCCCCCACCTACCTTCTGGATGGGGTCCCACAGCACCTGATCTGGGCACCAGATTGGGACTACTAGCCAGATCTACCCCATGGAAGGACCCGGCCCTGCCCATCTGGCCTGCTGGTCAAAAAGGCTAAGCACCACTGAGCTAATATAAGCACAAGATCTGTGGGGGAGAAAAAACACTTCAGAACAGCCAACAGCCTAGAAATTAGGGCCTTCACCCTGGATTCCAGACCTGGATTACTAAATCCTGACTCTCAGGCTATTCTGGGGTGGAACTCTTCCTCCTTTTTCTGTGGAAAAGTACAAATGCTTTCAAATATTTTTGTAAGAAGGGAAAACTGTTCCCCATCCAGCTCTACTTAATGCAATCATGATTGGCTGGCAATCATCCATATTTATTTAGAAATTATTAATGAACTTTAAATTATACCAGGATACATACATATACAAGCAAAATAATAATATAACCTATAAAAAGGCAGAAGGGTTTCTAGAACGCCTCTGGTTGTACAAACCAGCACATCTGTTGCACGCATTATAAAACATCCATAAACTGGATCCCCACCAGACCCATTTAAACTGCATAACTAATGTTTTAGGAAAAAAATAAGCCTATTCATAAAGCAAAGGCGTTTTTTATGGGTGTGTCAATGAGCTCTTTTATCACTGTAGTATACATTAATTAGGTACCTACCAATCTGTGTCAATGACTTTCAGAGCAAGCAAGAACTTTTCTACCCAGGGCTCTTTCTGCAGCCCTCATTGAGGATGCATCCTCCTATTTAAAATGCGAATATACCCTGAGATGTTTAGACATATTTTCCTGCCTTTATTAAATAAGAGGATGGATGTGATTATTAGAAACAAGACTGTTTCCCATTCTTTAGTGATCTAATCCAGTTGGGGATTTTCTCAACAAACAGCAATGGATATTTTGCTTCATTTCCAGACTTTATACATTAGACTTATGACATTCTATAATGAACACTTTCAAGCCAAAACCCAGATATTGTTTGTTTCAATATTATCTGAAGAAAAAGAATGCATATCCAAAAACTTCCTTTACTCCTTTACTTGCTTCATATAAATAGGGGTATGTCAATATATAGATTCAAAATCTGTACTCCAGAACAGGCAATAACCTAGAAATTAGGGCCTGCCACCCTAATTTCTGTCATGTAAGTAGATTAAGGAGATTCAGGAAGCAATAAAAACACTACAAAAATTTCATTAAAAGATTAACTTAAGCCAAAATTGGGTAAGTATTGATGTTTATGGTATCATTTAAATACAAACATATTTTCACCATGGTACACCTGTTTAGCTAAGATTGTAGGTAAAAAAAATATATACATCAAAATTCTATTCTATTTTTTTCATACTGGGTCATCATGTGATTCCACAAAGTGTATTAATAACTTCTTACTTCTTCTCATCCTTCGACATTTTTCTGAGTTCAGCTTGTCTTGATTACTATGTCATAGCCGTATGATAGAATTTTGGGTAGAAGTAGATTGAACTAGGGGGTATGAACTTTCCTTTGCCATGCATATAGTCTTAATGAAAGCTATAAATAGAAACTAGATGTCAAAATAGTTCTGAAATACATAATATCTTAACAGATTCATATACTTTCCCAAAACATGTTGTTGCCATTCCCAAGTTAATATCACAACTAATATTTTGCTTATTGCTTTTTCTTAAGTGTATGTATAACCTGTGCAGGAAACAATTAATTTTAGTAGAGCAATTACCAATTCATGATTCGCTTCCTACATGCAAACTTGATTATCTACCAGAAATTAAGCAGAACAAGAGGAATTTGGATAAAGGAGAATTTTCCCAGAGGGCAATTTCATTTTGCTATATCTCAAAAGCGTGGTGAAAGAAGCATAGTGAAAAGCTGATGACATGACATAGCATTGTGCTTAAAACTCTACCCCAGATCACTGCACAGAAAAGGAATTAGGGATTGTTTACATTATCATGCTTTCCTAAAAATTTACCCACATAAAAAACTCCCCCCTTTAACTCAGAACAAATTGAAAGTGTGTTATGAAAAACAGCTGTTGCTTATCCAGCAGCATCCAGAAGTGAATCCAGCTCGCCACCTAAATTTGCATCCAGCACCTTTTATTTATTTATTTGTTTGTTTGTTTATTTTTACAGTATTGGCAACTTTTTCCTCCAGCTGAAATAGTTAGCCCTACCGCTTTTATATTCAAGAGACAAAAAGCATTCAAAATTCTGGTATTAGCCTTCAGAAATCCAAAGTTTAGTACTCTAAAGATCCTACCAGGGCAAGAAAAATCATGTCCAATTTTGGATCTACCAAGTGAAAATAACAAGGGACCTCAGATTTGAACTTACAGAGAGATTGATTTGTTAAAAATATTTTGTCAGAAAACTTGTTTCTATTGTGGAAAATCCAAAATGGCCCCACAAAAATACAGTCTTCAAGCATACTAAATCAGCATGTCAAGAACAAAGTCACAAGTAACAATGAAAACTAAAAGTATCAGCAATTTTATATATTAATTATGAAATAAATGCTATGGAAAAATATACTGCTAAAATCCAAATTCCTACTATCATTGGCAGGCATTTTAACATTGATCAGTGTATATTTCGTAGGTTAACATGGGTTCTAATAAAACTAATAGGAGTAGATTCCAGTGGAATAAGTGACTATATATGTGTACACACAAACATATCTGAATATGTGTGCATGTCTATATAGATATGCACATGCAAACGTGCATATGGTCATACATACAGACACATACAAACACACCAACATGTGTGTTCATGTGTTATATTTGTGTGTGTATTATCTATCTATCTATCACATGAGCACAGGTCGGTGTACGTGTGCATGTAATTTTTATATATTACACACACGTGTGGTATATATGTGCATACATATATGTGGCTATGTGTGCTTGTCTAAATATGTCTGTATGTCTGTGTACGTGTGTGTGTGTACGTGTATGTATATAATCACTTCTTCTACTGGAATAAACTTAAATATATATACACACATATGTCTTACCTACATATCATCAGGTAGAACGAAGCCTATGAGCACTAATTCTGTACAGGGACAGAGTTCACTGTAACTATAAGTTATAACAAAATTTGTAGACAGCAGGAAAGGAGAGAGTTTTTTCCTCCATGATCACAGAAGGCTTTATCCAGCCTTTTTTTTTTAAATTAGGCATTCTATATCTTTCTTCAGTTTGTCAAAAAACTAGTCTTGCAATCCTTGACTTAAGTCATGATCCAGTGGCTTCCCCTGCCCCAGGAAGTCTTGACCCACCTGGGCAGCACCAGTTGGTGGTGGGCAAACAGCACCCTTCTACATGCACACTCTCTGGTGCTCAGCAAATCTACTCTCCCAAAGTGTAGGGGGATTTGCCTATGGTGCAAAATTTGTTAGCTACACTTCCAGCTTGCATCTGCAAGTATTGCAGAACTAGACCCCAGCTCCATAAACACAGAACCAAAAGGTTGCTAAACAAACTATGACATTATTCTGTGAAATGGAGAGTCACAAAACCTTGTATTCTACAAACTAATCTTACTAAAATTGTTTCTAGCCATCTACGAATGGTTTATTTCTCAGCACAGACACAGAGAATTTGTTATGGAGGGCTGGCATTGTTTCTATGTAACTGGATCCAATGAAAGATTTTCAGTAAGTGATAAAAGGTGTGATGCTACCTAAAGTCTATGTTATTTTTATTCAAAATGCAACAGTTCCTTTAAATCTAATAGCATGAAAAAATATTGCAAAAATCACTCTTTGTTAAGGGAAAAAAAATCTAATTCAGATCTTTTAAAATTAATCATTATTATAGGGAGTATGATAAAAGGTGACAATTCTTCAAGTTGTTGTTATCCAAGTTGTAAAATTATAGTTACAAGAAGTTCAGGAGAGATGGGTTTTTAATGTGATAATCTTATCTGAGCAATATAAAGCTAACATCTTCAGATAAAAAAACCCTATGAATCGCTATTAAAAAAAATCATTCTCCACGTATCATGGAACATTAAGAGCATTTTTACAGGCAGCAGCTGTGAAAAATGTGCATGGAGAAAAGAATTCCAAACAAAAACAACATCACAGTTAGGAAATAGATGTTCTGGCATCTTGCCTTGTTGTTTTCCAGGGCAAATGTTGTTTGTATTTGATGTAGAGAAATAAATACTGAGAGTCTGACTCACCGTTTCAAAGTTTATGCCAGTGTGACTCCATTGAAACCCAATAAAGAAATGGCATTCCTAATATTTGAAAGGTGTGCTTGCTATGCTTTGTCTTTAAAATTCTCAATACACAAGTAAGTGTATATAAGAAGTCTAGATACACGTTTATTTGTACGTGAATAAAGAAAAAGAGAAAATTCATATTGGAGAAAAACAAGGTTAGTGTTCCTAGAAAATAGAGTATATTGTTGGTTAGTATCAAGGAGGCAGCTATCTAGCAGTTAATGGGGTTTAAAAGTAAAGATATTTGGGATTTAAAAGTAATAATGTTTTATTTTCCTTTATCTCTGAGGTACTTAGACTGCATATATATTATCTATTTAAGTGCTTTTCTGCAATTATACTAACTAGAAAGTATCATTATTGCCATCACTGTGCGAGGAACTTGTAAAATGAGGGAGGATCCATTGTGTTGAGTGCCACACAAACCTAGGACAAAAAGGGTGGACCTGCCATAAAAAATGTTTATATGATAAGTATAAAGTAAGATCTGGATCCAGACGAGGAAATACAGCAATGAATTTTGATGACCCTGGTCAGGTAGTGGCTTCATTTTATTAAATGAAAGCAGACATTTTCACATAATCACTTGGCTCCAGACAGTGGGACTTTAACACACAAAAATTGCAAGGCTCACAATAAAAATCATAAGGGTTGGCAACTTGCTGTATAGGAGGAATGCACTGGAATGGAGAGAGGAGGGATATCAGCAAGGAGCCATTCCCAGTCATCTTCTCTTGTGAATTCTACCATACATACATATGTGAAGGAGGTAATGGAAAAAAAGTAAAATAAAACCACATGAATGCAACTGTATCTGATTCAAATAATGCTGCTTTATTTACACATGCATCCCTCTTTTAGTTGCTAAGGTAATTTGATGTACACTTACATGCACCCATTCAGAACTTTCTAAACGCTGCTGCTGCACGTACAGCACAGATACTGAGAGCTTATTTGGCGATTACAGCCAAAAATACTTTCCAGCTAACTTGTCCAGTTATCAACACTCCTCTGAGAAAGCTATTACTTTACCCAACATTTTAGATGGGAAAGTAGCAGATCAGATATATTTTTTTTAATCTAAAGAATGGGTCATAGGGTGGGGGACAGAAATGCAACTTATAAGACTCTTTTTCTCAATCCATTAGACCACATTACTAATCACTCATCACAAAGCATCCTTCTGAGTTACAGTCTAGTTAAAGTACCATGCATTCCTATACCTCTGTATTGATCTACCGTTTACAAACAGAGCTCAGAACCATTGTATAACTGGAGATCAGTTCTACTATATTAGCATTTACAAGCACATTTCTTTTTAAAAAGGTCACATAAAATTTTAATCTGACATAACAAACTGAAAAAAAATGCAGACATGAAGAAGAATATGTTACATTCAAAAGCTGGTAAATCTATCCTAAACATGCAATTGGTCCATGTACAGAAATCCTTCCCTCTCGCAGGAAACTGAAAGACTTCCTGTTCTAATGCAGAAATCTGCCCCACCGAACTAACCCCAAATTTACAGAAAGTTCTGATATTGTGAAATTGTACTAGGAGTGAAGTGAAATCTGGGTTTCTGGTTATTTAAACACACTTGGAGGGACTATCACCTTTCTTTCAGGGAAGCTTCACTCAGTTGTAACATTTCCGTTTGTTCTAAGCATCCTCTTCAAATCTGCTTGGAGGCAGCACTGTTATTTCCAAGGTATAATCATTTCCTCCATTCCCCTACTTACTATATTAGGTACAGCAATGGGAGCAGAAATTTTCACCATCATCTTTGCCATGAGTGATAGAAAAAGATGCCCTGGCTCCAATTTTCATTACTTCTGCTCCCTATGTTATCAGAGTCCTCTCTGCAATGCCCTGTATACCTGCAGGAGGAGAAAAGAAACCTTTGCAGAACTCTCTATAGCGGTCATCTAGATGGTCATCTGCTTCTTGTCTTGAAGAAAATTTTCTTTATATTAAATAATTTCTGTTGGAGAAACTTTGCCTGTGACAGTTTTGCTGTAATCTGGAGATGGATGTTTCTCCCTTCTACCCAGCATTGGTGTTCATTTCTCGAACTACACACAGAGTGATATAATTATTCAGGTTTCGAAGTTAGCCATATTTCAGATTAAGAAATGCTAGCATTAAGATTGCTCTTGCAACTTCTATTTAGCCCCCTCCATCACCATGTGCATAATTACTATGATTAGTAATTATTAGTTACTATGACTACATACAGGTCTTTCCCACAGGACTCCCTACTTCATGAAGTGCACAGGATGGGTGGTTCTCAGGGAATGAGTAAGACTTGTGTAGTGAAGCAAGCTGTTGTTGCGGGATGCCTGTCTATTTGCTGTAGAAATAAGAAGGGGTCTATTGGCAATGAGGCAGAGAACTGAGTGAAAAGAAGGGATGCTCTCATAGTTGAGGCAGGGGAATCTTTCCCCTATGACCTTTATTTTAGCCCTGCCCTATCAGAGAGTTTCTACATGATGCTGGGCAAGCCATTTAACTCAACATTTTCAAATGTGACTCCTTATTGACCATTCCCCAGCCTATATTCCCAACTTGCTTGGGTATCTGATTTGCAGAAGTGCTGAGCAGGCTATGGAAAAAAAGTGTGATCTTAAAAATAAAAATATTTCTATTTTACGAAAAAAAACCTTTTGGAATTGTTCTGAACATTTAATTTTTCTCTACATGTGTAGTTATCCTTGATTCTTTGACTCTACTTCTTCATACCAGCACTATGTAGGCCAGCATTCAAGACACAAATAAACACAGGCCAGAGCAGGACCCAAAGTTTTGTTCATTGTTCCAATCTATTGGCATCTGTGTTCTAGCATTGAGGACTCCTCTCTATACACGTGAGTGACAATAAGTGTGGAGAGCATTCATAAGGGCCAGGAGGTTCAGGAAATCCGTGTTCTCTATGTTAAAAGCATTCAAATGAAGGGTGGCAAACATAGATCAAAGGCACTTCTGTAAGAGTGGATAACAACAGACCCAACACCCCTGTTATCTCACCACTTGGGAACATAAACTGTTCCCATAGCCTTGTCAGTATTTGTACAAGGAGGATACTTAAAGTGATGCCGAAGTGGGTAGAACAGATTCTGAAAGCAGTGTTGAGTATATAAAAGAAATGTTAAAAGACACTTAGAAGAAAACACATTTCTGTCAACTGAACACTTTTCTATCTATTGAGCAGTATAATAATAATTTTCTTTGTAGCTTTCTTTTTTTTGGCAAGAAATATTTCACCTCCCAGGCTGCTTAAGAACATCCTTCTGAATAAATTGCCCCCAATATATCAGAAGCAGCTTGACAGATTATTTCCAAATTCTATAAAATACAGCCCTGGGGCTCAGACTTCCTGTACATTTTCAAGTGCTTAAAAATAAATAAAATATATTATGGCCATCTCCATGTTCCAGGATTTCTATTGTATCTCTGCTGTCCCACCATCATCTCCTCATAAGTTGAAGTGATCTGAAAAAGAAGTGGGAGAGTGCTAATGCTTACCCTTCCATGCTTTCTTCCTGCTTAAGAAACAATAGGCACTGATATCTCAAAAGGATATTTTTTTTCCTTGTCACCTTTTACAGCAGTTTCAAATCTATGTACTAAAAAAGCAGCTGTGGGAATGGTGGGAAACAGCTCTGGTTTTTTTCAAAATGTCTAGCGCATGTGTTTAATGACAGAAACTCCCAAATTAGCTGCTGAAGGCTTAAAGAGTGCAGGCTTTTGAGGGTGATTTGAACACACAATGGTTCCTAAAAATTCAGCTGTTTAAACTTTTCATAAACAAGAAAAAATGTGACAGTAACACGGAGGTCTGAATTTCCTTCTCCAGCTTGTCCAAAGCTGCCGGAGATGTCAGGAACAGCGAACAATGTAGGAAAAGTGCTAAAATCTGGGGAGCAGATGGAAAGACTTGTTTGTTCTTAAATAGGGGCCTATCTCTACAAATTGCAGTGGTCAGTAAGGGAAGACTTATTCAGTTATCTTTGTTTTAGAGTTACCATGGCATGAAACCTTGAAGGGTAAGGTAGGTAGGGAGTGGTAGTGGAGGTTCCCAGAGAAGTCCCATAGACAGGATAAAAATATATTTTGTCATTCCCAGGGCACTGAGTAAAACTTGATAAAGGTAGATCATGCTTATGGCAACTTTCCCTCGGTTCATGCACTTGGTAAAATATAATTTTGAATAACTAGTAGTTCTGGATCACCTATAAATTGTTGCAAGACCGGGCTGTTTGACTGGCAGGCTATGGGCCATATGCTTAGAAACTGGACAACCCCATTAGACAAAATTAGAATGAGCTGAAAAGTTGCTCATTGGGCAAATGGGCATGCCCAGTATTGGAAGTGCAGCACAAGTATAGAGAATGCATTATAGGGAGAGCTCAGATTCCAATATGGATAACAGTGTGAGGTACAGGCATTTGAACAATTGCCCACAGGAAGGGAGGACTGGCCAAAGCAAATAGGAAGCAACAGAGATGAAGAGATGTAGGGGCAAGAGAAAACTGGAGAAGAGACTAGTTGGTGATGAAGAAGCAGATGGGGAAAAGTTTGATAGGGAAGAGATTGTTTCTATTTGTTGAGTCTGCAGCCATGCATAGGTTATGTAATTATCAATAGGCCACTTATGTGACCATAGCTCTCATCTCATGGAGCACAGAGGTTCCATCTCACTCCTGACATAAGACCAGCTTGAGTCATACTGCTCGCTTAATATGGTTGTAAAAGTATAGTCAAACAACAGACTAAACAACTCCCACCATCACCGAAGTACCAACCCTTGCAACGAACCTCATTGTCGGACCTAATATGAAGGCGTAGAACATCAAATATTCATTCATCTGCAACTCTATCAATACCATATATGTCATTCATTCATTCTTGCATGTTGAAATCAGGGTGATTTTGACATGTAAGAATGAATGAATACCAATCTGTCATCAGTTCCAGATAGACACAAACACCTATGGCAGAACTCTTCAGTCTCCCCGGACCCTCCATTGCTGAACTCAGAATTGTTGTTTTCAGGCAAAAAAAAACAACCCCCAACCCCATTCCCTGCTCCCCTTACCCCCACAACTTTTTGCATGGGAAACTGGAACAATAAATCTTCTACAAATCATAACATACAGACTGTGATAAATATGGTTCACCAATTCTTATTTCATTACCTAGATTATTTTTTGTGACCTACTTTGTTCTTAAGGGTTTTTGCTTGTTTGTTTTTCTCTCAAAATGCTGCTCCCCTCCCACCTTCCGTCCTTCTCCCTCTTTCATCCCCTGCCCTCCCTTGTCTTTTGCATTCTAATTTTTATCCCCTTCTTTCTGCACATCCTTTCACAGCATCTGATGAAGTGAACCTGGGTCCATGAAAGCTTGTGCTTTCTATATGTACCTTATTTAGCTAATCTATAATGGTCTGCTACCGCCTTCTGACTGACTTCAGGCTAACAGTGCTGACTATCTCTCTCTAAATATGTTGGTACTACCTTGTCTTTACCTTTGGGAAGACAAAGTTTTCTAATTATAGATTAATCAAGTCTGCTCCAACACATTCTAATCAGTATAGTCAAAAGTCAAAATTCTAATCAGAATGTGTTGGAGCATGTGTAAAAGTGCCTTCAGAGATTACTTTTATTGTACTAAGTCTTCTATTAAGCATCTTAAAGCCTTTTCTTTGGTCTTTTCCATTTGTCAAGATGAGTAATTCATCAATGTGTAATAACTTGGACTACCTTCCTCCCCCTTCCATTGTCTTCAGGTTTCAGCACTTTCAAGAGAGGCTCTTTATGACTTCACCTCTGTTTCCATATATTGAGTTGCTATGCAAGATTTCTGGTGATGGGGAAGTCAAAACAGGAAGTATTAATGTGAGTTAATGTTTTTGGAAGAAACAACTAGGTTCTTTCTAATTTTCATTCAGCTTGCCAAATTTAAAGCCCTATTTCAGAAAAGCAAGCAAGCATGTGCTTAAGTCCCATTTAAGTCAAAGTGAAGTCAATAGAGGTCACAAACGTGTAATTAAGTCCCTGTTCAACTGGGATCAGATTCTGCCACTCTTATGTTCAGTAGTGCCTTGTTCTAAAAGTTATTTCATTAAGTACTCAACATGAACATTTAATTGTAGAGTAGTTCAACAAGTAAGGGAGCTGCCATCTGGCTGAAAAAGATTAAGGCAGGGCAGTATGGCACACCGCAAATATCATACCTAATTGGACTCATGCCTCTAACTACCTAAGTTACCTAGTAGTGGTGGCCTTGGAAACAGAAAGGCAGACAATCGTGTAGGGGCAGTAAAAACAACTCAGATTGATACCGTGACAACTTTAGCATAAAATGTATAATATACTACTAGATTCAGAAGACTGTTGAATGTTATCAGCATAACTAAATTCATAAAAATCAGTAAAGACGATAAGCAAGTAGGAGATTTAGTAAAAATTATCTTCCAACTATGGGTTTTAAATTTATTAAAGAAAAACCTTTTGTGGATAAAGGGAAAAATGCTTTCTTGGAAATATTTTATTTTTGAAAAACTAACGTTTCCTCAGGAAAAAAAAGTTAGCTCAGTTGATACAAGTTAAAAGATGAAGGTGAAGGCCTAGGTGGGAGCGTCTAGTGCCATCTATTGAGTGGATGACTGTCTCATCAATTTCCAATAAGGCTTCTTTTTGGTTGATATGCATACCTAACAAAGTGAAAACTGTGGCCAAATGTGCCTGGATCCTGGTTTTAACTATAAGCTAAAAACTTGGCCCAGCTTCACTGATATTCACAAAACGTTCAATGACCTTAGGTTGAAGTTTAAGTAAAATAACTTCCAGAATAAAAAAGGGAGAACAGTATAATTTGTGTGGACAGAGGATGGGAGATTTATGATTTTGGATAAGCAGCAGCAAAATTTGGCAGGCAGAATTGAGTTTTCTTTTGAACCCTATGCTTAAAGCAAAATTGGGGAAATTCCAGGTGCATCAAAACCAGCAGAAAAATAATTTTGGTATCCTCTTGTGAACCCATATTATTTTGATATTTCATATTTCAAATACAAGAGTGTATGTGTGTTTTATAGAATATATATTCTGCTGTCAACTAACAAACATTCATAGAACGTGAATGCACTGTAGACCAAGATAAGCAGGAATAAGTGGTCTTCCAGAACCACATTTCTCTAATGGCTAAGTACCGTTTTTATTTTATCTAATTAGAATCAGTATTCACTATTCGTCACCAGTGGCAAAATCTGTAGCTCTTCACATTTCCATCCATTTAGTGTCTATAACCATCAGGCATTGTCTGGGGTTTGAGCTGTAAAGTCTCTGAGTAGAACACTGCACTAGAAGCAGTGTTATTCAGCTTCCGGAAAGGGTTAGCTTAGAATTTTGCATTGTTTAATTACAAGTTTGTTTGCATAAAAACAAAATATTGGAAAGATAAGTTTTGATCATAAACATGGTGTGTGAAGTTTTTTGTTTTGTATTCTTGAGTAGCTTATGAAAAATGATTAAATGAATATGTTGTATGTGGAGATACTAATTACCCAGAGGGAGGGCCAGGAACAGTGAAACAATCAACAGATGTCAGCTACTTCTATAGACTTACATTCTTTTACAGGATATTGTCCCGAACCCTCAATCAGTTGTACTAGCCATTGAGAAGCAAATGTATTTCCCCCTCTTGTTTGACAGGGTGATACCTTCCCTATAAAGTCCTTTTTATTTTACTAATTATACAATTTGATTATGTATTTGATTATAAAGACTGCCATTGCACTTCCAAACTGCTGCTTTCTCACCCAGAGTGACCAGTGTATTAGTTGGGTCAATGCACCCAGTATTGAAAGGGGTAACCAAGGTTACACACAAGTATTCGCAGTGTGGAGAAGAACTGGTCTAAGTTGTGTAGTTAGTTTAAATTTGAATTGATAAAGCAGTATGCAAGTGTTTGCTGAGGAGGAGCTGCATGGGCAGCCTGCACTAGTGATGGACCACCGACAGGGGGCTCTTGTACATTCATTCCAGAATGCCCTGGGGGCTCCATGGGTTGCTGGAGATAGCTGGGGAAAGCTGAGCAACTGGGCCACCCCTGATTGACTGGTGGCCATGGGGAACCACATCTCCACCCCCACAGTGAACTCCCTTCACAGTGGCCCTTCCTTCTTGCTTGGCCCAGAGGTGCATGTCCTCTCTTGTTAATTGGACATGCATCAGTTTCTCCACTTACACCGTGTCTTGGAGTACCACCATGCACACCTAAGCCCAGGGACCCAGGAACTGTGGTGTGCCCTTCTTGTCACTATGCTCACTCTCGCAAGCTGTAGGACTTGCATGTGCTCATATGGAGATGGCCCAGAAGGTGACCATGCTGACATGCATCTTCATGGCCATGACCTAGGAGCTGTGCATATGTCTGAGGCCACTTACCACATACTGGCCACCAAGTGCCTTGGAGTTGTGTGATGACTTTCATGTGATCAATGAGGAGGATGGCTTCTGGGGTGCCCTGGCATCACCTCCAGATCACTGAGCAGTTTTTGGCCTTCAAAATCAGCAATGACTGTTGAGAGGATCATCCTGGGTACTTGGAATGATGAGCAGTGGCTGCAGCACTTCCAGATGTGACAGGTCACCTTCATGGACATTGATGCCAGGACGTCTAACTCTGGAGAAGCAGGTTGGCAAAGCCATCTGGAAGCTTGCCATGTCTGACAGCTTCCACTCCATCCCCAACCACTTCAGTTTGGGCAAGTCCACAGTTGAAGCAGCAGTTTGCAAGATGTGTCTGATGATCCCAAATGCCCTGGTAAGCTGCTTCATCCATCTCATGAATGTATAGGAGATCATTGCTATCTTCTGTTGGACAGGATTCCTCAACCAAAATCCTCATCTTCTTTCCGCCCCATGGAACCCAGGAGTTTATCACCCAGGAACTTATTCTCCATCATGTTACAGGGTGTTGTCAACCACCAGGGACACTTCATTCATATCTTGCTGGGAGGCATCTTGCTTGCAGTGTTCATCCAGGGAAAATGACATGCCATGAGGACTCATTTCCTGCATTTCAATGATCATGCTGTCAGAGCTATCCCTGAATCCCTTACAGTGAGGCCTGTAGACTTAGGCCCTGGAAGAGTCTCAGGGAGCCAAAGTTGAGCTCCAGCCATACCTCTGACCCTAGGTCTTCTGTGGGGGACTAGCACCAGTGACCCTACTGAACCTCAGGGACCAGCAGCAGCACAGCACACCTTATGCCCTATGGTGTCTGGGGATCTGTTCCTGGGCACCTGATCCTGTCTCTGCATGGCTGCCTGCATCACCTGCCACTGAGGGCATCTTGCCAGCAACTGAGCTTCTTCCCCTTCTTCCCTGGTGATGCCCAGGTCTGCAGGGTGGCGACAGCCCTGTCAGTTATGAAAAAATAGGACAGACCCTCCTAGAAGGACAAAGTGTACCTCCTGATACTGAAGATCTGATGACATTATGAATGCCTCTGTATTGGATCTCTATTCATTTTATTTTAAACTTACTGCATCAAGTCCCCACTGTGGTCCTGCACTTGCATCTGTTCAGCAATCCACTGTTGCAGTGCCCTGTGTTTCCTGCTCCACCCAGAAGGCAGTGTGACTACCCAGAGGTCAGGAACCATAGAAGAATGGGATTGCTTCTGTCATGGTGTTTAGTGGTGCTTTTAGGGTCTTTGTGTCCACAGGTGGCTGAGAATGCAGCTGCAATGGTGTAGGTAGGCACTCATGGTTGTGTGGCTCTGCCTCCAACTCCAACTGGGTGTGCCTCCTGGCCCAGAGTGACCACAGCTCCACTGGACAGGCTCTGATCTCAGACTTTTTTGGGGCTTGCACCAGATAACCCTAAAATGGTTGGCCACACCCCACCAAGTCCCATATTTTCAAGGGACATTTACCTGTCTGCCTCAGTTTGGTTGGTCACCTCCAGCCAACCACAACTGCTCTGGGAACATTTACCTGCTGGTAGAAAACCCTCCACCCACACCCAAAGATACCATGGCTCAGATACCTGCTGAAAGTGAATGCAGCAGGATCACCTCTATGTCAGCCCAGTCCCAAAGTTCTGCACGTGCCCTCCCTCTGCCATGGACCCAAAATGCCATCACCAGGTCCTGCGCATGGTGGGTGAGTCCATGTGGGGTCTGGTTCATGGGATACTTGTATCTGACTTTTCAAATGTGGAGTTTTGGGGTATCTGAGTCAGAGTTTGGGGCTTCTAGTTCAGTGTGTGACTGTTGGGGTTGGGATCTGTGCCTGAGTCTTGGGTTTCTCTTGGTCTCTGTGTTTGGGTCTGCATGTAGGTCATGGGGTGCTTCAGAAGGAGGTCTTAGAGGTGTGGAGACATGGCCCAGGGCTTCAGGAGGCTGAGTCATGTTTTCAGACACAACCGCCTCATCTCCCATCTGCAGTCCAAAGCTCAGGGTGGGGCTGGAGAGAGGGGTTGGGCTTCCTTGGCCCTGATACAGCCCATGGGCAGAATTTGCTTGGTGCTTGGCTGGAGTAGAAGAGTGCAGCCCCAGTGCCAGAGCAACTCTCTGTGGGGGAGGATGGGGTGGGTCTGCAATGCATGGTGGGATGCTGGAGGACAAAGTCTAAGTTGAATCAGTAGGGGAACTATGCCGACATTCATTAGTTTGGTCTAGTTCCTATCAATGTAGACTTAGTTTTCATCAAATAACATTTAAGTTTAGACTATGTGTACCATTTATAGTCAACAGAAGTGGACTAAATCGCCTGTGCATCTACAGGCCAAAGTATTTTTAGATAGATCTAAATGTAATGCTTGTATGTACCCCAAATGAATAAAAGTCAGATAAAACATTATTCTCAATGAATACTTTTTTACTCACAAATAATCAAATGCACTGCAGTAGAAGCTTGTATAGAGTACTACAAGGATTTCAAAGAAATAGCTCTGTGTATGAAACCAAAAAAAGATCTCTCCATTAGCTAACAAAAGGAGAAACCTATCTGCACCCTTTTTCAAAGATATCGGGCATTACAAAAGAGTAAGGGTGTTATACTCTCCCTTCCAGACTGAACAAAAAGAACAGTGGAAATTATAATTTAATAAAGCTAGAACAGAAGTCTTCTGGCTAGATGAGGTCTTGAGCAATATTCAGTTTGGCTAAACAGTCAGGTCTATCATAAGAGAGAGATTCTTTATTAGATCAGCAGTGCTATGCTTACTAGCATCATGACCAAAAGAGACTTGGCAGTCTTCATAGATTCCCTAGACACTAGGGCTGGAAGGCACCTTGAAGATCATAAAGTCCAGCCCTCTGCCCCAGGGGCAGGAAGTCAGCTAGGGTCAAAGGATCCCAGCAAGATAAATGTCCAAACACTGCTTAAAGGAGTCCAGAGTAGGCGCTTGTACCACCTCTGGAGAAAGCCTTTTCCATGCCTTGGGGGCACAGACAGTAAAGAACTTTTTCCTTATGTCCAGCCTAAAATGGTCAAGGAGGAGTTTATGACCATTGGTCCTTGTTATCCCTTGGGGCACTCTGGTGAACAGACTTCTCCCAGATCCTGATGCACACTCCTTGCATACTTATAGGCAGCCACTATGTTACCCCTGAGCCTGTGCTTTCCCAGGCTAAAGAGTATCATGGCTCTCAGCTTCTCATTATAAGGCCTATTCTCCTGCCCTCTGATCGTGCACATGGCTCTCCTCTGGATTCTCTGAAGCTTCTCCACATCCTTCTTGAATTGTGGAATCCAGAACTGGATCTCCAGTACTCCAGCTGCAGCCTCACCAAGGGAGGATGACATCCTGGGATTAACTTGAGAAGCATCTCTGCATGCAAGCCAGAGTTTTGTTTGCTTTACCAGCTGCAGCATCACATTGGTCTCTTTCAGCTGCGGTGGTAGCGAGCGTAGCATGTCAAACCTGTAAGCATGCTGTGGGTTTTATTTCCCTGTGTGTTAAAATTGTATTGAGTTGTGACCCTCTCCAGATTGTTGTCCTTCGTTGTTAGTCATATTGCCTAATGCATTATCGTTCATTGTCTTATTGATAATAGAAAACTTACCAGTTGTTGTAAAGTTTATAGTATTTTGAAAGGTTAAGTGACATGGCTATGATAAAAGTAATGCAGTAGCAGAGAACAAACTACTTATAGATTGAGTATGAGTATAAAGAGTTAAGTTTCTGACCCATTTAGAAGTGATTGAAGGGTCTACAAGCTTCCAGAAGCATCCACCAAAGTAGCTTTTTGATTGGTGGAGAAGGTTATATTAGACCCCACCTAAGGAGAGTGGGTGTGGGTTGTGGTGTGTCGGTGGTCTTTGGTGGGTCGTGTGGTGTTGAAGGTCGTTAGTGGTCATGTTATTAGGAGTGCTCTCTGTGAAGACAGAGAGAGAGAGAGAAGCATAGAGGTAGAGCTAACCTCAGCATCGAGTTGAGGAGCTAGTTCGCCTCTGCATCTGTGCTGAGGAGAGAGCTTACTTACCTGAGGAAAGTGAACAAATAGTGAGAGCTTACTTTCTAGTCCTCTCCCTCACACGGGTACTATAGAGTTGCGGCTTACTGCTTATCCCGGCTCTAGGAGGCCCCAGAGTAATTGGGGATCGCACACTGCATTTGAAAGTACTGCAGTACGCCGACACCTGGCTGCAGCCGTCGTGTTGATTGATCACACTGTATTCGATTGTTTTGCGTCAACCATCGCACTGTACTCACCTGCTTTGAATGTAACCACGCTTCAACAACTTGTAAATAAGTTCACCTCAAGTTAAGTAAGTAAATTTTCTTTGTTTCACTTTAACTACGTCTTCGGAGCCTCTCACTCTCTCCCATCTGCCCAGGGCCCTGAACACACCTGAGTTGGCACCACCACTCTATTTGGGCGCCTCACTTGGTATGTAACCTGTGGAAAGCCCTCCATTGCCACCTGGAGTCCCTGCTTTCGTGAGACTCCCTGAGGTAGAGTACCTTGTATTTTTCAGTATTGAATGTCATCAGGTTTATATCCACCCACTTACTAAGCTTATCCAAGTCAGCCTGGATCACTAGTCTATCTTCAGGTGTGGACACTATCCCTCAAAGTTTAGTGTCATCGGTGAACTTGGCCACTGCACTGCTGACACCAATGTCCACATCGTTGATTCAGATGTTAAAGAGAATTGGTCCAAGGACAGAGCCTTGCAGGGCACCACAGGTTACAGAGCACTATAATGATTTGCTTCCATTGACTACTACCCTCTGGGTCTGATCTCAGAGTCAATTTCCCAGCCATCAGGCTGTGGTATAGCTGAGGCCACAGTTGGCCAATTTTTTTTATAAGGAGATCATGAGACACCAGATCAAAGGCTTTTTTAAAGTCCATATATATGATGTCAATCTCTTCTCCCTTGTTCAGGTGATATGACCACAAGCCACAAATGTGACACTGTGGCCAGCAAAGTAAACCAAACTCTGGCATGCATCCAGCACTGCATCTCAAGCAAAACGAGGGACATCATCCTCCCACTTGACTCAGCCTTAGTGAGGCTGCAGCTGGAGTACTGCAGCCAGTTTTGGACCCCCCACTTCAGGAGGGATGTGGATAAACTCGGGAGAGTCCAGAGGAGAACCCCCCATATGATCAAAGGCCAAGAAAGCAAACCTTACAAGGAGAGACTGGGGAACATGGGACTCATCAGCCTGGCAAAGAGAAGGCTCAGGGTGAACTTGGTGGCTGCCAATAAGTATATAAGGGGTGGGCAGCAGGATCTGGGAGAACAGTTGTTCACCAGGTCTCCCCAAGGGATAAGTAGGTCTAACAGCCACAAACTTCTAGAAAGCCAATTCAGACTTGATATAAGGAAAAACTTCTATACAGTCCAAATGTATAAGGTCTAGAACATACTGCCCCCAGAGATGGTACAAGCACCTACTCTGGACTCATTCAAAAGCTGTTTGGATGTTTATCTTGCTGGGATCATCTGATCCCTGCAGACTTTCTCCCTCTGGCAGGGGGCTGGACTCGATGATCTCACAAGGTCTCTAATGTCTATGAAAGCTATGCAATCTATGATATCTATATTTATAATGGTTAGTCTCCAAGTTTCTCCTTCCCTGCAATATGTATCAACAATAAAACGTGTTTCTGGTCCATAGTGTAAATCTCAGATCATAATTATATCACTCTCCTGCCAAATCCATAATTCACCGGGATTCAGAATAGGAACAAATGTTTCCTCATTATTAAAAACAGACTGCAAGTTAGTCTGATAATGTTCCCAAAGAGGACAGTTTTTCAGCCATTTTGAAATTCTTTCTTTTTCCCTAGTTGTATTGTTTGTCAATGCTAAGACTTACTGTTCTCTTTGTGATGAATGATAGCTCCATGAATTTCTAGTTCCGTGTTCCTTACTTTACGTGTCATAATGATTTATCTTCAGTAAGGACTAGGCACATACATCTTAGGAAGATTGATCCAATAGTTAAATTATGGCTCTAGAACTCAAAAGATTTATATAAAAAAAAAAAACCTGCTCAAAATCAGACTTCCTTGTGCAGATTATTTCATCTCTACCTTAGTTTCCCATATGTAAAAAAGGCACAATACTGGTAATAGCTATCTTTTATTTAATCTTAATAATTCATTAGCTATTCCAGATATGCCCTCCAAAAGGATTATTTGATTTAATATTTTGTTAGGAACAGTAACAATATTAAGTATTTAAAGTAGTAAATCAGTTAGAGCACCACTGGCTCTTTCCTGCTTCCCATCATGGCACAACCTGTATCACAAATGTGCAATTTCAACAAGAGAAAACACAGGTAAATGCCAGTATTTTCCACAATTCTAAAACACCATGGACTTCACAACATGATTGATCTACTCCTCAGTGTGACATTTTGCTCCAGAACTTAGGGTCTCATTTAATGTCTCCAGCCTTTCTAGCTGTCAGGGTAACCTTCCAAATATGGGCACGTTACAAATGGATGACTCCTGACTCTGCAGACAGCCTAAAGCAACAATACTTCAAGGAGCTGTAACCTGTTCCAATTCACATTTAACCCCAGTGTCAACAAGTTAAAATGTTCATTAATGTTGAAAGAAGTAGCTCACAGTATTGTAACCCCATGCACATGAAATGTCAGACAAACATTTAGAAAACAATTTATAATATTTTTATCTTGAACATAGCAGCCTTGCAGAAATTTTCACACAGACACTTAACATCATACTTTTTGCTGTTATTAAGGCTTTTGAACTTTTTGGCAGCTAGAGATTTTGTCACCTCAAAAACTATTTAAGGCAGGCACTGAGTATGAGACTTCCCTCCTCCCCCTGTAACTTAAGCACACTCTGTGTTTCAGGAGTTACATTTTAAGCTAATTTCTTCCTACTGTCTGATGTGCCAAAAACAGAAAAAACACTTGTTAAAAGACAGCCACGCACAACTGGATGTTCTAATACCATAGGTATACACACCACATATATATACCTTACTCTATATGTATGTGTATATACATATACTGAATACTATATGCAAACAATATATCTACTTATATATTTATCTGTGCTTGTGTATACTGTATTGTTCAATTCCTCTTTTCTTTCCCAATACCATAAACGTTTCCCTGTACCAGGCCTCTGCTCCTTTTCAATCTCATTTTCAGTTGATTTTCTCTCATTTCTTTCATCATCTTTAGCATGCAAAATATCTATAGCACCTTCAAACTGGAATCAAACTGGCTTTCAGTTTCTCACACGATTTCTCACACAAAAATGACTTGGTTAAAACATAGCATGTCTAGGATAAGGAGCTATGAAGGAAGGCAGGCAGGCAGGCTGAATATTTTCTTGTTCATAGTAAAAAGTTTTAACTTACAGTGGAGATATGGAAAAGCCAAGAATTAAGGCCCTGTTCCTATAGTGACCCATTGAAATGTTTAGAATTCATGTTAGAAACATTATTTGGGTGTTTAAAGTTAAATAAGCATAAAAATCCTAGCAGAATTAGTCAATTAGACATCAAATTTTGCACAAATCACTATGATTCTTACTGAGGATGACAAATGTGCATTCAATTTTTCATCAAACTTTTAATTATTTCATTGCAGTCCCTTTGACAATGGAAAATGCTTCAAAGAATCATAAAAAAAAAAAATAGGGTTGGAAGGGACTTCAGGAGGTCCTTTAGTCCAACTCCCTGCTGAAAGCAGGATCATATCTAGCTACATCATTCCAGCCAGGGTTTTGTCAAGCTGGGCTTTAAAACCCTCCAAGGATGAAGATTTTACAACCTCTCTAGGTTCCAGTGCATCACCATCCCCCAAATGAGAAAGTTTTTTCATAATATCTAACCTAAACATCCCTTGCTGCAACTTGAGACCATTGCTCCTTGTTCTTTCATTTGTCACTACCGGGAACAGTCAAACTCCATCTTGGAACCACCCTTTAAGTAGTTAAAGGTTGCCATCAAATCCTGCAAACCCCCCCCCCCCCCAGTTTTCTCTTCTGCAGACCAGATAAGCCCAGTTCCTCAGCCTCTTCTCACAAGTCATGTGCCCCAGCCCCTCACCATTTTTGTTGCCCACCAACTTGGACTGTCTCCAACTTGTCCACATCCTATCTATAGTGGGGGACCCAAAAGTGCACACAATACTCCAGATGTGGCCTCACCAATGCAGAAGAGAAAGGAATAATTACTTTCCTTGATCTGCTGGCAATGCTCCTACAAATGCAGCCCAGTATGCTGTTAGCTCTCTTAGCAGTTAGCTCTGCCAACTTGTATCCAGCTTATTATCCACTGTAACCCCTAGACCTTTTTTCTGCAGAGCTGCTGCTTAGCCAGCTTCCTTTTCTCTTTCAAGTGAAAGAGCAATGTGTATCATAAGTTAATGGGCACCTATGCATTAGTGTGGAGACTGCTCCGACATGCTGCAATTTCAGTATGGCAATGCCATGCTCCAGGAGCCTCCTGTATCTTGTGTATCAGCATCCCTGTGCTTAAAAAGGGTGGAGGGTGCATTTGAACTAAAGCTCGTTAAACACCTTTAAGTGCAGGGACACTGATACAGGAGACATGGCAGGCTTTAATTAGAGAAGCTTTTGGAGCTGCTCTAATTAAAGTATGTGCTCCCCACCTCCAGAGCACCTGTAAAACTGCCTGAAGTTGGGAGTCATTTTACAACTTATGCAATACCTGGCCAGCTATTGTGTTGTATATTCAGACTGTATCACCAATATAAGACTGCAGTAATAGACAAATACTGGAACAGATTGCTTAGACAGGTCATCAAATCTATCAATGGAGGTTTTAAAGTGCAGATTAAATAAATGTGTTCTAGGAATGTTTAGCTATAATTATTCTTGCTGTGAAGCATGCGACTAGTTGACCTCTCAAGATCTTTGCCTATTGTCTATGATTCCAAGATAAAAGCACAGATCATACAGCACCAAACATACTATCAATATTCAATAAATAATAATAAAAGTGAGGAAGAAACTGGAAAGGAGGAGTTTTCCCCCATTTATATTTGAATTTTCCTATGCAATCAGAATAAGACAAAGTACTGGACAGGAGTCTTTGTTCAAAATAAATGTTTTCCACAACTTTTGTGCACTATTTTAATAGAATATTTGACTACTCTGATTGAATACTTCTTAATGCATTACTATCAAGGGGTTGAAAGAGAGAGAGAGAGCAGCTGGCAGTGGTAGAATTGTTGTGTCACTAGTTCACAATTTTAAAAAGTCTTCTCAAATTTTGTTCTAAAGTTCCATTTACTAAGCCCTTAGCCATTGAAAAGGACTCATGGAACCTCTTTATGGTTTTAAATTTACACTTATACAATTAACTTGGACTCAGTTTCTTCACATCTGGATCCACTGAATGCAACACTGTTTTTCTCTCCCAGTCATGCTGGCCCAGGTTTTTATTGAATTTACTTTCATTTGTGATCTAATAGAGAGAAAATGTTGAATAAAAACAAAAACAGTGAAAATACCTAAAATACCAAACTAGGACATGGTGGTATGATGGTGGATACTATACAAATCCTAGCAGAGAGAGAATCCCTGCTGCAGAAAGCATAAAGGATGTTTTTTAAATAAAGGACACATGATGAAATTAGCCTAACTAAACATCAAAACTCATGACTCTGATTTCACCTCATCATGATCCTCCCCAAGTTTTCATTTTCCTAAAGTCCCATTTTTAGTTATTTGCTTTGGCCAGAGTCTACTGGGTAACCTGTTCCACTGGAACCACTGGAGCCACTTTATAGGTTAAGCATGTGCAAAACTCTTTGTAGAATTATTCACTTCATTCACTTTTCTCTTGAAAATAACATTTTCTGTAGTAATGTTTCTTGTATATAATGTTTCACAAACTGAAATTATCTTTCCATGCCATAAATAAATATTAAAATGTTTCTAGAATTATACAAATACGAGGACTGTGAGAAACAGCGCTGTTCCATTTCAACTTGAGTTTCAAAGTTTGAACAGTGTCCCAGGGATGCCCGGGTTAGGGGGAAACCCTGGCCCAGAGGGAGCACTCACTTACCCTTCACAGTACATGCCAGGAAACCCCCCGCGTGGTTCATTAGCCGCACTTACATCCAGCTGGGGCCGGGTGACATCAGGGAAAGGTGTCACCCAGCGGGAATAAAGCGCGGCCCCAAGGGCACGGAGGGGCCACTAGGAGACACCAGAGACAGAGGGAAGCCTGTGGCTGGAAGCAGGCTCCCGCAGGGCTTATTGGCCATGGAGGAGGTGAGCAGTGGCAGCACCGGAAGCAGCAAAGGTGTGGAGAACCACAGCTGCGGGAATCACAGCTGTGAAGCTAGCGCCAGGAGCAGCAAGGGCATGGAGAGCCACAGTTGCAGGGATCACAGCTGTGGAGCCAGTGCCGGAGCCGGTAGGG
>JAGPOW010003316.1:32078223-32146711 GCA_030014935.1 Caiman crocodilus
CTACTTCACTGTCAGGGCAACTAGGATCTGGAACCAACTTCCAAGAGAAGTGGTGCTGGCTCCTACCCTGGGGGTCTTTAAGAGGAGGCTGGATGAACATGTTGCTGGGGTCATTTGACCCCAGTACTCTTTCCTGCCATGGCAGGGGGTCAGACTTGATGATCTGCTCAGGTCCCTTCTGATCCTACCAACTATGAAATTATGCTTCTGGTCCACTTCCAAGTGTTGCTGAGTGTGCTGGGGACCCCTCTGCTCCACGGTCCTGTGGGATGTTCCGTCCGCCCCACCATCTCAGCATTCATGAGCCACCTAGTACCTTGAAGTATGTAGAAAAAACATTTAAAGTTGTTTCTGCCCAAATCTTTCCAAATCTCTCCTGATTCAATTTGGATTTGGAGACTCGGCCACTGAACTGGGCCCAACCTCTGTCAAATCGAATCAGTGACTGAAGCTTTGCACAGCCCTTATCTGATGGATTAAGCTGTATTGTTTTAATTATGAAATGGGGTCCAGAGTCTAATGCAACATATTTTCTATGTCAAATAATAAATTGGATGACTGCCACCTCTAGAACAACATATCTGAAAACAGGTCTACAAAAGTTAATAGACTACTCACAGTATAGAAAGTTCAGTACTACAGACTGTTTCATTTTAAACAAAGAAAAATGTTTTACTGAAGTAAAAATGTTTCATTAGATTTCTGTAGGCTCCGGACATCTTTAGTATTTAATTTACATATATACAATATACAAATATACATACAAGCACATATAAATAAGAATAGTATCAACATACTAATCCTTAGTATTTTATACATTTCCATTTTTTAAAAACACAAAAATGTGGTTCCAAATCCATTTTCTTTTCAATTCATTCATTCAATGGGAAATGGTGATAGTTTGTTCCTTTTTCCCAAGTTAGACATTTTTGAAACGTTAGAATTTCCCAGGGTACAGACATGTAGTTCTCTCGTTTAGTGTTCTACTAAGGTTCTACATGCATTTAAGATGCAAAATGAATAATAGTAGCAAATGGTTACACAGCACCTGCCAATCCGCATATAAGACAAGGTGGAAAGGAATGGTAAATTTTCTCAAGCAACATCAAGCTTCAAAACATTCCATTGCACAGAAATTACCGAGTTGCTAGAGCTTCACCCTTATTCTGAAAAAAAAGTTTTAAAATACCTATCGTAAGGACACATTTGGAGTTTGGGTTTTTTTTCCTTGGAAGTTCTCCTTTCTGACCTATATTAGCAAAATCTGTATTAAACGTCACACAGAGCAAGCATTCAGGTCACCCATTAGAAGTGATTAATTTTAGGAGTGACCTTGTTGCAGAAGCTGCTTTCTCATGTTCTTTCCGCGACAGAAGTATGCCTTGCACTTTGGCTCTTGATACAGGAACACATCTACACACATGCTTAAGTCCACCCTTATTCAGGGGAACATTTAAGGACATATTTACTTTTAAACATGTGCTTAAGTGACAGACTAAATAAATAATGCTTTCTTAAATAAAGGCCTTTTAGAAGTCAGCTTCTAAATTAAAACAATGTTTTATTGACATGTAGTATATTTTTCCCTTGAAGTTAATTATAAATGATTTTTTTTTTTTTACAAGAAATGACAACTTTATTAATTTACTTGTAACTGATTAGTTAGCAATCCTATGTATATAGGTGTGTGTATGTGCCTATATATTTTTCAACACTTGGTTTATTACAGTGCTCAAATAAGTTCTGTCCCTTTACTTTAGAAAACACTTTAACCATTTTTTATAAGCATGCTTTATTTGATGGAGCTTGGAATTTCCCCTTTCATAGTGACTGCTTTTGTTTGAACTTCTGTGAAATGTAAGTCTGAGAGGTTCTGCTTACCCAGAGAAAGATAGACTGATGAATTGTGGCAATGTTTCCTTTATGTGGAAAAGCTCATTCCAAACATTCTTTCCCATGGCAAGAACGTATATTTGTATAAATATGGTATGTACATACTGTATGCATATACACAGAATAATCTTGATTAGCGCTGTAAATTTGTAAATCTCTCCAATGACCTGCTCCTTTATGCATTCAGGAATTCTCCTTCACTGGAAATCTCCAATGTAGATATACTGTACTATATGGGTAGAAGGCAGGACAGGGTGGTACCCTGCATGGAAAGTTAGTACTGTTAAGAAAGTCCTTTCATTTATACTATGAAGTGTTTGGCAAGCAAGTGGTTTTTACTGTACTGAGAGGAAGAGTTTCTTGTGAAACTTGGTGAATTCCTTCTTTCTCATTGACATTGTATATAGCAGCCTATGATCTTGAAAGATCTTTCACTGTTGCTGAAGTCTATAGGCGTTCACAAAAGGAAAGATTGCAGGGCATCTTGTAAAGGCTCACAGACTTCAGCAGCAGTAGATCTTTCAAGATCATAAGCTGCTGTATCGTCAGTGAGGAAGAAGAAATTCAACAAGTTTTGCAACAAACTCTTCCTAACAATACCGTACAAAGGATACAGTAAAAAAAATATATATAGTTAAGGGACTGAGCTAGAGCACAATAGGAGACTTTGCTTCATTTCTTAATTTTCCCGGAGACTTCCTCTCTAGCCTAAGGCAAGTCACTGCCTCTCTTTTTTTCTTAGTTTCCCACCTGGAAAAGGAATATAATATTACATTTTTTCCTAGTTGTCTGTGTTTATCTTGGCTATCTGCAAAATATTATAGAACAGACTGAAGGTCACCTAGGTGATAAGTTCCAAAGATATTCTGCACCATATCTTGTATTACCAATTTTAGACTAAATTAAGGCTACATTTCCTAGATTTCTAATGATGTTCAGCTCCTTTGAATCTTGAATTTTGGAAATGTCAAATTGAAATCATTTGATGTTCTTAATTTTTTTTTTTTTTTGGTCAATTCCTTTATCCCCCACATAACCTTACATTTTCTATCAGTGAATTTTGCCTGAAATTGCATTTTATAGCAAATAAATTATTTAACCAAAGAAAAATTCAGGCACTTTTTTTTCTTCTGAAAAGCCTAACATAGTTGGCCTGTTTTATATGTCTGAGGAGTGAGACTATAGCCTGTGCTAAAACATGGCTAGAGTAATTCATCTGACCTCAGGTAGTCTGAATCTTGATGGGAGCTTCTAATCCTTTTAAGTTTTCTCAGTTAAGCTAACATGATTGAAAATATAGGGTGTTTACACACATGCTCTGGGAGTGAGGGAGCTTTAATTAAAGTGGTTCTGAGAGCGTCTCTCATTAAAGTGCTCAGGGTGTCTTATGTATCAGTATCCACATGCTTAAAAATGGCTGTGGGGGCGCCTAACTAAAGCACCCCCACTGCCGTTTTTAAGTATGCAGACACTGATACAGTAGTCACTAGAGCCTGCTGGCATGCAGTAATTACTCAAGCAGACTCAATTAATCAAGCCTGCTCTGACACACTGTAATTACAGTGTGTTGGAGCAGCCTCACTGCTTGTGTAAAGGTGTCCATACAGTTTTGCCAGGCAATACAGTCCCTAAGGTAGACCACCTTAAACTACTCCAGTGATTATAAATGCAGATATATTGTGGTATTGTTTTGGAAATATTAACTGCTTTAAAAACTGCATGTCCTCCAGCTCTAGAATTCTGTCTTCTACCAATTTCCATAAACTACACTAGGAATTTTCTATGAGACAGACGTAGAGGTTCTAGCCCTATGTTTGCAACTTACTAAAATAGCCCATGTTGGTCTCAGATGAATCACACTGTATGGTTGTGAGATTTTTAGACAGAGTAGAAATGTAATAAGAAGAAAGCACAGAGAACCTGTGTGTGCAAGCAAGAGAAGGATTTAGATTTGAATGCTGTGGAAAAACATGGATTTTTCTTCTTTAAAGATTTTCACAGATTTTCTATTTTAAATAATAAAAACCCAGAACTATGGGTTTCCCCTTCCAGTTTGGCAGTCTTCCAGCCTGCAAAGGGCTGCGGGGGACAGAAGGTGCCATATACACACACGTGCACACACACACACACACACACGGCAGCCAGACAGTCTGGTGGAGAGCAGCTCCCGCAGCTCCCTCCAAGTAAGTTTATGAGGATGGGGGAAGGTTGGGTACAGGCAACACATGAGGGTGGTAGGGGGGAAACACAAGCCATACATGAGGAGTCAAGGGGGACACAAGCCATGGGGCAAAGGAGCAAGGGGGCACATGCTCCCCTCAGATTTATGCACCCATAGTAAGGTGCAGAGGTGCAGCCACCCTGGACCAGCTCTGGGCAGGAGTTGTCTCCCTACTCAGTGGACAAGACTTGCCATGGGCAAAAGTGCCACACTGCCATGGCTGGCAAAGTGAGGCACCCCCTGCCTGCTCAGCAGCTGTAGAGACACAGCTCCATGCTGCTACTGCTGCACCACTCCCTCCTGCACCAGGTCCCAGCTACTGGACTGTGGAGGCAGCTTCTGCCTGGAGTTGGTTCAGCCCCACTGCAGTTCTCTGACCAATTAGCTCCACAGTAAAACATCACCATCTACATGTGTGGTGCTATTAGGTTGGAGTAAAATAAATACCTCTTCTATAGAATTGCCAGACACAAGTGCTATCTTACACCTATGGGGACTTTTTACTGTTTTGTACCATCTACACTTTTCCCAGAGCCTGACAAAGGGACTTTGATCCTGAAAGCTTGCGGAAAAGGACAATTTTCTTGACATTTTCCAGTTGGTCTAATAAAAGGTATCATTTTTTAACCAAGAGTTCTAGTTTTTTGTATGTCTGTCTCAGACAAACACGACTACCAGGTACACCCCATCTTACAGTGGAGTTTTTCACTCTGTGGCAAAACACGCATAGCTGCTGATGGGGCTGGCTGGGGCAAGAGAGAGGGGGCCTGCTGGCTAGCCCTCCACTGTAGCACCTTATGCCTCAGTTAACTCCTTTACAGCATGTTGACCTGTGTTGGAGAAGCCCCAGGCTAGCAGGCTGATCCCCCAACCTCTCACCAGCCAGCACTGCTTTGCCCTGGATCAATGTTCAGTAGTCCCAGGCACACATGAAAATGGCACACCTGGTAGCAATAAACTTCAGTTCAAATTGCACCAGAGTTTATTCAGCCATCCTAATTGCACATGTAGAGGCACCCTTTATGAACTAGTGATGACTTCCTTTTCATTTTATCAATGCCATAGAACAAATGCAGATCTCAAACAAACAAAAATGTTAAGCCTTACTGGTTAGAGTATTTTGTTAAGTTAACATGTTATAGTATCTATAACTGTGAAAATCAGATCTTGTAACAAATTAAATATCAATGGATATTTATATGCTCTAGAATAAGGTTAGACAGTCCAATTAATTTAAGAGCAGGAGAAAAGACATGAAGTTTGCTTACTTACCTATAATAAGTGTGAACGTGTGTTTATTTCCCATATCTTTAGTAATACCATGCTTTTAAAAATTAAATGCAAGATTTATGGGCCTGAACTGCTTCCTCAAAGATATCACAATTAGTTCCATGTGAACCAAATAAGGCTCTATCTTAGAGATGAATTTCCCTACTCTAGGTTTGTTTGGGGGTTTGTTTGCTTTTTTTGGTGTGAAATATACTTGTAAGGACTGATCACATGTAATCTCTGCTGTGCACAGTATGTCCAAATATACTATGTAAATACAGTTCAGGTATATTATGGAGATGTTCATCATAGTTACCTAACCAAGGCAAAATTTGTACATACAGCCAGGTGTACAACCATTGTGTTATGTATGAAGATTATGTCCATGTCTCCCTTCAGTATTTTCCTTTTTAATCTTTGTGTAAATAAATAGTTTCTTGGGTATACCCAAGTACATTTATTATGGAGTTACAAGTAGTTATATGCAGCCCTTTAAAAAAATAAGGCAATGTAGCTCAACAACTGATATAATATGAGAATCCTTCAAGTATTTGAAACTTTCGGTATAAAGCCTCCATGAAATATTGTGCACTGTCCAGAAGAATATATATCTGATTAATTAATTTTGATCCTATTTAGCCATCAGTCTTCACAAATAAATATTTCTTTTTTTCTTCAACAGTGTAATATCCTTTCAAAATGGCAGTAATTTCCCTATTTGTCCAGGTAAAATTAGGTCATACATACCTTCTCTGACCTAAAAGTTGTCTTTATACTACACATCAGAGTGGTAAGATACCTAGAGTACTGGAAGCAAGATAGGGATACAACCTGCTTTGCCTTTGGAGTTTTATACTGTGATACATATCCGAAAGGTGTATACATTTAGAATTCCATTTTACAAAGAAGTAAATTTACTCTGAAAGAAGATGGCATAGTATTATTCTATTGGAATGGGGAAGCGGAGATGAATGCATTATGGCAGTTTTGGATATGCAGGTGAAAGCATTAAGGAATGCTGAGCAATTTTTTCCTAGATAGTTATTTTCATTCTTAGGAGAATGTAGGTGATTGAGCGAGTTCTGAACTCAAGCTTAACTGTTACTAAATCTGGGTTTAGTTTATTTTAATTTCTACCAGTTCAGACTTGACACAAACTAGTCTAAACCCTCAATTCATGCAAGTCTGCACATGTTCACTGAAGCCAGTATAGCTCACAGATATGTGCTAGCTGGAGATATGTTCCATTATTATTCTTAATCATTTATAAGGTTTTTTGCAGAAATGAAAAAAAGAAAAGAAAAATAAATGGTGCTTTATTTTAAATTTAGTGCTGAACCCAGTGCATTCCCAGAAGAGGGATCACATAGTTGGATCCAGCTTTCCCAACATCTGTATAGATTGGGCACTTGGTGTGTGGATACCTTTAAGAGTGGTATGTATAAATTGTTACATTTGCCTGGGGATTACAGGAGGGAACAGCTGATCAGAGAGGCTAACGGCTCTCCGCATAAACAAATTTTATAATTTTATAGGTTTAATTCCTTGGTCTTTTGAGAATAACACATGGTACCAGGAGTGCAAATAAAGACATAAAATGGAGCATCCCAGTATTCCAGAGCAGTTAAAGCATTCTACTATGGCAGCAGAAAACTGGAAGAAATTTAAGCAGAGTGTCACCATCTGTATGATGGCCAGTGGAGCTACAGAGAAGTAAGATCTATTCAAGGTAGAAATTTATTTATTTATGTATTTATTTTTACATATAGTCGGCCCAGAAGCTCTGTCTTTTTATAATAGCCTACAACTGTCAGAAGCAGAACAGAAAAGCTATGGCATAGTAATAAAAAGGTTGATGAATATTGTATACCCAAACAAAATGAAACCTTTGAATGGTATAATGTCCACATAAGACAGCAGAAAAAATGAGAGACAATAGAAGAGTTTGTTGAAGACCACAGACTGCTGAGCCAGACATACAGCTTTGGAGACCTAAGAATACTATGATCAGAGACCAAATAGTATTAGGTATACATGCCTCAGGCAAAGACTGTTAGAAGATCCTAAGTTTATACTGGAAAAAGCAGTTAGAATGCATCAAGTGGTTGAGAGATAACAAATGCTAGGCTGCAGAAGCTGGAGGAAAAAGCAGAACAAGTGGAACTAGACAGGATTACAAGCTGCAAAAACCAAGGCAACATACAACATAGAAAGGAGGACCTCACTATGAAGCAGGCAAGTGGATACCAGAGAGAATTGCTTGATGAAACAATGGTCAACTACAGATGCCTTCGGGTTTACCACAAACCTATGCAATGCCCTGCATTTGGTAAGCACTGTAACAAATGCAAAAGATTTAATCAGTTTGCAAGATATTGCAGTGAGGAGCAGGATGCAATACAAGAAACAGCAGGTTCATGCTCTATGCAACAAGAGGATGAATTCCTCATTGCCACAATGCAAGAGGAAGTTAATTTTTCTGAGGATTGGACAATCAGCCTGGACACCAACATACTAAATTTGATACAGGGGCACAGGTCAATGTAATACCTGAATTCAGCATTTGAAAAAATGAAAACTAAACCTGTGTACTATGAGAATAAGTGAATCTTAGACCATGTAATGGGAACATGATTATAACCAAGGGTGTTTGTGCACTGCGTGTTAGACACAAGGGTAGTATAGTAAAAGTTCAGTTTGTAACAGTCCCAGGAAAGCCAGTGCCAATTAGTGGGCTGTGAACATATAAAACTCAACGTTTGATTAGGAGTATGGATGTCATTGGGGGACTAGAAAACAAGAACATAGAAGAAGAGTTTTATGATGCATTTCAAAGCGTAGGGAAACTCAACTGAGTACAAGATAGAATTAAGAGAACCAAATACTCCTATCATACATGCTCTGAAGAATTTTCCCCTTGTACTAAGGGAGAAACTGAAAAAGGAAATAGATAGAGTAGTCAACATGGACATAATAGAAGAAGTAGAGCAACCAACTGCTTGGGTTCATTCAGTAGTCATAATAGAAAAAAAAAAAAAAAGATCCTTGAGATTGTGTCTGGATCCTAAGCAAATGAACATGCATGTCAAAAGGGAGCATTTTCCCATTCCCACCAGGGAAGAAGTTTTTGCCAATGTGGTAGAAGCTAAATATTTCTCCACTTTGGATACTTCTGGGTTTTGTTAAGTTCCCTTAGAAAAGAATAGCACTAAATTATGTATTTTCAACATACCCTTTGGAAGGTATTGCTTTCATCGGCTTCCTGTTGGACTGTGTTCTGCATCTGAAATAGAGGCAATACATTTTTCTCTTCACAGAAAGAGTCAATACATTTCTGAAGACCATGATGGAAATATGGTTTATATTGATGATGTATTCATTTGGGGAAATACTATGGAAGAACATGACTTGAGGCTAAGAAAGGCACTAGAAAGAACTTGCAGAGCAAGTTTGAAACTGAACAAACAACAATGCAATTCAGGGTCAAAGAAATAACATATCTGGGAGAAAAGCTCTCTGGGAAAGGGGTGCAAATTGATCATGAAAGGATTAAAGTCATCCCCTTTGGATAAGGAGGGAGTGCAACGATTACTGGGAATGATCAATTTTGTAGGGAAATATCTACTAACTTAGTAGAGCAGACCAAATACCTCTTGAGGGTGGTCACTCCTAAAAAAGAATGCTGTAGGATCCTGTAGGATTCACTCCTCCAAAAGAATGCTCAGTGGACATGGGAACATGAAGACGAAGCTGAATTTAAAAACTTGATGGAAAAAATAATGAAAGCTCCAGTACTAAACTACTATGACCCTAAAAGACCCATTATATTGTCAACAGATGCAGTTCTGTGCACTGTGCACTGCAGCAACAGTGCTGTTCTAAAGACAGCACTGGAGAATCTTTACTTTAAAAACATGGGGCCAGCTGGATACCAGTAGCATATGCATCAAGGGCGCTCTCTATGTCAGAGTGTCTGTATGCACAAATTGAGAAAGAAAGTTTAGCTCTGGTATAGGGCTGTAAGAAATCCTATATATTCATCTATGGGAAGCCTGTGATCACTGAAACTGATCATAAACCTTTGGTAACTATAGCAAAGAAAGGGTTATCAGACATGCTTCCCAGATTACACAGACTTTTTTTCAACTGCAAATTAATGATCTAGGCAAACAGGACACACCAGGAAAAGATCTACGTATTGCAGATATGCTGTCCAGAGCATATGACACAATGAAATGTGACAGACTTCCAAACTCAGACACAGTACATGTCAATTTAACTAAAACAGCCATTCCTCTCACAGATAAAATGTGGGCACTAATTGCAGAAGCTACTGCTGAGGACACCACATCACGAAAAGTGAAAACTGCTATTTGTGCTGGTTGGCCTGGAAAACATATACCTAGCCCCTACTCTCAGTTCAAGGAAGAGCTGTCAGTACTGGATGGCATTTTGTTCAAAGGCTCATGATTTCTTGTTCCAGCAGTGCTAAAGAAAAACATGTTAAACAGAATACACGAGGGGCATCTAAGCACTGAAAAATGCAAAAGGAGACTAAGGGGTGCTCTGTATCAGCCCAACATAAATAATGACATTGCTGTAAAGGCTTGTACAACATACCTAAAGTACAGATCAGGATAAAGAACCATAATGGTCATGGAGGAGCCTGTAGCTCCAAAGTATCAAATAGGCATTGACTTATTCATACATGCAGGAAAAAATAAATGTATTCATGCTGAATTGTTATTCTCAGTATCCTGAAACTGCATTGCTCAAAAGCACAATGGTAACTCATGTCATAACTCACATCAAATCAGTTTTTGCTAGACATGGGATTCCACAAATTGTGAGAGCAGACAATGGACCTCAATTCAACTGTCTTGAGTTTGAAGAGTTTGCAAACATATATGGATTCTGTCACAACATTTCAAGTCCTAAATGCCTACCATCCAATGGTCTGGTGTAAAATGGAGTACAAACAGTGAAGAAATTGTTGAAAAAAGTTACAGATTCACAAACCAATGTTTACCTGTCGTTTTTCAATTACAGGGCAACATCCATGAAACATGGATTATCCCCAGAAAAAACTCTGTTTAACAGGAAACTCAAAACCAGGCCGCCAAATCTTGGTGATGATGCTCATCAGAATCAAAAGCAAAATGCAAAAATATTTTTAAAAAATGACAAACTCAAACAAAAATTGTACTATGACAGGGGTTCCAGGGATTTACCACAACTGCACAGCAAAGAGTTGGTACTTATTTCAGATGGATGAATGTAGAAACAAAATCACTAGTTTCCCATCAAGTAGCTCCCAGATCCTACCAAGTAGTCACACTGGAAGGACAGATATTAAGAAGGAACAGACGGCACTTGAAGCTCGTAAAGGGGAGATAAGAAGCAGCATCACAAAATTCACCCAAGGAAACAGCTAACAACAAAGCAACAAGAAATGGTGGGGGAGATTGAAAGTGACACAGAAGTCAGAAGAGACATCTGAACAAGGAAACCAAACAAGAACTGAATGAATAAGGATTGAGAATGGAGAGAAACTGAGAAAAGCTAAAAAGCCTATAGAAAGACTGACAGAGATCTGTTAAAATGTGCTCTAACAATGAGTTGAGCTAAATTTCCAATGGTAGTATTACATGGGGATACACTGCATGGAAAGGAGAAGATGTGTTGATACCTTTAAGAATGTTATTTATAAGTTGTTACATTGGCTGGAGGTTTGCAGGAGGCAACAGTAGATTTGTAGGCTAAGAGGCTCTCTGAATAAACAAACATTATCATTTATAAACTTATCTCCTTGGTCTTTTGAGAATAACACACTTGGGCAGGGCTTTTTTGGTGTTTTTATCTAATAGTTGATTGAATCAGCTATTACATAAAAGCACTAGAAAGCTCCACTGAAGCTCCTGATCTATACAGACACTGAGGACCCAGGTCCACCCAACGTGCTGCTGCTTGTAGTAAAGTGTGTGTGACCCTTTAGTCAGCACCCTTAATTTTGGTTATGCATATACACAGTATCACAGCTTTCATACATACAATGTTAATGCTCTTACAGCACAGTACAGAACAATATGATAACAAAGCATTTATTGTGCACTTTTACCACCTCACGCATACTCAGCTCATCAAATCATCTTCACTCAATAACTTGGCCAAGAGAGAAAAAAGCTGCTCTTCGTTTCTCCCACTCTTAAAATGGAAATTTACTATAGAATTATGCTGGCCAAAAGCCCAAGCCATTCATATTTAAAATCAGCCCTCCAAGCCAAAAGCCAGACAATCACTTGAGCATAACATATTTGAGACTACTAACATTTGTAACAATTTTTGCAGCATCAGTAGGATTAGACAAATCCTTTTCATCTCTGGTATTGCATGAAATATCAGACTATAAAATAATAACATTATTATTTAAGAAACAGCTGGTTTAAGTAATTTTACAAGCCTCTAATACTATATATCACTGTGTCTCTTTTCCTACAAGGCCTTTGTATTTGGTCTCTTGGCCTGAAAATATATAGCTTTTCACCCAGAGGAATACCATGAATAGAATCAGCAAAAGCTTTAGCAACTAATAAATTTTGCAGAAAGTCATCTAATTCCACGTGTGTTGAATATACAGTGGGTGGTATATACACCTGGATGTTTTTGTCTGAAGTGACATTGGTCCTTATTTGAGTTGACCCGTATAACTCACTCACAGGGATTTGCATCAACAAATGCCAATACAATTTTAATACCACAACACACCACAGAGTAGACTCTATATTGAATATGGCAGCTTGCTCCTTCACATTTTCCAAGATAAATTTTGATATCCCTGGCTGAGAGACCTTTGGTAAGGTAGGTAAAAAGAATATATGCAGATGCTAAAAACAGCCAGGCTAGAAAGCACATGGCCACGGGAATCTTATATATGCCTACAACTTTATTTTCCTTTTCATATATGTACAGTCAGCTCTCATGGCTCAGTTTTTTGTTTTGGCTTGCAGTGCCAAGTTTAGTTTGGCTCTGCATCCAAAGTTTCTGGTTTACCAGAGTCTAATGGTAGCCTTTGCATGCAAAATACCGTATAAAGGCAATTTACATATAAAATGTAGAATTTTAAAAATAAATTACTAGCATTTTCTTGGTTGAGACATAGGGTGATTTAACATCTTTTAAAATATTTATCAAGGAAAAAACTCCCAAAAGCTCAAACCTCATACCTTATAATCTTGGACTCTGATCCCCACAGTTGTTGTGAATGGGCAGATCCATGGGCCCAAGAGAAAACTTTCCACGGGCTACAAAAGTACAGGAACCTAGGTACACTGATCAGATTGCGAGACTAGGGTCTAAATTGGAAAGTGATCAAAAAGGCAGTTTTGCAAGCCTGACACAGAAATGGGTTGAGAAGAAATCCTTGAATTTCCTTTGGCAGCACCTTGACAAATATAAACATTATTTCAAGCATAGCACCTCCTAGTAGAAATCAGTTCATCAAGATTTAAGAACCTTGTTATTGCTTTAATTCATATAAATACATCTGCCTAATGGAACAATTTTCATTTAAAAACAAACAAAAACAAGCACCTCACTGATACACACACACACATTTTTTTACAGTAAACCCCAAAAGACTCCTCATGTATTATCAAGGCTTTTATCATCAACATGACTTTCATATATCATAGGTAAATTTACTGCTTTGTATGTTACAATAACTGAATGATGTTGCAAAATTAAATTGGTTATCAAACAATTATTCACAAATTAACTAGCCTTTTGATGAAATATGTGTAAAGATATCAAATAAAATATTATAATTGCAAGATAGTTTTGTTAGGCACACAATCAGCACCTGGGGATTTAAAGTACAACCAGAGTCTGACTGCATATGGCCAAGAGCTATAATGTCATGTGCATAATTTACATCGTAGTTAAATTGTATTGGACACATGAGGTTTTGCCATGTAGTGTAACTTTCAAGATGAAACTTACATGCAGTGACACTGGGTGGTGAGTGAAGCTAGAGATACTTTTTCTTTTGAGATATGGCTTCTCCCCTTAATTTGCATATTTTTAATAGTTTTTACTTAATTATTTAGATACTAATGGTACATTGGGAGGTTACATAAATTCACAAAATTGCATGAGGAATCTGGTACAAATTCTAGTCCTTCCAAGTAGTGAGCTGTGGTGAAGCTATTGGAACATAAGTAAGCACCGCCTGGTGTGAAACACCACTTAATTTCACAGGCTTCTTGTCATGTCCCATGACACATGACATTATCAAGGTTTGATTGTATTTTGATGGGATCGTACTAGAATGATACTTACAAGGAATGGATTAATTCAGGTGCAGCAGGTAGTTTACTCTTTTTACTGTGTGAATGCTACTGACTACCTTTTTTCCATGAAGATATTTTTATCAGTTCTAAAAAAGTCCTGGTGTTCCTAAAGTGGCAATAACAGTACTGTACAACTGTGACATGTCAGTTTGCATTACATTGCCTTCAGTGGAAACTCTTGGTGTAGTTTCCTTAGTATGCTAACAAGCATACATGGAGGATGAAACAGCAACCAATTACTTCTCTCCAAAAGAAAAAGGAAGAAAAATCCATGTCCCTGAGACTCTATTCCCTCTGTAGATTGCTCCTTATGACAGAAATTTGATCACCTTATTTTGGTCAGTGATCTAATCACACACTTTAGCCCCAAGGCTCATAATATTGGCTAAGCTGCTCATATTTACACATGAAGCTTCTTGTTTGCCATTCAAAATGAGCACTGCAGAGTTGTATGTCAACTCTACAGATGACAGATTACATTTTTCCATAGATATACTCCTATAGTCAGTCACTCCCATGTCCATTTTCATAAAGCATGGTGGAGAAAGAAATTTATTGGTGTTTCTGCATTGCTGGCTAGAAGGATTTCTGGCTAAAAGAATTTCTCATGGGTAGGCAAACAGTCTGTCTCCAGATATCAAGCAACAGATATTTACATCAAGGTCAACAGGTACAAGCCACATTTTAAGAGTTTTCTTAAATAATTAAGATGCAAATCGGTTATATGCCATCAGATACATAGACAACATTATAGCCAAGTACAGAAAATCAAAAAGCCTGAGGCGATCCAACTTTTGGAAGTTTCTCTAAACTGCAAAGATTGGAGCACGATCAAACATAACACACGTTGGCCCGGGGTGGGGAGGGAAGGAGAAGCAAAGCAGGCAAATGCTGGGAACATTTCCTTCACAGCTCAACTTTCCTCCCTGCAGACCAGCTGGGGAATCTCCCCAGCCCTGCCCCTTCACCAGACTCAGCCCCTCAGCCACAGGAGGAAAGTGGAGGGGCCTGTCCCCCATAGCTGAGGCAGGGTCTGCTGTGAGGGTTGAGTGGGGGTGATTGCTGAGCTAGGCTGTGGGGTGAAAATCCCCTCACTGGATTCCCATGCCCCCTGGTGGCTGAGCTCTGGGGCATGGATGCTGCTGCTTCTGCTCTGTGACAGCCCAGAGGCGAGGCAAACCAAGCTCAGCTGAAGCAGACAGCAGGGCAGAGGCTAGCTGGCCTGCCCTGCAAGAGGGGATTGGTGGGCAAGGTGCAAAGCCTCCTGGGATGCTGGGAGATCGTGAGGTAACTTGCATCAGGAGGGGACAGAAGTTCCATAGACTGGTTTAACTTAGATCAGTTAAGTCTAATACTACATCCATCCAGGTCTAGCCTAAACTGGTTTCAGCCATTTTGAAACTAGTGTATGTGCACTGAACTTCTGGTTCCAGAACTGGTTACAGATTTGAACCAGTTTCTGATAACTTATACCAGTTTATGTTTAATGTCTGTCCCTAGTCTATGTGCTTAAGTACTTTCCCTATACAACGTCACATCTAAATTTAAGATCTTATATGACAACTATCATAACTAACAGAAGCCATTGTGTTTATTTATATTTTTGTATTAGTTTAGCAATATAAGTCAGAAAAAGTCCAAGTGTCTGGACTGGCCAAGCATATGAGTGGTAGCACCTGCCGCCCCTGATGCCTGGCTAATGCAAGTGCCCCAGGTCCTTACAACTGGATTGGCTGCTGAAAGCACCTCAGGCCATAGGCCTACCTACACACAAATTCAGTTAGTTTTGGCAAGCCTTGTATTCACCGCTCTCCAGGTTCTCTTGGCTCCTGGCTCAGCTTTGGCTTTATCTGACCCTGATCTTGGATCTCCCTTGAACCGCAGTGCTGGCCCTGCTCTCTCTGGTTTCCCCAGCATCCTGACTTAGCTTGGGTTCTCTGACCCTGACTTATGGTCTTCCATGGGACTCAGAACTGTTTCTCTGACTCCTGACCTTGACTTACATTTCAGACTATATCCTGGCTTTCCCTTCTCAGCTCTGGTAACCTGTTCATACCCTACTGACCCCTAGGTTGCTCCTAGTGTCCTACTGTAAGTCTGGCTACCTACATCCTGGTGATCCCTTGTAAAAAGCCAGATACAATATCAGAATTTATTTTTACCAACACTGGATGTACTTATTTTGGCAATGGTTTTGAGCTTTTGAGTGTAAGGAGACTATGGAATAGTCTTATAAACACCAGTTAAGACAGATACAAACAAATTAAATAGAACATGGCCAGAAAAGAGAGGCAGGCCTACAAGACTTTTAGGAATATTTTCAAAACAATTCCTACAAGCTCAGAGCTTCAAAGCCCAGATGTTTCCATGTAACTTCCTACAATATTAGGATTTTTTTGGTTTGTTTCATTTTCAAAATAAATGTCATTTCATTTTAAACCATTCATTAAAGCAAAAAATTCAGAATTTCCAGCACATCATGGGATATGAATAACTGTACTAAACTGCAATTAAACAGTGATTTTTTAAAATACTTTTCTGAAGAGATTCCCATTACATTAAGAGTCTGTAAAATGCCTTAGAACTGTCCTGAATGAGAGGAAGCGTAATAATATAATATACATATATTATAAATTAAAAGTATGGCCCACAGCCACATAATCTGGCCTGCAGGGCTCCTGGAGAGGCTAGCAATTAGAGTGTGGGGCAAGTAGGGACAGGGCATGCCACCAAATTCCAGGATACAGAGCCCCATTATGTCAGCTGCAGAGGGGCACGTGATGATTGTGCTAACCCTTCAGCTCCCTGATGCTGCTTGCCTTACCAACACTATCTGCCCCACTGCTAGATATGGGGCTGGATATGGCCTACAAGGCTCCCCACCACATAGATCTGGCCCACAAAAAAAACTGCATCTCCAGATCTGGCCCAGGAGGCCAAGGGGTTTTGACACCTCTAATACACACAGTATTCAATGCTCAGGTAAACCAAAGTCAAGTGGTGTCACAGGATATTACGAGAACATTGAATGAATTAACGTGTTTTCTTGTTACTTCAGTCCTTAAATATTGCTGTTGGAAAACTCTTTCCTTTTTGGGAACTTTGTTCGTGAAGATTGTGTTTGCTTTTTAAATTACTAGAGAGTAATAAAATGCTTGGTAGCCAGCAACAAAAGATGATAATCTTGAGTAATATCAAGCAACTTTTGAGTCAACCATTTACTTAACTGTAATCTCATGCTGTCTCATAATAACTTTACCTATCTCAAAACTCAAACGCAATGCATTGTGTGGGGAAAAAAAAAAACTTACATGGTGGAAACAGACTTGATCGGGATTCCCTAGAGGTGGGAATCTGAATATTCAGACAGAATAGAGAATGCATACTTTTAATTACAAGGATAGTAAACCATTTGAATGATTTAACTGGCAATGTGGTGGTACCATTACTTTTTCTCGTTAAATCAAGATTGATTGGTTGTTTCTAAAGATACGATGTAGCTTGGGCAACAGTTTGATCCAGAAGTTCTTAGGTAATGCTTGTAGGATGCCATACTACATGACCATAATGGTCTGTTTTGGTCTTTCTATGAATCAGCACCTGATACTCATGAACATATGTTTCAGAATATTGTGGGATACTGTTTCTGTAGTCAATCTGCACTTACATTTATCAACCCTTGTTTAATTCTGCTGAGTGAAGTGAAGACATACTGGTATTTATGTAGGCCAGAGGACATCTCCTTGGGTGGATACACATGTGCAATAAATTCAAAGCAATAAATTCTGGAGCAGTTTGAGCCAGAGTAAACTACTCCAGGGTGCAATATCTACACGTCTGCCCAGAACAGCAGAAATTTGAGCTGTGGAAGAAAAGTTTATGCCAGGGCTGGGGGCATGGGAGTGTCAGATTTGGGCTCCTGGTGGTGGTATTGGGTGGTAGAGAGACTGGTTGAAGCATGAGGGTGATGAATGTCTGGAGATATGTGGCTAGGCAGCAGACAAAAGTCTGATCCCTTGCTGGCTGGGCTAACTGGGTGAAATTATACCCACAGTTAGCATCTACAGGTGCATTTAAGAGCAGTTAATTTCCTCATCATAAGATAGCAGTATCCCTAACAACACTATCTTATGGTGGCATTAATTAATTTATTTATTGTGGCGTAATAGTGTTGCATGTGTAGACAGTGACACCTTACTCCACAGCTAATTAGTCTACTTGCAGTTAGGTGTGCATGTAGATGAGGTCCTTTATAGTCATTTTACTTTAGTGATAGCTCACTTTAGAAGTATGTTAAATAAGTGATGCACCAATGTTACAATACTTGCTATAGATTCATTTAAAACACATCAGCAATGGTTTGACTTTCAGTTATATTATTACTTAGGTGGTGCTCTATACTGTTTTTTCAGCTCCCCAACCCTCACATATACTCCCTCCATATCTTCTCATACTGCATATTGAAAAATTGGTCACCTCAGATGAAATAGTAATTGGTGAACAGTGAAAAACCCCAAAAGAGAATGGAAATCATTAGCGCTGCTTTTCCTCACTTCCCATTCCTTTTTGTCAATATTAGGCTCCACTAGATGTTAAATATTTTATTTTCCTCATTCCAAATACGAAGCAGTACATCATACTTCATTATCAAATAGTAGTTGAAGCAGTTTTTATCCAGATTAAAAAGTTTGGTCTCCTTTACAATTGATTGGCAGCCATCAGTCTCAGGATATCTTGGAGATAGCACCTTTGGTGGCTTACTGGGTGCCACCACAGCTTCTTGAGTGACTGAAGAGTCCAGTATGTTACAAACAGACCTTAGTTGAGTTTGCACTTTGTCTTATCTGCCTCTGATTCCTCTTCTCTCTCTTGTCATTGACCCTCTTCATCTTGAAGTGTTATAGGCTCTATTTCATAGCATCTTTCCACTCTCGGTGGTTCAAAGTAATTGATGGTGTTGGACATCAATATGTGGCTCATGAAGGTTTTTCTTGCAGACATCAACAAAACGGAGTTTGGGCAGTCTAAGTTGACATCTGCCAGTGGCCAGCTCACTTTAGAGCATGTCCTCAGGGATTTGGCCATTGCTCATACAATTCACATGTCCTAACCAACAGAGGTGTCTCTGTCTCAGGAGCATGAACATACTGGGTATCTTGGCCTGTTTCAAAACAACAGAATTGGAGATGCTGTTATGCCCAGAATACAGCAAGGCATTGAAGATGGAAACTGTTCACTTTTCTTTCTTCCTTAGCATAAGACATCCATGTTTTGCTACTGTACAATAGAGAATTAACTAAGCAAGCACTATAGATGGACATCTTTGTCAGAGTAAGTGCTGTTTTTCCAAACTCTCCTTTGAAGTTTAGCCATGGTATTGCTTGCCTTTCTGAGGCAAGCATTAATTTTGGCCTTCAAGTAAGATTTTGCAAGATGGTTGAGCCCAAGTGATTGAATTTTTCAACCACTTCCAGGCTTTCATAATTTACTCCAACTTCAGGAGGGCATTCAAGTTGTTGACACATCACTACTGTCTTTTTTAGGCTAATGGTCAGACTGAAATCATCACAAACACGAGAAAGATGATTCATGAGACTTTGCAGTCCTGCTTCTTAATGACTAACAATTGCTGAGTCATTGCCAAAAAATATTTTATGGACAAGAACTTCTCAGGTTTTCATTTTCTCTAAGATGAGCAAGGTTAAAGAGTTTTCCATCAGATCTGGCCCAAAGGTATACTTCTTTATACCTTCACAATTAAACTGAATTTAAACTACATACTGATAAAATACTTAGTAAAGATTAAGGTAAAGGTTTCCTGTAATTATATGATTATTATTTTTCTCTTGGAGTTTATAGCCTTTCCTAAAATATTTTACCAGTTATGTCAGAAGCTTCAGCAGAAATGTATATATGTCCTTGAGAAGTGTGTGATATTGGAAGTCAAACCTTACCCAAAATAAAACATACTTGTTTTGTTAAGTATTTGAGATTGCATTTTCCTAAAAACAAACCAATTATCTATTTTCCTATGTTGCTCTATTGCCCAGCCATGCACACAGGCAAGCCTTACATGTTGGTTAGCAAGAATGAGCCCTATTTTGTGGTTACTTTTCAAAACAAAAATGTTACATTACAAATCAGCTAAGAAGAAATACATATGGAAATGATGCATCATAATATATGTAAATGTAATCATATCAAACTTATACGGTTATGAAGGAAAAAAGAATGATGCTCTAATTATTAGTTGTTTATGTTTTTCCTAGTTCTACACAGCACAGGATGCTTCTAAATGGTTGCTTCATTCTAACAAGATCATTGTTTTCTGTTTCTTCCCCAATCATGTATCAGGGTTGCCAACTGTCTGTAACTTTATAGACAGCTTCTTAAAAAACCGGGGGGGGGAGCATAAACCCCCCCCCCCAAAAAAAACACACCTATCCATGTAGTCTATAAAAATTTGAGGTGTCCATTAAAAACCAAAACAATCCCCTAAGCAAGTGAGAGCCTGATTGAAGATCTGTGGCCTGAACATAACTGAATGTTGAAAGATAGATAGAGCAGAACAACTCAGTTTCAGATTAGGAAACTCTTTCTCCTCTTAACCTGCTGCTGCTGCTGTGTCTGATTGCCTACCCGCAATGCTGCTGGGTTGCAGGTGAATAGGGGGTCACTGCTCTGGACAGGACAGGGAAAGGGCAGTATGGCTGGGATAAAGCTGTGGCTGGCAGAGAGGAGGTCTATGCCAGGATGGGAGCAGTAGGGTCAGAGGATAGATACCTGGGGGTTTAAGGGGAGAGTAGCACACTGGGGGGGTAAGGTTGCAGGTATAAAGGTAGGGGTGAGTGAAAGAACCTTGGTAAGGGGATAGCATAGTGTAAAAACCTTCTGTTGCAGTCAAGTAGGGGTACCAACCCAAGCAACTTTTTAATTGACAATCTGCCAACTTTTTACTGACAACCAAAATATTTTAGCTGATGTTAAACTGCTAAATTTGAAGACAGACCTGTACCAAACTGGCAGATGGCTTACATTTACATTAAGTGAAACATATATGACAGTAAAAAATTTGGTTTGGTTGTCAGTAAAATTTTGCAGATTGTCGGAAAAAAAAAATCTTTCAGTTGGCAAAAGTGTCATGTATGCTAACTTGGTTATGCAAGCTCAGACTGAACTCAGGTTCTAGAGATATCTGTAGAATGGTACCTTAGAAACTATGGTGCAACTCTGGGCACATCTACACAGGCCAATTTAAGGTGCATTAGCTATTTTTAAGGTGCATTATAGTCATGGATCTACACATGCACACCCTTAATGCACCTTAAAATAGTGATTTTAGGTTATTCACACATAAATTTGATACCTGGAAAAGCAGGTACCAAATTGAGGCACAAATAGCTAAAGCACCTTAACGCACATGTATACACACTGAAATGCATTAATTCTGTATATGTCAATTGACTTGGGACTAACTTTAGTCCCAAGTTGGTCCTCACACTGCATTAATGCAGCTTAGCGCATGCATGTGTAGACACATGCCTAAATTGTCTTAATGGCACATTAGGCTAATGTGCATTAAGTTTGGGCACATGTAAAAGCACCTGTAGAGACATCCTGTGTTACCTTCTGCCTAACTGCAGACTAACTCAGCTCCCTCCTTTTCTCTTCTTCCGGCACTGCTAAGAAAGACTTAAGGGAGGAAATAAATTGGCAGTAGTATAACTAAGGGATATGGGAGTTGACACAGGCAGCAGCCGCAGGCACTGACCTGGAGGCAGGAGAGGGGGTCCAAAAAGAGCAGCCACTGTAGCTACTGGCATTTGCTGTTGCCCCATGCACCACCACTGCCTAGGGTGTTGAACTGCCCTGTTATAAATTTTGAAAACTGACAAAGGCAGGGATTTAGTTTGTATCCTTCTGATCTGTCTGGATCAGAACTGTCCTTGCTACAAGACATGATGTTCATAAATAGAATTCTCTTTAAAGCTATCAGCTTCATTAAACACCTTGTGATCTGAAACATAATATGAAAATAGAAAAAATGGAGATTTAAAGGGATAGGAAGCAGGACAATAGCCTTGTCTGAAGTGTGTCAATTTGAAAAGTTTTACTACCAGAATAAAAGCATCCCAAAATAATTTTCTTTTCTACTCTATGCCCTGCATAAGCATGTTTTAAGCTAACAATGCTCACAATACTGTTGCATCTCCTGAGTAGTTGAGGTTTATGCAGAAGCATGGAAACTTCACCAAGTTTGAGAAGGAGACTGTAGGTTTCCCTAGAATTTTCTACATGATGAAAGAGGAAATTATATGTAGGGCACAAGGCCTGTTAAAACTCACCTTCCCTTTGAATACCTCCATAATATCTCCTTATACTTGTACATGCAAAAACACCTTGGTAGCATGCTTTCATCTTTCCAAGTCTCCCAACATCCTTTTGAGATGCTAATAAGAAGGCAGTCTTTAAATTCCTAATACTTCTGTGATCCCATTCCCAATTGAGATAAATAATAAAGAGGGAAAAACTGTAGTTAGGGGACAATACCTTGTTCTCTTTAGTCCTCCCATTCTGGAGATTACAACAGTCTTATTCATAGGTGTGCAAGGTACAAGTTTTCATTATTATTTGTTCTTCTGGAATGAATGATACATTTATACTTTATACTTTTTGTTGGTCCCAAGCTATTCACCATGTTTATTCATAGTGTACAATTAGACTCTGAGTTTTGTGGGCAGTTTTTCAAAAGGTAACTAGGCGATTTAGGAGCTTAACTTACTTGTAAAATAGTAGTATTGTTATTGTTCCTTAACTGGCTAGTAAGTTTTATAATCAGAAACGACTACACGGGGAAAAAAATAAAATTCAACTGTTCTACTATAGCTCTCAGCATGACCACATTCAAACAAATACTCCAGAGGTTTTCACTTCCTGCCAATATTTTTAGAAAACATTAACAGGCAAAATGGAAATGGATTGATGTTTCACTATACACATGCACAATCCAAAGCTTTTTTTGCTTATTACAGAAAAGATGCATTAAACAAAACTTTGGCAAATTTTACTGTTTTCCAGAAAGTGAGACCTTGCCACAAAATTGTTACTGCTTCCTAGCACATCAGGTGTCTATTTTATTCTGTTTCTGAAGAAGGAATGCAAAATGGGTCTTGACATGAAAATTAACAGTAGGAAAAATTAGGCATTTGAATTTTTATAGACGTTTTCAGAAAACACCCTACACTTTTTAAACCTAATTTTGAAATAGCTAAAATTCTGATCAGCATGTTTTAGTTATTGTTGTTTGTTTTATTGATGTTGGTTGTGGAAATGATTACTCTCTTGAAGTTTTTAGGAATGCATATCAATATCCACTTTGCACCTCTTATCTGTTCATTGATGACCAGACTACATAAAATATTTTAAGGTAATAAAAACACACCACACATATATTCTGCAAGCTTCCCGCATTTGGACATTAGAAAAACCTTGAGCCATGTTCAGGAAGAAAACAACTTGCTAAAACATTAGCATTATGTGGGAAGTTCCACCTCACTGGCAGGCCATGCTTGAGATAGTGTTGGAACAACAGAGAGTCATTTTGGCAGAGTGGAAAGGCAGATGTTCACTTCTGGTCTCCCCTCTGTAAACTGAGTACCTGTATAGTCAATATTTTCCATCCACTTGAAATGGCTATTCTGTAATCAACAGCAGCAATGGAAATGTGACCTCTGTGACACGTAGTCTATACTTTTATTAAAGAAAGCAGAGCAAGATCTGAATTTGAATACCACATATAACCTTATTTGTAGAAAACCTGATATCTAATGCACAGATTCTAGCTGAATATTTGAAAAAAAAAATCATGATGACACAACTTGATTCATTTCTGAAGGACAGAACTGACTGTACACACTTCCATACAATAGGCTGTTGTAAAAATGTTTTCTTACAGAGAGTGAAGGACATCCAGTGGACATCTCTCATCAGACAGCATGTCTTACTAGATTAGCAGTGTGTGACAGAGCAGTGAAATACCACTAAACATGTTAATACCATCTAGAACAAATAAACTAAGACAGCCCATGTTATTTCTGACTGTAGTTCTACGTACAGTATAAGGTAATATTAGCTGTTTCATATTAACCCAGAATGCAGTAGCATTCCCCAATAATTTCATATCTATACAACTGGATGAATAATTGTATATGTCATCTATAGGCCACTGTCAAGATGATCTAATACTTCCAGCTGGTGCTGGTAGGGTTCCCACAGAACTGGTACAAAGCAGATTGGGTGCGATTAGAAAATAGCAAAATAGCTATTTGGAATGACAGTAACTAGAAAAAGCAAAATCTTAGGTTTATATTCCCTGCTGAAAACTACATGGAAAATGGAGTTTGTAGACCTTTTTAAGTAGGAGGTCACTTTTTGAATTAAAAAGCAACCAAAGATCTACCATGCCCCCGCCCCCCCCTGCCCCTTGCAGATCAGTTTGTAGGAAGGGAAGGGGGGACAGATCTAGGCAGAGGGAGAAAATTCTGTGGGGGAAGGAGCAGGAGGAGGAGAAAGGGACATGGAGGAGCAGGCAGGAGCAGGGGCTGCAGTGAGTGGGCTCCTGGCTGGGCTGGATGGTGGGACAAGTGGAGGCCTAGAGGGCATGTGCCCCCCAGGCCTCCACTTGTCCTTCACTTCCCCAGCCCCTGCTCCTTCCTACCTGTGCCCTGCCTCACTGCTGGAGACTCTATCTGCCCCCACCCCACAGCAGTGAGAGGGGAGCGGGGCTAGGGCAGTGGAAGGCCTTGCATGGGCAGGGTGTGGGTAGGAGCTGCAAGTGGTTCATTCAGGGGCCTCAGGGACAGGAGGAGCATGCAGGCTGGAGGGGCACAGGGTTGTGTACCCCAGGATCTGCATGCCAGCCAGGTCAGCTGCTACTGTGGGCTGAGGATAGGGTGGCACTGCACTCATCCTGGGAGGCTCACCTGAGCTGTGCCACAATTCAGGGCCTGTTTGTACCATGGGACCCAGCTGTCCTGCACACTAGACAAAAGGCACCACTGTTGGGCACTGCAGCTCTCCCACTACTGCTTTATTGCTCTGAGCTGCTGGTCCCAAGCTGAGGGCTGCCTGTGTCCACCACACAATGCTGGGGACAGGGGCAGAACTGGAGTGGGTCAGGAGCGGGTCCTCTGCTCAGGAGCGGCTAGCTCCCCCCAGACTGAGATCAACTGTCAGTGGATCCCCAATTGACTATGATTGACTGGGTGGTGACCACTGTATTAGAGCATCTCATTGAAATTGACAGTTTTATTATTAAGAGTGTCAGTAAAATTGACACTCTTGATAAGAACTTCTGTTTCACTGAGCAGCTTACAGGGGGTCTGTAACAGAGCCCCTGCCCTGTTACTAAGGCAGAGAAGGTGAAAGAAGGGTTCCATGTCTTTAAGAGGATCCTGTTTTGTATATTATCTAGAAGGGATGGAATATACCTTTCATATTACCATGCTCTGAGAGATGCGGGCAGTCTGATTCGAGACATGATGGGAGAAATGAGATGCCATGGAGACTGCAGCAGACTGCAGCCCAAGGACTTAACTTGGCAGGAAACTGGGAACAACTGTGCTGCTTTTGAGACAGGGAAAAAATGTGCCTGTAAAACGGTGAGGGATGCCACAACTGCCATCACTTTCTGTTTCTAATGGGAAATGTTGCTCATTTTTGTAATGAGACTATTGGAAATCTTTGGAAAGGGTTATGAGAAACAGGATTCTGTGGGGGTCACTACCAAACTCCAGGATTCTGCTAGACCCTTGAGGAAACCCCAAAGGAATTGCGAAAACAGGCAACTGCAGCCCTTTCTATAGTGGGGGTCCCGAAATAGGACACAGACACTCCAGATATGGCCTCGCCAGTGAATAAGAGAGAGGAATAATTACATCCCATAGTCCCATTAATCTTCTTGACAATAAGGGCACACTGTTAACTCATATCCATTTTATTTTCAACTGTAATCCCCAGGTCTTTTTCTGCACAGCTGCTGCTTAGCCAGTTGAATCCCATACACCACTACAGGCTTGGGACCTTCTGCCCTAAGTGCAGGACTTTGTACTTGTCCATGTTGAACCTCATTAGATTTCCTTTGTCCTAATTCTCCAATTTGGCTAGGTCACTTTGAACCCTACCTGCCCCTACCCTCTGGCATACCTACTACATCCTGCCAGCTTGGTGTCACCTGCAAACTTGCCAAGGCGCATGACTATTTCTGATGACACTTGTTCCATGCTTATTCCTAATGACATTATCCTGTAATACTAATTCAGTAATGACTCTAAGGGAACAAAGGAAATACTAGTTCTTTTACACCACAGATACTACTTCTTGTATCACCTGATTTTTTCTGAGGGATCCTTCATCCCTCAGAAACAAGAAAAGTTCTTTATTTGGAAAAGAACTTTCCAAATAAAACTTGTGGAGAAAGTTTAGCTTCTTGACGCTTGACAGGATAGAAACAGTCCCTTAGGCCCACAAGGCCTACACTAGCCTTGATAAAAATAGAATAAGAGTGCATTCACAGAAGTATACAGTTGTATAACCTGCTTGTTTTCTGGAAAAGTCTAATGATAGAGTCTGGTTATGAATAAAAGGGATTGTTATGGCGCATTCCACCCATATCTGGAACAGATGGCTCTTGGTACCAAGGAACAAAAAAAAGAAACAGAGATAAAAGGGAGACATAATTCAGGTTGTTGATGAAAAACAAGAAGTTGCCCAATTGGTAGCTACATGACTAAAGGACTATAAATATTTCTACCTGAACAGAAGAAAACTTCTCCTTTTTTCTCATCCCAACAATGCCTGAGAACACAAGATATCTTTCTTCAACAAACCTTGTCAGCTCTCGATTCGTGTATTATTAGGACTGGTAACATAAAATCTTAGCAAGCAAGTAATTGTATCTTAATAAGATTACTTAAGCTGCTAAGATTATACCTCTGCATGCTTGGAGTTTATACTTTACAATATTCGATCCTCATTTGGAGGAGATACCTGGGTCCTCGTTTGGAGGAATCTGAAGCATACTTTAAGACAACAAACACCCAGCTGTTAACTCTCTACCCATTTCAGAGCAGAACCAGATACCCCCTTGTTCTGAGGGCAACAAGTTCACCATAGTTCTACCATCATATTAGACCACATGCCAACATGCTTTGCCTACTAGCATAACTCTTAATTCACAGATCCAAAAGTGTACTTTTTAAATGAGAATGAAAAGATATCGCCAGCCAGGTATAATGGAAAATACTGGACATGCTTAATGCAAAGCACTAAATTTCCTGGGCTCACCTTCAAACAACTATTTTGTTTATATACTACTTTATTTATATGTGGCTTGCAACTATATTCTAGCAGAAGTTGTTTGAGGTAATTTGGTCAAAGAGAAGATAAAATTGACTGTGTAACAAGTAAGAATTTTCATTTTTCTTCCTCTGCTTCCAGCATTTTATTTAGTTATTCATTCTTGCTTAGTTGCAATGACTCTCAGTGGAATATGAATCCTCTTTTGCAGACCAAATTCAATCTGATATAGCTTTACTAAACTTAAGTCATGACTGAACCTCATCCATTGCATTATATAGATATATCTATATAATACAATATCTATATAATGGAATGGATTATATATTGATATAATGCAATGGATGAGGTTCAGTCATGACTTGAGTTTAGTAAAGTTATAGATAGATAGATAGATAGATAGATAGATAGATAGATAGATCTCCTACCCCCTGCCCAGGATCCTGCTTCTCCATGGACTCCCACTCTGGGCTTGAAGACGCAAAATATTGTAAATAGTATTCTGCTTGTATATAGTTTCCCACTTGTAGGCAGGTTTTTTATAGCTGGTGAGTGGGGAGGGTGGTAAAGCACCTCTGTTGGTTGAGGGAGGAGGGGGAATTCTGTTTGTTGATAGGAGGAGGGATGGGGTGGGTGTTGTGAAGTTAATAATATTTTTTGTTTGTTTCAAACATATTCGTGTCTTGAGAGTGGTGCTGGGGGTAGGCAGGGGGTAGGAGATGTTTGGGCAGCAGTTCAGGCAGGCTGAAGCAGGAAATGCAGGAGGAGGGGGTTGGGCAGGGCTTCCCACAGCCAGTGCTCTGGCCCCAGCTGCTGAGTGCATGGCTGTCCTGGGGCCTGGGCATGTGCTGCCCCTGAGCTGAGCACGAAACTTTTGGGTAGGGAAGGGGAAGGCCAGGGATAAGAGTTCCCAGTTGGCTGCCAAGTGCTGGCAGCTGGCTTTGGCTTTAACATGGCTGCCAAGTGCTGGCAGCCATGTGGCTAGATGATGGAGCTCCCCCTGGACGTCACAGTGGTACAAATTTAGTGCCAAGACCCTGCACATGTAGACACTTGCCCAACATTGCTCAATGCACATTAATTTTAGTCATGCTTAAATGGACATGTAGATGCACCCTGAATGCCTGAAAACATCAGGAATATGCTAAAACCATGGCTCCCATAGCAACAGGAGGGAGAAATTCCTTCCAGGCCATATGTGGCAACCAGGGAAGTCCACAAGTGTAGAGAAATAAAATACCCTCCAGTTTGCACTGAAACCTGAATATCAAACACAAGTTATGTATCCCAATCACTTAACTAGTAAGCCTTTCTGTCATTCCCCTCCATAACCTTAATCTTTTTTTATTTATAAAGAGTTTTATAACCAAACCAGTTGTGGAGCTTTACCTCACTCCCCTACTACTGAGCCTGGTTCCCTCCAACGTCCAGTGCCTGTGTGGAGTGCCTCCTGGGTTTCCAACTTTTGCTCTTCACAGCCTACTTGAGGCATTGCTTCTCCTAGATTATCCCTGGACAATGCTTATTCAACCTTTGAATAATGGCAATGAGGAGATTCCAGAATTCCTTTGGGAAGTCTATCTACAGCTTCACTGTTGTAGCAGTGAAGAAGTTTCTCCTGAAATCCATCCTAAAACTAATTTGCAATTTCAAGCCATCCTACTATCTGCAATGAGAGAGAAGAGATCATTTTCCTCTTCTTTATAACAGCCTTTCAGATATTTGGAGACTATTATCATGTGTTTTGTGTATTACCTTTTCTGCAAGCTGAATACTCTTAGTTCTCTTATGCTTTCCAAGTATGACTCGTCTTCCAAGTCTTTAATAATTTTAGACAACCATTTTGGACTTTTTTTAACTTTTAAAATGGACAAGGGTCAAAATTACATGAAGTATCTCTGAAATACCAAGTTATTGTGGCCTCTCACAAGCCTAGGAGGAGGAACTGAAGAATTCCTGGTGCTGCAGAAAAAGCAGAAGTGAGATTATTGGGCAGAACTCAGGAAGAATGGCTGGCTGGGTAGGAAGCCAAATTAATGGTAGGAAGTGAGGTAGGCAAATGTGGGTAAAGAATAATTGGACAGGAGGATGGGTAGATGAGATCTCCTGTAGCAGAAGCCAAAATCAACACTACTAGTAAATTGGAGAAAGTAGCTAATGCAGTGGGGCAAGTAAAAAACGAAAACAAGACAAGCTAATTTTTAAAAGTAAAATCATGATTTTGAACCAAATCTTATAATTTTCTGGCTACAGACTTTCAAACCTATAGGAGGTTATCCAAAGTGGCTATTATCCACTATTTATTAAAAGAATGGCATTGGAGAACACTGATATAACTCACTGTCTGAAACCTGATACAAAACAAAAAGGTCTTTAAAAATATGGGAGAAGAAATGAGGGTGAAACACATGTTTGGGAATCTTTCCACTAATTTCAAGAGGATTCGGGTAGAGTGCTGCTCAAGACCAGTATGAAAGAAAACAGAATAAGAGTCAGGTAATTTACCTAACTTTACCTAACTTAAATACCTATTTAGTGATTCCTAGTCCTGCTCAAGATTTTCTAGCCATTTAAAAGGACCCAGAATTTCATTTAATGAGGTCAGGATTGGGTCACTATTTCTCAGTTTGTTCTGTTTATAACTATATACACAAACTCTCCCCCTCCCAATTTTTCATCAATAAAAATTTTATATAAAGACATTTTAGCAAAAGATGAGCCAGCTCTAGAAAGAATTTGCTTTGTGGGGTTTTCTCTATCAGGATTTACCCTTTTTTTATACTAGCAAAAGCAGTAGCTGTATATACTAGAACAAGGAGTTAAAGTTTAGAATGTTTTCAGAACGCTAGCTGTTTCCTAAAGTTGCTCTACTATGTTGTAGAGAGAAACCCTCGTTGAAACAGATGGGGAGAGAACATCTTTGCCAGATTAGTCAACCAAAATATGTGAGGACACTGCTTCAAATATTTCAGGCAAAAACTATCTGTATTTTTGCAAAATCCCTAGTGGTAAAAGAACTGCTTGCATTGCTTCTGGTAAAAATGAAGCAAGCTGCATTGTGCAAAAACATCATACAGTTCCATAACCTGTAACGAAAAAGTTGCAAAACTCTAGTAAAACTAATAAGCCTGGAGCTCAATCTTGTCTCTGGATGCTTTATCATAATAAGCCTGTGCAAAACAACCTAAAATCTGCCTTAAATAGGTATGAAGGATTAAAGCTGAACTAGCAAGCTTTATGTCATCTATTCTTGGTACAAGTCCAGTATCTGGCATAGCACAAGGTCAAGGATAGAGGGTATCTTTTCCATAACTGGAAATTACTTGACATTCAAAAGCATTCTGCTGTGGCAGATTCAGAAGCGTTTGGATGAATGCAAAGGAATGTATCAGGTCCTTCTCCTGCTCCCTGGAGTGAGTGCATAGGATCATATGATCATAGGAAAATAAGACTGGAAGGGAATCACAAGGTCATCTAGTCCCGCCCCTTACTCAAGGCAGGATCATCCCTCATTAGAACATCCCAGCCAAGTGTCTGTCTAGTCAGCCCTTGAAGTTTTCAAAGGATGGAGAGTCCACATCTCTAGGCATGTCTACAACACCCTAATAGTCAGAAAGTTACTCTGTTTCTCCAACTCAAATTTTTCCTGCTGCCACTTGAGGCTATTGCTCCTAGTCCTTTCCCCTACAGCCATAGAGAAAAGCCCATCGCCATCCTCTCTGCAATCATCTTTCAGGTGTTTGAAGACAGTTACCAAATCCCCTGCCAGTCTTCTCTTCTCCAGCCTTTCCTTGTAGATCTTGCCACCTAAGCCCCTGAAAGGTTTTGCTACTCTAAGCTGGATTCTTTCCAAACTGTCCACATTCTTCTTGAAAGGTGGGGCCCAAAACTGGAAACTGTACCTGAGATGAGGTCTCACCAGTGCTGAACAGAGCAGAAGAATTAATTCTTTTGATCTGCAAGTGACACTCCAGTTGATACAAAAAAATCCATCTGCATACTGGCTTGTAACAAGAGTACACTGTTGGTTCAAACTCTACTTACAGTTTTTTGTAACCCCTGGGGCCTTTTCTGCAATACTGAAACCTGGCCAATCACAGACAATTCCCAGTCTGTATTAATACATGCAATTATTCCATCCTAAGTGTATATAAGTGTAAATTCCTTTGCACTTAGTCTAGCTGGATTTTGTCTGATTGATTGTAAACCATTTTTCCACTATCTCCAGGTCATTCTGGGTCCTAGTCCTGCCCACCAGGGTACCTGGAACTCCACCCACTCAGCATCACTCATCAGTTTTCTAGAGTGCATAGCCTTGTTGCAGTCAACAGGAGTTTTGTCACTTAAGTATTAACACTGAAGTATAGTGACTGATCACAGCTGCTTCAGGTATCTGACTAGTTTTCCCTGCTTTGTGGCATTTACTTTTAGGGATGGGTTTCTGGAGATTGAAATGCCAACACAGAAGAGCAGAGGAAGAACTATGCAACACTAATGTCATTCCACTGAAATACAATTTACATATCTGGACAAGAGTCAGATTTCACCACGTCCCAAATTAGTTTTCAGACTTCCTTGGTCTCAACCTTCCCTCAGAGAAGTGCTCATAGTAAATATTGCTTAATAGTGAGTTATGTCAGGGCTGGCATACTTCAAAGGTAGTTAATATTTTTCAACCATAATTTTTCTTGATCCGCCGGTGTATTTAGCTAGTTAATGGGAAACCATACAAGGGTTTTTTTTTGTTTTGTATCTGAAACACCAAGAAGAGCAATAATAATTATAGACTAAAACTAGATCACTTCATTTAATTATAAGCACCCTCATCTTGGAAGTGCTTGCCAGGTCACCATTATCTTTTCATCATGCCTTTTTCATTAGCGTGTGTTCCAAGATGAACCAATTAAAAAAAAAATATCAGGAGGGAATATGATCATTCCAAATTCAATGGCTTTTTCCTGCTAATCTGGGGAAAATGACCCGGCCACCAAATAAAATACAAATTAAATATTTACTGCACAGAGAAAGCTGAATGACGCTGTGGTTAAATGAACTGTTCTTTACCAGGGCCAAGCTGTCATCTAGGTTGTACTCCACAGTGAATTAAATGACTGGCCACAGTATTTCCCCATAGCTTTCAGAAAAAAAACCCACATCATGATCAACCTCAAAACAAAGGCGGCCAAGAATGAATTAAGACAGCATATCCATGTCTTCCCACTGTTTCCTATATAGAAAATAGTGCCATTGCATAAAGCTGTACAGCCCATTATTTAGCAAACATGGAGAGAGACATAGATCTATGATACTCCTGCATACCACCAGGAAAGGGGTAAATATCATCCACACAAGGGGTTCCATTAAAACTTAAAATAGACATAACACTATTTTCAGCATCCCTTATACTTCACATGGTAAATGTCAGAATTATCATGGTAAATTTAACTACCCTGGATAGTTAATGTCCAGTGTTGAAATGACATCTATTGGATGCCATTTTCCATTCATGAGAGGTTATAATCTGCCTAGCCTAAAATCAGATGTCCAGTATTAAACTCAGGAATGAAAGGAACTTTGTGTCATACTCTCCAGTTTTCTGCTGTTGCAGATTACTCTGCTGTCCTTAGCTGGTACAACCAGAACAAAGACCAAGCAGAGAGATTATCTCTGCATTCAAGGTTAAACATGAACTGATCTATAACTACAGGACAGGGAGACTCAAAGAGCCTGAGTAAAAAGCTGCCTCCCATAACTTACTGGGTATGTCTCACGTGTGTTTATGCCATCTTAAATGTATTGTGCAGTAAGTGGGTATAGGCTGGCTTCTACACATGCAGACATGAAAGTGTGTTAATGCTGTGTATGGATTGATTTGGGAGTAAAATTAGTCCCAAGTCACATGCAGTGTTACTGCTCAGTAAGGCATCTACAAGTGTGTTACTGCACAATAACTAACCGGGAGTAAGTTTGCTACCTGCATGATGCAGGTATCAAATTTACACTCAAATCAGAGTAAGTCACCATATTTACTGTGCAGTATGGACATGCACATGTAGATGTGTATCCATACTGTGCAGTAAATGTGCACGTGTACACGTGCCCACTACCCAGTAGAAAAGGCTGGCCATAGGAGTGTAGAATATATATTACATACTAAGCTCCTCAGCAAGATGAGATCTTCTGTGTACTAGAGAGCTCCAGAACAAGATTTTGCTTCCCCATTGGCTATATACCTCTTCAATACCCCCCCACCCCTTAATTTTTGGTAAGACTATTTGGATTTTGCTGTTGCAGTAAAATATTGTTAATTAGTCATATGATGTTAATCCCAGACTGGTCTGTTATGTTTGATGTGGAAGAGCTTAGAGAACCCAGTCTTGACTGGAAAACCAGAATAATGCATATAAAGAGCAAAGATATAATGACACGCTGACAAGGCATGACCTTAGATCCTTGGCTGACAATAATCACATTTGCAATTAGCACTGTAATACAGATTTCACTTGCAAAGATCCATCAAAAAAAGACAAGATCTAAGTCCCACAGTCCTCATGGTTCATGAAAATAAACAGCACTTGCTACATATTTCCCTAATTACATTTTAAGCCACAGTCAAGTGGATATATCTCTAACAAAAAGGTTGATTTAAAGAAGTGAGACTAGGTGGAATATATTCCTCACTCAATTATAAACATTTAAATGCAAGTCAGCTTCTACTTGATGGCATCCCTTTTGAGGTTTATAACATTTATATGCTTTGGTTTTTGGGTTGCTTTGAAGATGCATTCAAAATGATGGCTGAGTGGTATAAAGTCCTTTGGCAGGCAGATTTGACCACAGAAACCAAAAGGGAGAGTAGACTTGGGGATTTCAGGAACCTCATCTCTATTCAGCTCTTGACTGGAATGTTGTGCCAAACCTCCTAGCAAGCATGAGAAACAAACAAGGAACAAGTCATACAACATTCCCTCTATGCCCCCTCCCGCCCCCCAGCTATCTCCTCCACATACAAATATACAAAATTATCCTAACATCATCACCAGATGATTGTTACTAGGGGGAAAGATGTATACTTCTAGAAAAATCATAAATCCTTTGTAAAGCATTAGCAAAAGCAAGTGTATGTAAACTGCTGTGCAAGGCTTCACAGACTGTGCAAAATGGATACAAACCACCTCTGATAGAATCTACAGGGCCATTGTGCTCCATTTATATTTTTGCTAGTATCAGCAAAATGGCAGATCCCCATTCCCATCTTGTCCCAAAAATAAGCATGGAATTACATATAGAATCTGTGACTGTGACATCTATCATGCTAACAGTGCCCCCTACCCCCCCCCGCCCAAAACCAAAACACTCTCAAGCAATGCCCCCCGCCCTCCCTGCAAGAGTCCCTTGGATTCAGAATACTATTAAAACACACAAACAATATATTGGTGGATGGTAGAAACAACCTCTGAAACAGAACAGTAGCATTTTAAACTATAGTTAACTATAGTTAAGAATGGTTACTTTATATAGGATAAGAGCTACATTTCAATCTGCTGCATCTTAAGAGATGGCTATTTTTTAAAAGTTAGATGTGGGAATATAGGACAGGAAGTAGCTGACTATCACTTCCAGTCCCTTGCTATCATAGATAATTATGGAATACAAAACTATATTTATGAAGGTCCTTCTTAAAAACTGTTCCATATTCTTACCCCGCCCCCATTCAGATTGAAAGATTGCTCTAGAACCTCACACCTCCAGTGCTGGAAAGTTAGAAAATTTAAATGTTGAGCCTAAAATGATTCATGGTCAGGTTATGCCCATTTGTCCTTGTGTTTACTTTTCCCCAAAATTTACATAGCTCTTTCCTCTCTTTAGATTTAACCTCAATACAGCTATGGTAAGCAATAAGTTATGGTGAGTTCCCTGACTTCAGACAGCTAGGCTAAAAAAGCCACTATTAAAATTCCTGTTTTTTCTCATATATGACACACCTTAAAATATAGCACACACATTTTTTTTGAAAGGTAAAATGAAGAAAAAAAAGATGTTCCCATAATATGGCTGCATAGAGCAAGGACAGAACGTCACCTTCAGCTGACTCATTCTCCTTTTCCTACTTAACTAAAGCTGAAACCCTAGCTGCTGCTGAAGACTGAACTCTATAGGTGGATTTATGATTCAGAGCTAAAGCATTTCTGGGGCTGTGAATTAGGAGAGAGAGTCCAGGAGCAGCTAGCAGAAAGCAAAATTTCCCTGGGAATGGATAAGTCAATTAGTGAAAGATCAAGACAATTAAAATGGATAGAGAATTGTTAACACCTAGGGAGTAAAGAACAATGAGCCATGAAGTCAATGGACTCTCTTAGCTGCTTGAGTAGTAATGCCAGACCTGCTTCACTATGCAGCAGGAATCAAAGCACAATGCTTCAATCAGACAAAAAATCAGTCTTCCCCCTTAATACACATACCCCAATTTGGGGGAGTGGGGTAATTTTGGGGGATAGGTGTGTTGTATTTGAGATAATATGGTAGATTTATACTATATAAAAGGCACATTTTTAACTTGGGTTGGCAAAGTAGAATCAGTTAACTCAGGTAAAAATAGCAGTGAAGACAAAGAACATTGTACATGGTGATATCATTCACTTACTGCACTAGGGAATATTGTGCCAAAATATAACATGCTGCTCACCACATGCTTCCTCCCAAACTGGAAGCAGCATAGAACCGAAAGTAGGCTAACCAGGTCTGTTGGCCCTGGCTGCCGTGTCCCTATTGTATACAGTGAACTTTTGAACACTACACATCCATGTCCCACATTCAAGCATGTGAGCATGCTCAGTCAGCCTCTGTTATATAATACACTTTTGGCAGGAAAATGTTACCAGTTTTTTGTATGGTACCCAATACTTACCCGAGGGATTGGACACCAAATTAGTCAGTGAGGTGACTGATATGTGTGATTGACTGCCCTCTGGCCCTAGTGATTTGGTGGAATGGAAGACTGACAGAGTAGTGTGAGCAAAAGGGTTATAAAGTGCAGCTTCTGAGAAAAGAGGGGCCAACTGTATGATTTCTGAGGTGCTGAGTGTGTGAGAGACTCTCTGTGGGTACATGTCTGATGCGTGCGTATGAATGTGGCCTGCTTGCAAAGTATTTGGTGGTTGAGTGTGAAGTAGCTGCCAGAGGCATGGTCCCCTAGCTGTGACCCCTCAGGTTCAGGGATACCAGTGCTCTCTAAAAAAAAAAAAAAAAAATTAAAACTTCCCCAGTAGTCAAATTAAAAAAAAGTAACCCAAAATCTACATTTTTCCACGATTAAAATGAAAAACTACTAATATAGAGACCTATATTAGTATAGAGATATATAGTGGTGTTTCATTTAAATAATGGAAAAAATTGGATTTTGGGTTACTTTTTTAATCTGAAAATTGGGGATTTAATCAGAGAAAACCAGGATCTCTGCTCATGACCAGCTAGTATCGTAACCCTATGGGAAATGAAGACAGAGCCTTGGGCTGAGTAAAGTCCTGGCGGGGGGAGTGGGGTTTGAGCAATCTTGTTGCTGAACAAAGAGGGAGTCAATGTTCAGTGTAATATTAAATTGGTTCATGCCTGTGAAAGTTAACCACACTGTTACTGTTGCAAGTTGAAGGGTAGGACTCCTCTTTGCTCTCTAATGCATTTCTCTTACCCATGTATATAGAGTCCTGTAAACTGTTTTGTATATATATTTGTATTAACCTTTTCTTATTACTGCTACCTGCTATATCTGCATTTCTCATCAGGTTTGTTCAATGTAATATAGTTATTTAAGTGTTCACTTGAGATCATAGTTTCTTAGTGTCTAATTAATATTTGGCTAGCTAGAGCAAGGCTGTGCATAGTACTGCTCTATGCTGTACAGGCACTCCCAAGTTGCTCATGAGCCTTTCAAGAAAAACAAAATTGTTTTAAAAACTAAATTCAGACTCACATACACTGGCTAATTGGTATGCACCATGTATTTAGGAGCAATTTGCATGATGCCTGTCCATGGACTCAGTCACTGAGCTACTAACTATGAGTATGGAATGACTAAAGATTTCTGTTCATCTTTAAGAAAAACAAAGTTAAAACTTGGCTGAATGTTTAACAGGTTCTAAATATAACTCTGACAAGTTATACTACTACCTTAAATGTTTTAGGAAGTGTTTCTGTGAAATTGAGTCCAGAAAAGGAAAAACAGTCTTATGGTTAAAGCACTGGTTTGGGACTCTCCTCTCTTGGCTTCAATTTCTAGCTATGTCACAAACACTGCAGGTGGCCTGAACAAGTCAGTTTATTTGTGCTTCAGCTTCTGTTGCATAAAAATAACCTTTCCTTCAATCACACTTTACCCATCTTTTCTATAACAATTGTAAGCTTTTTGGGGCAGGCATTGTGTGTTTATACCTATTGAAAACATGTAGACAAACATAACTCTAGTCATGGTCATGACTTATAGCCACCTTGGTAATACATAAGTAAATGTAATAACACAAAAGATCAAAATTGAGCCATCTCAATACTCAACTTTAATTCAATGTGGTAATATTGCAACAGATGAAGTTGATTTAACAGCTCTGAAATCATCATGTAGATTCATTTCCTTCTTCATTTACACCTCTGTCACTGAAAAAAAAACTGTGCATAAATCAAGGCCAAATAAGGCTTTGGAGAATTCTTGGAATCCATATAAAACAACAAAATGTAACATATCAAAGTACCCATAAAAATATTCCAATTACTTTCCCAGCTGAAACAAATTACATTATCTGAATCACTTGATCACATTATCTGAAAAAGTAATTTATTTGCAAACAATTAGATACCCCACTTCATAATTCCCATGTTTACTATTACATTATTTAACAAAGATATTTACACAGCTCTAATACAAACACTCTTTTTCAATCACAAGCAAAAATGAAAATATTTTCATTCCTCCTCTTGCTTTCTTTGCTTCTCTGAGTATGTTATTTCTGCGCTGTGCTGCTTCTCTGAAGCTATGTACAAACAATCAAAAACTTCAAGGCTGAATTGATTCAATCTTTGCAGGTTATTCTAAACTGTGTAGTTTGAACTAATAAGTGAACAGTGATTCACTTTTGATTTCAGAAACAAAGCCACATGCCTGCAGTGGCCAAAGCCAGAAGCTGGGAAGCACTAAAGTGATAAAGTGTGCAGGACACCTTCCTGCTCAGCTAGAGCAGACAGCTTGGGATAAGGTTGCATGCCTGCAAGGCAAGGTTTATAGTGAAGGTCCAAAGCATCCTGGGAGGCTGGGGGACAATGAGTTAACTTGAATCCGGAGGAGATCTGGGACAGGAGTTCAATAAACTGATATAACCTAAATCAGTTATGTCTGATACCACGTTCATCCATGTTTATCTTAAACCAGTTTTGGCCATTATGGAAGTGGTTTATGTACACTAAGCTTCTGCTGTGTTACTGATTTAAACTAATCTTGGCTCACTTGGGCTAAATATAGACAGTCAAAAACCTGAGGCTGAATTGATTCAATCTTTTCAGGTTTCTCCAAACTGCATAGTTTTAAAGGTATATGCAATATGGCCTTAGCCCTCTCCTGCTCAACCTTCTATCAGAGTATGTCATCAGCATGAAGTCAGCACTACCCCCACTGATCTCTGATGTTATACTCTCACCCATCACACCTTTGTATCTTACAATGTTGGGAGCTGATCATGTCAGCTGATGGGGTCCCAGCATGTCCCTTGGAGGACTTTTTCTTGGGGACTTACCTTCCCTTATACCCCACTCTTACTACATCCTAGATGCTAAACATCTGGGTCATTGCGTCATGCAATTGCTCATAACATTGGGAATAATCACCTCTTATATGACTGGAGTAACTGCATGTGCAGCTGTCCAGACCAAAATTATCTAACTGAATATGAAGGCATTACACTCCAAGCCCATCTCTTGGGATGAACCCAGGAGAGAAGAACCTGACATTAATCCACTAAGTCCTCTTGGCTTCATAGATTCAAATCAACTCATCATTTATTTAAAGTCTGTAGCTTAATCTACTTTAACTAATTAAGGATCTGCAAGTTGATCAATTCAAATCATTTTACAGTTCCATAGGCCTATACCACTAACCCCATGGTGAGCCTGGGGATAATTGCCCTGTGGGAAATCCAAGGTCTGCCATCATATTGAAGCTCCTGCAGGGAAACCTATCCCTGTTCATAAATCAATTGCAACTTCCTCCCTTGGGGCAAGGTGGGCTTTACATGCAGGGCTCCTTTTCTCTTGGCATTTTTCCCTGAAGATATCTCCCTCAGATTAGTGAATTCAACAGACTCACTCTCTGTGCTGATGTCCCCCGTAGGGCAAGTCATCTGCCAGTATAGTGAGGGAAGCTTGCCTTTCACCTCAGAGATGCACACTGCTGGCACTGAACCCATAAAGCAGCTCATCAGTGCTAGCTCCTGTCTTAGTTCTCACCACTTGAGCTCCCATACAGTCTGAAAGATCTGGCTCTGGCTCCGTGGGGCTAGATTCCTTTTTTTCCAGTAGTCCTCTGCCCACTCTTGCCTGCCACCCCACTCTCATTGCCCACAGATCACCACTGGATCGCCGTGGATAGGAAATCTGTCCTGTGCCTTGCACCCTAGGACACTGTGGTCTCTCCTCAGCTGCCCCTGTCTGGGGCCAAAAATAGCTGCCTCAGGGCTTTCCCTGCTAATCTGGAGGGAGAACTCACTCTGGAACCACTGTGGGATGCTCCTTACTCCAGCTAGGATTTCCTTCAGACTTGCTGTGATTATTGACTGATTACAGCTTTTGGAGTTTCCTGCTCGCCTCACTCCTCTCCCTTCACACACAGATTGAACTGATAAGCAAGTGAACTGACATTCACTGTTCAAACAGAAAGACAACCAGACCCCTACAGCAGCCCATACCAATAGCTGAGGGTGTTAGAGCAGATGTCCCAGGCTGCTAGCCACTGCAGAGAGAGGAGAGCCCTCTGATTCCCCAAGCCACACTACCTTCTTCCACCCTTTGCTTAGCTGGCTGGGAGGGTAAGGGGGTGGAAAACCCACTGCTCAGGTCCTGCACTAGACCCCCCAGCTGGGAGCACCTCAGGAAGTGGTGGGGAGGGGAAGAGAGAAGTGGGGTCTTTTCTCTGCTCCCCTTCCCAACAGGTCTAGAGTCTCCTAGACTTGTCTCCCTTCTCAGCCTTCAAGCCCACTGAGGCAGCGAGGGTAGAAGCCTGCATCCGGGCTTGGTTCCATGCGAAAAGCCAGGCTTCTTCCCCATGCTAGAGCTGGCTGAGGAGATGGGGAAGGGAAGCTTGCAGAAGACAGTTTGGCTACACCTCCCAAAGCAGTGAGCTGGACTTGAGTCCCTTAGCCACACCCCTTCTCAGTCTTCAGCCTGCTGAGGGGGCAGGAGGGCAAGGAAGCCCTCATAAGGAACCCTCATAAGAACCAGGAGCCACACCCAACCTTCAGCCTCCAGGATAGATGGGTAAAATAAGCCTACAGCGGGGCTTGGTTCCACCTCTAGAGTTGAGTTCAGGGCTGAATTTCCCTAGCCAGATCCCATTCTCAGACTCCTGGATAGCTGAGGGGAGAGGGGAAAATAAACAGAGTGGGGAGACTTGGTCCTGTTTCTCCCCCCCGAGCCAGGAGCCATAGCCCCTCCTCAGCTGCTGGCCTGGCTGAGGGCAAAAGCGGCAAAAGCTTGAACTGATGTTTGGCTCTGCCTCCAGAACTGTGAGTCATGCCCCTTGTCAGTCTTTTAGCTAGCTGAGGGAAGAGGGTGGAGAAGCCCACTGGGGCTTGGCTCTGCCCCTCAGAGCTAGGAGCCACATCCCCTCACAGCTGGCATGGAGGCTGAGAAGTGGGTGTGACTAGGGAACTCCAGTCCCACTCCCAGCTCTGGGGCATGAAGACAAGCTGTGGTGCAGGCTTCTCGTAAGTCTCCATTCAGCCAGCCTGGTGGCTAAAAAGGGGGAATGGCTCTTGCGGCAGAGCCAGGCCCTGGTGCAGGCTTCCCTTAGCCTTCCTTCAGCCAGCCAGGTGGCTGAGGAGAGGGCATGGCTCCTAGCTCCTGGCTCTGGTGGTGAGGGAAAGCCCCAGTGCAGGCTTTTTCCCCTCTCCCCAAACAGCTGGGAGGCTCCTGGCTTCCAGCTCTGGGAGTGGACCCAAGCTCTTGTGCAAGCCTCCTGCCCCCACCCTAAGCCAGCCTGGAAGCAGAAAAAGGGGTATGGCTGTCAGCTCCTGGCTCTGGGAGGCAGAGCAACACTGGGCTGGGTTCCCTCCTCCCTCTCCCTCATACTGACAGGACCTGGCTGGGGGGGGTCTGGTACCAGGCCAGAGGGGTTGGTTCACCACCCCATGCAGAAGAGGGAGCAGAGGGGAGGGATAAACCCTGCTCACTCAAGCAAGTAGCATAGCCCAGGGCTGCAAAGTATCTTGGGATGCTGGAGGACTGTGAGTTAACTTGAACCAGGAGGGGATTGGAGACAGAAGTTCTATAAACCAGTCTGACCTAAATCAGTGAATTCTAATACTACATCCAATCACCATCTTAATCCAGTTTCAGCCATTTTGAAACTGGTTTACATGCACTAAACTTCTATTGTTACAGTTTAAACCAGTTTCTGATCACTTAAACTGGTTTATGTACAACTTCTGTCCCTTTCCCAGGTGTTGCATTACAGATTTGAACAAGTTTCCAACTGCTTATACTGTTTTTTTGTGTGTATTTCTATCCCTAGGCCGAGTGATTTCATTCAGCAAACTTTTTTTAGCCTATAACTTAGCCATTTTCTGAAGATTCTGAATTGTAAAATATGTTTACCTGTGTGTACATAAGGCATCCTAAAATATTTTCATAAATGCTGTGCGCTTTATTTTTTTTGGTGCAGGGAAAGAGATTGCTTTAAGTAACAATCCAATGTATAGTTTCTTTTGATATATAACTTTTTTTTCCCTTTAAAAAAATCTCTTTAAACAATTCACAAAAATAAGCACAGGCAGTGTTATATAAACAACTTTATAGACATTATGTTTGCTGTTACACCCTGCTTGGAATTAACTGTGAAAAGATTTCCTGGAAGACAGTATCAATTGTTTGGGATACTTTTTCAAAAAAATATGAATACCCAAATGACACATACAGCTCATTACCTCATGTACTAGTCAGCTAAGTACTGAATAAGCATTTATAAAGAAATGAACATCCCATAAGCTATGGCATATCAATCTGCTGCATGTCATGAAGCTATGAAGAATAGCTCACAAACTCAATGTAATGCAATTAATGCCAAAAAAAGCATTTCACGGATGGAAATCAACAATTTATTTAAACCACAAGAGCATGGAAAAATGGCCATAATTTTTTCAGAGAGGAATTCTTGTATTGTGCATTTTATTGCAATCTATACATTCCATCACATCACTCATGGCACGTATTTTGGGCCTACAGATAGCAGAAGCGAAGAAGAAAACTAGCTCTTTATGTCTATAAATTCCTCAACTAAAGGCCTGTTCCAGGGGGTTTTGGGGGTTTGTTATTATGAAAGGATTCCAAGTTGCTTGTTACTCTGGTTGCAGAGATCATTTCTATAGATTCAGTCCTTTGCCTTTCCTCAGAAACCTGCTCAGCTGGGGACATAGAAACATAGAACTCAAGGGCTGGAAGGGACCTCAGAAAATCATTGGGTCCAACCCCCATCCTCTGGCCAGGAATACTGCTGAAATCAAATGATATCACATCCTGCTTTTATGTTGGGTTATTGAAAAACGTATTCTCTTTCAAATTGACAGCCAATGATATCTACCCTGCTTGAGGTCTTTGGTGGAAAAAAGTATGGGTAAACCAAATCAAACCCATTACAGGTGGGTTGTAGTTAGGTAAAGCAGAAAACTTCTGAGAAATGTCATATTTCAAACCCTTATATGACTTGGGAACCTAAGTCCAGGTGACTGTAAAATTCAGACTATGAAATTAGGAGCTTAAGCCCTTTATCAAATATAATCTACACAGGTCCTTTACAAGTTTATAATCTTTGTCCTATTTTTATTATCTTCATAATCTTCATAATAAGGCTGGAGTTATTATCTTCATCCAGCCTCAGTTGATCTTGGCTATACCAACAGATTATTGCATCATCTTTCCTTCATCATTTAACCTTGGTGTTTACCTATTTACAAGTCTCCTGCACAGTTCACAATGGTTTCAGGACAGCTAGGGCTTTACCAGTCATTGTGTTATTGGATGAACAATAATATTGAATCATCATCTTTACTCCAATAAATGGCACTATTCAATAATCCTAATGAAGGAATGCTGAAAGGCACCATTACAGTGTCAACTAGTTCCTGGACAAGACTGCCAAACAGGAGACATAGTGTTTTGCACTACTGACGCATAGTGAAAAGAAAGGACCTTTTTGGGATATCTGACACTGTAGATGGCAGTAAGCTAGCATCCCAGCTCACATCCCAGGACTGAAAATCACCTATGTGTAGGTGTGAATTCTTCTTCTGGCACATTTTGAGAGAACATTCTCTTCCTCCTGCACAACTTCACCAGAGCTATTGCAGTTACCTGACCCCTTGTACACACTTTTATCTTTTCAATAGGATACACAAGAAAAATGCAGCGCAAATAATGACAATGACCTTAACCTTCCATCATGTTAGCCTGTATCAAGTAATACAGTATTAGATCTCACGTGAGTGAGCACTGCTGGTCAGACTGTTTCAAATCTCAGCAGAGGGAAACCCTTTTAGCTGTATTTTGCTATTGTTTACAATCCCCAGAAGTAGAGGACAGAAATGCTCTTTCTATGTAGCATACTTAGAAACATTATACCTAATGTTTTTACCAACAGAGCCATCCTATATCAATTACGGTTCCTCAATTCACGGTTCCATTACACCATATTTTGGAGTTCTCTCACAAAACTGATTAGTTAAATTTTCACAATGCTAATGCTGTTATCTTGAGAAATCTCAAATAGTAGAAAGTTGGTCATACTCATCGCTATACAACATGGTTGTAAGCACTGTGCCAGCACCTAAACCTGCCTTTTGTGGCATTTCTGTGACCTACCTGGGTCCTGTACCAGCCATTTTATTAACAGTAAATAAAACATGCCTTGAGCAGAAGAAATTAAATCAATTAAAAGCTAAAGATATTTTGATACACAGGATCTAGCTGGAACTGATTATGTTGCAACTCACATGCATTAACCTTTATTTTCTGTTTTCTATATCTAGATTTGAATAAATTATTACTTTTAATTTAACCATACATCTATTACATGTTTCAAGGTATGCTGGCTACAGAAAAGTTTGCAATAACATCAAAAATTAAATTAAATGACAGTGACAATATTGAAGAACTTATGGGGTTCTCTCTCTGTATGTAACTTTGTATATTAAGCTCTGGGTAAAAAATTCAAAGCTTTCATAACTACTGTTAGGACCTTGTTACATGGGACACTTAGCACATGTTATATTTAGATTGTAGTAAGCATTAATATAACTCAAAGTTTTCAGAACTGTTGCACATTAATGCTTAATTAATTAATTAATTAATTAATGCTCCTGATCTGTATTTATATCCTAGTGTACACAACAGAAATTTAAACTGGCTCCTGTGCCATCCGAGGGTAGACCAAAAATCAGTTTACTCTCAGTTCAGCCCAGGGACACACCAAAGCCAGTCCCACAGCACTTTCTGCCTCAACACTGGGCCCCAGGACCCAATACAGAAGTAGAGACCATTGATACTTAGGATCTAGGGCTGTGCAAAATTTTGGTGGGGGTTTCATTTTGACACTGTTTTGACTTGTTTCGAGCTCAAAATGGCAACATCAAAATGAAACGAAAGGCTTTAAAACAGCTTTGAAATGAAACAAGGGCACTCAAAAGGAAACTTGGTGCCCTGATGGAGATATATATTGTGAAGATATTGTGGACAGATTTTGCAAGTCATGGTCTGGATCCATTTGGTGTGTTTTGGGCTGTAGGAAGTTGGCTTCTGGTGATGAGGTTAGCCAGGTTCAGTGCTTGTTTGAATTTACAAACCACTTTTTGGTTTTGTTTCTTTTTATACAGACAAGCCTATGAACTTCACTTCACCAGCCTCCTAGATACAGAAATTCATGGGCTCAATGTAGACATTGGAATTCTGACACACTTTAACCTGCCTGACATCTGACTCCCCAGGTACCTTTCACTTACTACATTCCCCTTCCACCCTACCCCAGCCTGTCTCTCACCCCCTGATACCTCCATTTCCATTTTCACTGACTGGCTTTCTTGTCTACGTCGCATGCCAGCCTCTGGCTTTTTTACTATTCCTTCCATGCAGGAAGAGTACATAGCACCTGCAGTTGGTGTGTTTCTCAGCCTGACAAAGGCTTTTCAACCCAAAAGACTGCTAAAATATATTTCTCCAACTATTCAAGTGGTCTACTAAAAGATATCAGATTGACCCCAAAAGCTTCATCTGCCATGTCATTAGACCAACTTGACCACAATCTACATGCCTAGCTCCTGTTCCCGGTCAGCTGACCAGAAGGAGGCAGGGCCCTGAGCACACTTAAGCCCTAGGGCTGGGGATGACAGGGAGAGTTATCTGGTAGCTGCTGGAGAAGAATCTCCTGAAGAAAAGAAAATAAAGGCTCTGTGACAGTTTGGCTGCTTGAGATGCTGCAGATGCTACTGTGCTGCAGTGCACTGCTTACCTGTTGTTATTTAAAGTGGTGGCCCAGATTGAGGCTGTAGGGGAGGAGGCGGCCTCATTGGGACACACTGCCATGTTGTATATAGGCCCCAGCACCAGTGAAGGCAAAATTTAACACGCACGTGCACGCGTGCATGCACACACACACACACACACACACACACACACACACACACACACACAGAGTTTTGTTTGTCAGCAGGCTAAGGTGCAGTTTCCCAGAACCCCTGCACCTACCTTCTTGAAACTTGACATGCTTTGTGGCCTCAGCAAGGACTACCATCCCTCACATTTTCATTTGAATCAGGAAAGAAATGACAAAGTTATGGGCATTTTCTTGCTTCCCCATTATAGCCTATGGGTAAAACATCAAAACACGTCAAAACAGCAAAACAGTTTAAATGAAATGAAACAGAACAGTGCTTTGAAACAGTGAAATGAAACACTGTCCCTTTGAAATGGTGAAACGGAAGTTGAAACAGAATGGTGCTGTTTTGCACAGCCCTACTGGAATCCATTGCCAAGGCAGAGAGTGGCAGGACCTGGGTCCTGTGGCACTCCCCGACTCCTCATTGGGTACCAAGATCCAGCACAAAGGCAGAGAACAGTGGAGTCCCAGGCTTTGAGCCACACCATAAAGAGGGAAGGGCACTGGGGGAATGGCTTTAACCAACAAACAATTGATCATCAGTCCCAGTCCTCCCACCACATGAAGCCTTGAACTCTCTCCATACCACTGAAAGCCTGGGACTGAGCATCAGCTACTTGCCTGTCAAAATCCCTTACTGGAATCTTGAACTTGCTCAGGTGCTTTGGGTTGGGGACAGGCTTTGACCAACAAACAGCTGGTTGTCAGGTCAGCCCCTGGCAGTCTTTGATCAGTTAGTCTCTGATCCTGTTTCCTCTATGGAACAGTCAGACATTAGCTCAATGCATGTTGAGGTAATAGGATCTGGAGATACTCTTCACAAGAGAAGTCCTAATTTTGCTAAAGTAGAATGGCACTTAACACGTGGTTAGTATGCATTTACTGCTTGAATGCTCAGAAGCTAGTGTTTAAAGTGCACTTAACATGCAGCAGGTGTAACATGTGACACTTAAAGGTGTTATTTAACCACTAAAAAGTCACTTCTCTGTTTTTTGCTTCAGGAAAAATATAAACTGGACTATTCCTTTACTATAAAAGGAAAAGATAAAGGTCTTTAAGTATATGTACTAAAAAGCACAAACAACAATTTGAATGTCTTTAGAGTCCACTGAAAAAGATAAAAAAAGGAGCCTGTTGTAAACAGATTTGCTAAGCTACGTGAATTTTTCAGTAGGATTTTTTTTTCCTCTGAACCTGCCCCTCTTCATAAAGCATTCAAATATGTCCTTTTTAATTGTTAGTGTTAAAATTATGGTGCATTTAAAATTAGTTGAATATTATTAAGTTTATATAAGGAAAAATACTTGTATTCATCCTTTGACATTCAAATATAGTTTGTACTTTGCAATCCCTTTGTACTTCTTTGATAGATTTGTCTCATTTTCATTTTCCCTTTCATTTCCTCTTTTTTTTTTTTCTGAGCTCTTCAGACTTCAGCACTTACTTCTGTGCCAATGGACTGCACATTCCAGTTTAGGTGAGCTCTCCTATGCTCTTTCTTTCAAGCATATCTTGCTGCCTGAATGGTAAGTCTTTAGGCCTTTACAAAAAACACCAACATAGGAATCCAGTTGAGTACTTCTATTTAATTACATCAGACAAGCCAATTTAAAATGTTAACAATAACATGTAGTAGATGTTATATCTGGGTTTTTTTCTTAGTTATTGGAGGAGCATTTCTTTCAGAGGCTAGATAATGAAGCAAGTTGGGGTGAAGGGCAACTTGTTCTAGACATGTGTATGGGTTAGTGACCATGGCTGCTACAGGATTCAAACAGCTGTTCAGTGATAAAATGTTTCCAGTGTCATTTCTGCTTGGAATAGTCTTAACAATACTGAAGCTATGAAACATTCAGCCTTGGAGAGTATTGTTAAATACATTGTTAGCTTCAGAGCTTACTCTCATCATGAGGCAGCTTCGAGTTCAGATAGGCCTCTTATTTACAAAAGATTGTTTTCACTTTTTAGAAGATTGTATTGATAGATGTGGTTGGCCTTTCACACCTTGTGTGTTTACAAAGCCCAACAAAAATCATGAGCATCTTCAGCTATTATAGAACTCCAATTCTATCCCCATGCCACAGAAGAGATCATATACCTTAGGCCTGAGGAGCACAAGGGAGGAATGAGAGTAGTTTTGTCAGTTTCTTCCTCAAAATCCTTTTTGGCATTCCCTTGAGAAAGTGGAACTTCACAGTTATTTCTATGATAAAGTTATCTTTCAAACTTTTCTTTTTAGAGTCATCAGAATAGGATAAGCAAAGAGATGGTGTAGCTTTATTTTGGTGTGCTGTTTTGGCATTTGGTTTTCTGTGCTTGATGAACTGCTTAATGTACACATGGACCATTCACCTTCCACTTCATTAAGTTTTATTTGACTTGTGACCCTTCACTTTGTGCTATCTTCTTCCTTTCCTTGGTTTCAAAAACATTAGCCTTTCATTTGACCTGTGATCCCATACATTCTAGAAGCACTCTTGTGTAAATTGCTGAGCAAATAAACAAAGAAGCTGGAAGACAATCTACTTAACCCAGCACAAGTAGCACAAAAGCTGCACAGCATGCAGCACAATTCAAATTAACCTTGTGAAGACATTCAGGTGGGTTGTGGGGCAGGCTAGTTATCAAGGAATACTCAGTCATCATAAGGTTAAATACTTTTTCCTAAACAAAGGACTCCTCCACCCTCTTTGTAGACCATATTAATTATAGTACCAAAGAAGCAACTTATTTTAAAAGAAATGGAGATGGGCTGTATGCGTAAGTCAAGGCCACAGCTCAGCCCCCAGAGTACATTGTTTTTAAGCACTGTGTCAAGGCACAACCACTCTTACCTTTTTCCCACCCCGCACTTCAGGGCTAGGTCAAAGAACTCCAACCGAGTTGTAGCATAGGGATTTTAGGCCCATTGTATTACAGATAATGGACATGTATTTAAGGCTAGAAATTATACCATGTTTCCTGAGAACTTTAACCATCTGGTTCTTCTATCATTTTGTTTGTAAAGTGAATATAAATTCAACAGATTAGGTAATCACTGTCAGGCCACAGCCTTGGCCTGTCAGCATGGCCACTCATCTCTGCCTGCCACTCTGTACCTAGTTACCCAGGCTGCTTAAGGCTAACCCAAAACCTCCAGTAGATCCTAACCCTCCTTGGTCACCAGAATGGTCAGCTGACCCTCCACTTTCCCTTTATAAACTTCTGAAATGAAACAGGAAGTCCTCAGGCAACAAAACTCAAACTGACCCAAGACTGTTTCAGTGTTCCCTCTGGCTTGCTGTTTTATTTCCCAGCTTCCTTAACCTAGCTTGCTTTTGGACCCCATTCTTAAATTAATCTTCTGGCTTCCTGACCCAGTTCATACTTAGGTTCTGCTCACCCATCCGGTCCCCGGTCAGCACCTTCATCCCAGAGTGTTCCTAGACCTGTACCATCTCCTGGTCTAACAGTCACTGCATGATTTAAGCCACTGTAACGTTATTTATGATTAAGTGAATATCATCAGGTTAAGAAGATTTCTCGGAGTGAAAGTTTAAAAAGGAAAGTTTGTTTATAATAATTACCCTGGAATAGGGTCTCTCCCAACTCCGATTTTGACAAGTTGTATGATGCTGGTCAGGTGGCTATGCACCAGAGAAGGAAGGCCAGAAAATGCTCCAAAATCTGCAAAGTAAAGGAACAGTAGAATATAACAGATGTTCTAGAAATTCTGTAGCTACAGTTCTGTTAGTCCAACCCTAAAGCAGAGTACTTAGCTTAATCATCATATTCCTAAATAGAAATTTGCCCTGTATATATAGGTGCCTTGACTAGCAGTTTATTCCATTTCCTGCTCTATGCCCTGCGTCCTAAAAACATGTGTGCTGATGTATTTGCTCAAGTAATCACTAGGGACCATTAGATCTATATGGAGGGGAAGACTTAGAATCTTGGTGGTGCCCTTTGCTTTACCTGAGGAGGAAGAGGCTGCATTCTTTCAACTCTTCTGGAAACACCTCTGTAACACGTGGGTGTCCCAGGGTGGGTCAAATTATTGGCCTGCCCACTTGCTTACACCCACCTAACTCACCTCCCATGCCTTGATAATAATTACCATGTTACTCAGGCAGGAGGCTGCCTATTTATTTGCCCAATACTAAGGGCATTATCCATGACTCCTACCTCCCTTTCCGTCCCATGCCTCTCAGATGTTTCTCCCTCCAGTGGCTCACACTGGGACCCAGGCTCTGGAGTCTCACCAGCACTCTCACTCCCCACCAGCTTATGGTCCCAGCACCCTCCCCCTGAGTTCTCTCTTTACATAGTGTGGGCTTGGAGCCCAGAGTGTATAGGATCAGGGCTCTATACCCTGCCCCCTTGCCTTCCATGAGCTAGTCCCTTGTCCCTAGCCCCAGGAGCTTTGTCAATAGCTCCCTAAGGCTCAGGGCCCTACCCCCGTAGCTGTCTAACTCTTATTTGCAGCCTCAGACCTCTACTGAGAGTCTGGGTGCTGACACAGGTCCCTCTACTGACCTGGGCACTGCCTTGGTAGTCTTGGTGAGTTTGGGCTCCCCCTGCTCGATCCCACCCACCAGGAATGTGGGGCTGGGGTTAGAAGGTGCCTCATACTTGTTTTTCACTGAGGTGGTAACTGACCTGCCATTTCTGGGTGACTATCCCACTACAGACAGTCCTACCAAGCCACCCACCCCAGCAGGGTTCAGTTTTTGGTCATGCCCAGGACCTCTTCCTTCCCCATAGCCCCAGCTCTTACTTCCAAAGGTGCTCCATGAGCAGCAGCTCAGTCAGATGCTGTTCATTTGGCTACTGGTAGCAAACTACTGCTGCTTTGCTGTTCAGGGCCCTGCTCTCATAGGCAACAGCTGGGCCTTTTTCCCCAATCAGGCAGTGGTGCCTAATTGAGACTGCAGGCAGCTGAAGACTGCCTTGATGCTGCTGCTGCTCAGGCCTCTGCAAGTAACAACCTCCTTGTGGAAAAGTCAGTTAGACTATACCTTTAATACCCAGAAGGCCTAGAAACCAATCAGTTTCAAAACAAATCCATTTTGTGGATAACGATCATTAACTGGACCACACTACTTCTCTATAGTTACTCTACTTCTCAACACAGCTATTCCAGTGAGCCACAAGTTTTTTGATACTGTCCTCAATGAAGCTTTTTGGTTTCTGTGGCAACTATTCCTGCACTGCAAGTTGCACCTCTACATCATTGACAAATATGTGCCCAAAATGATCCTCTTTCAATGGTCCAAACAAAACAAAACAAAACAAACTATATATATATATATATATATATATATATATATATATATCACTTGGCACAAGATTAGACTATGAGACAGAAGCAATAAGATTTCAAAGCCCAGTCCATGCCAAGTCTGGACAAATGCCCATGAACTGTGTGGCTTTGCCTTGTCGTGCTGAAGAAGATCAACTTGCTTGAGATTTCCATGCTGTTTGGTGTGAATAGGTGGCTTCAGGTGGTTTTGGAAAACGCAGTATTAGATATTGTTGTTGATCATGACCCTGCCCTCAATGAAGTGGACAAGGAGTGGTCCGATGCAATCCCAGAACAGGATAAGCAAGAACTTGCCAGGAGGTGATCAAATGCACACTGAGAGCTGTGTGGCCATGCTGTTTACAAGTTCAATGTGAAATCATGGTGTGTTTGACAATGCCGCCGGCATCCTTCCTACTGTGTAGTTCCCCATTTTGTCACTGGCATGAAGCATTAGTTCTGAAACGTATTCATATTCATATAATAAGGTTCCTTTACAACATTGTAGAAAGGAAAATAGACTTTACAGTGGGTGCCAATGTAACTGAAAAATGTGAACCTGTATTTCCTAGAGAGAGGCCACCTTTTTGTTATCACCTCATGGGGTAATGTGCAACCTTCCTGGTACCTCAGTTTTCCTCAGAAAATCTACCATGCAGTTAATTATTGTTGACATCCTTGTAAAAAGGTGCTTATACAACTATAAATACATTTTTAAAAGCAGATTAATAAAATAGGAAATGTACACACTCAATTTTTCCACTTACATTAAAATTAATAACTGTGCTAAGACAAAATATATATGTTTTTATAAATTGAGCCATTAAGTGTTTTTAAACATGGTTTTCATTAAACTGTTTTTCATCTTCCTGGCACTTCTGAAATTATTTTGGCATCCAAATGGATGAGTTCACTGTATAAAGCTGCTAAAACATAAGGCTCAGTAGTATGCTTAGTAACATTTTTCATCCATTCCTAACTTGCCTTTAAGTCCTCTACTAGGATTTTTCTTGTCTAGTTCATGAAAAATGAACTAAATTTGTTTGTTTGGTTTTTTTTTAACTTTTCCCTCCTTGAAGTTAGGAAAATTAACACCTTGCATCACATTTCAATCCATAAATTTGTTCTAGTCTTTTTGCCTTTAGCATCTTGGTTCAGAGAACCAACCTTATTTTTTAAACAAAGGGTAACAAAATATATTGCTTTAGAATACAATTATAAATATTCATGTTGACTTTTTCTTTGCTTATGCTTTGGATCTCTTCAACCAACTTTTTTTTTGAAACACTATTTCACAGGTTCATGGGTAGAAGCAAGCTTGCCCTTTTTCAAACTATTTAAATGACTTATTTCTATGTTATTTCTGGACATAACCATGTTACCAAAGAAAGAGTTCAACACTTGAGCCTGGTTTTGCTGAGAAATGTATTTTAAAACCTCACATCAAACTTCTGTTTTAAGTGGGAAATATGTTCCTTTTTTCCCCCCTTACAATAACACTTCTAACCCTAACAATGTTGTGGCTCTTTTTAAAGAGAATTCAGGGGCTCATCATTAGCACAAGTTGATCCAGAACACCAATGCACTACAGAATATGCCGTTTTCATGAATTTTTTAATTCTGTTGAAAATGCCTAGAATGGGTTAAAAAGTAATATACATGCAGCAGTATAGCTAGGGGAACTTAATCTTTTTGCTCTTTTCCTTGCATTTTATAGTAAAGTAAGGAAAATTTACATTTATCTCTTCCACCCTAGAAGTAGGGGGGCACTAATCACTGCAACCACCTGTTCCTCCATCACGACTCTACGCCAGAGATTATCTGTCAGTATAAATAGTGAACTATTTTACCTTGACAGTTTCTGCACTGCATGAGTACAACAACTTTTCCATACAAGGTGAGGGAATTTTTCACATCAGGGTTGAGATATTTTAGGTAGCTGTTGCAATTCACTTAACAAAATCCCTCTAGAAAGGAAGAGAAATTACACTTTTCCTTTATTTTTATAAACAAACAACAGCACTCATACTGTTTATTTAAGAAAAAAGACCATAATGCAAATTTCATTTAAAAGGCAAAGAGATGTGGGTAGTAGATATCATGATTAACCTTCTCCTGTCTGATATAGTAACACTGAAAACTGCTGTTACTAAAACACATTGTTATTACATCTTATACAACATTTCCAAGAGATGATCCTTTCTCTTGGTCTACTAACTTATCTCCTATCTTGATTTTTGCAATATACTCCTCTCCAACCTCTATCAGACTACATATAGTACATTTATGACAGCCTTTTTTTCAGCACCTTAAAATCATTAATCTTTTCCAAGTCCTTTGGGCGTCTTCCCTTTCTCCATCACATCAAGTTCTGGATTCCTGTAATCTCTTTCAAGGCCCAGTTTAATTCTTCCCTTCCCTATCTTAAGGACCTTTGTTTTTGGGATGGCCACACTTTGATGCTACCAACTTCATCATTTTGTTTATTTCTCCAACACATCCCTCCAAAAAAATAACTTTCATATGGGACACAGCACACCTTCATGCTCAGAGTCAGGAAAGCCAATGTTTTATTGTGTAAATCTTTTAGAAGATCCACTGTTAACACTAGTGACATCTGTGCATCAGTGTAAGTGCCAGAACAGCGTGCAGACTTTAGCCCCAAATTGGTCCTGAATACTAGAATAGGCCTTCGTATCAGAGGGTTTAATTTGGAGAATTCAGTGGTATCATCTAAATTGAGCCATCACTTTTGTTTGTGGCCGGATCAGTATGAAAGTTTAAATCATAATGCATTAGATGCAAAATACAGTGCTACAACAGCTGAATCCACACTGGCCCAGAGTCTGTCCTTTTTGCTATTGACAGCATTTTGAATTCAGCCACCTGTGTGAAATGACAGTGTAACTGAGTATTACTGAAAGAAAACTCTAGGTGTTAAAAACGTATGCAAAGAAAATTAAGAAATATAAAAGAGGTGGCCATTTCTGTTTGTAGTAACTTCCTTTTTTAATTAAACTTCAGAACATTTTAAGAATCCTTGCAGCAACAAAACACTAACTATTGTTGTACCCCTGCTTTACCTGTGGCAGGTTAGGGTGCTCTGACTTGTTGTGCACAGGATTTATAGTGTAGCTTTAGTAATATGTTAGACAAGGTTGTTTGTGGCATATTGTGGATAGGAATGATCCTGCTTCAGGCAGACGGTTGGGACTAGATGACCTGGAGACCCTTCCAGATCTACTTTTCTATGATTTTTTGTTACAATGTAATAGGACAATCATTAGTAAATACATTTTGGTAACAAAAACAATGTTTTGAGGATAAATTGCTAAGTGATGGGATATATAAGAATAAATATGATAACCCTGTCCTAATCACATAGTTAATATATATTGTTCACCTTTAAAAAAAATAATGTCAGACAAACATCTGAAGCAATATTTTTTAAAGGCACCCTAAAATGTTCATCCTTTGCAAGTGAAGATGACCACAGGGAGGGAGAAAAGAGGAAGGGAAAAAGAGAGGAAAAAGGAGAAAGGAGAGAGAGGAAAGAGAAAGGAGCATGGTGGAAGCTAGGTCATGTGGGTATGTAGGTGACTTAAGTCCAACGTTTGCCCTGAACAATCTGCTGCAGCGGAGGCAGGACAGTGATGAAGACAGGACATGAGAAGTCCTTGTTTTCCTGGCCACGCTATTCCTTACTGCCTCTCCTCTGTGCCACTGCTCAAAGACCATTGACCTCCAGGGTGGATGGTGACGAGCGATTTGCTCCCATGGCTCTGGGTCATGCCTAAAGAGTTTTGTCATTATCTTTAAGGCGTCCTTGTTCTTGTCCTTGTACTGCAAAAGTGTACTCTACATTTGACAGTTCGCTGCAGAAAATTTTCTTTGGAAGGTAAGTGTCAGGCATTCTTGAAAGGTGGCCAGCCAATCTTAGCTTCATCAGTTTCAGTAGGGTGTGGATACTGGGGAGAGATCTTCTGAGCACCTCAGTGTCTGAAATCTTGTCCTGCCACTTGATCCTTAGCATCTTTCACAGGCAGAACAGGAGGAAGTGGTTTAGTTTTTTGGCATGATGCTGGTAGATGGTCCATATTTCACAGGCATAAAGGAGGGTCAGGAGAATGGTGGCTTTGTAAACCTTCAGTTTTGTCAACATTCTGATGCCTCTGTGGCCCCACACTGACTCACGGAGTCTTCCAAAGCCACACCAGCTTTTGTTAGCCTAGTGTTGACTTCATCTTTGATGCTTACAGCATGGGAAAGCATGCTGCATAGATATGCAAACTTGTTGGCCATTAACTGAGATATGTGGTTCCTGGGGTGTTGTGCCAGTGGCAAGTTGAAACATCACTTTGGTCTTCTTCATGTTGACAGTGAGTCCAAAGTTGTCGCAGGCTGATGAGAATAGGTCTATGAACCATTGTATGTCAGCTTATGAGCCTACGCATAATGCACAGTCATCAGCGAAGAGGAAGTCGTGAAGCATAGCTGTCTGGACTTTGGAGCTCACTGGGAGCCTGTGCAGGTTAACGATGTCTCCATTCAAATGGTACCTGATCCTCATACCAAGGTCATAATCTTGGAAGGCATGGAAAAGCATGGCAGAGAGCACCATGTTGAAGAGGGCAAGTGCAAGCCACAGTCCTGCTTGACACCATTTGTGACTGGAAAGGAATCAGAGCATTCACTGTTCACAAGGATACATGCCATCATGGAACTGTTGAACCATGTTGATGAATTTTCTGGGGCATCCATACTTCTTCATGATTTCCCAGAGACCTTTTATGCTTCACTGTGTCAAAGACTTGGTTGAATCAGCAAATGTGGTAGAAGGTCGATGTGACAACCACAGGGGCAACAACCCTGTGACAACCATGGAGGCATCTCCTCCTCTCAGATGCCAGCAAGATTCTCACAAGAGTCCTGCTCAATCAGCTGACCGACCATCTACATGACCTACTGCCTGAGAATCAATGAGGCTTCAGAAAAGAATGTAGCATCACCAATATGGTGTTTGCAGCCCAGGAGCTTCAAGAAAAGTGCCAGGAACCGAACACCAACCTTGTTCTCAGAGCAGCCTCAAATAAATGTTAAAGAATATGCTGTTCTCTGTTAAATATCTACAAAAAATTGTAGCAAAAGAAAAGGATTACAGGATGCCTTCTAGTCCAATCTCCTGCTGAAGGCAAAAAAAAAAAAAAATGTCTAAATGAACCCATACAAGTATTTATCTAACCCAGGGGTTCTCAGCTGAAGTGCCAGAGTACCAAGGGTTGCTGTGGGGACTTAAGGGGTGATGTCACATGGGCAACACTGTCAAGGTGACTGGGTGGAACTGTGCTGTATGCCTTGTGCACGACCAATTGGAAAGGGCTGGGACAAAAGCATTTATCTGATAAACCTAAATCAAGAAAAAGCTTCTGGTCCTCCTACAGACCTTCCTGGTCTGATTCCTCATGGCACCTCCCAGAAACAGTGACATGAAACACAGCTGAAACTTCACGCCTTTGTTCCCAGGAAAAGCAATAGAGAGAGAAGATTGAGAAGTGCTGCAGCAAAAGTGGGCACTTCTGCTTGCTTTAAGTATATCAGCTATCCCCAACGCAGGCAAAAGCATGCACTCAGGCCTCAGCTCTTCCTAATCTGGGTATGCATGAAGCACACAAGGCAGTTCCACCTGGATGTGGCAGCACCCCAGTTGAGAACCAAGGAAGTAAGCATAACTGGTGCTGCCAAATTTAAGAGCTCTCTAAAACTAAACGTGAGGATCACTGGTCTAACCCATGCTCCAAAGTTGTCAGTGATGAAGATTCTTCTCTTTAGATAATCTCTTCCAGTGCTTAGCCATCCTTATACTTCGCTTTTGTATTTTGTTCTTAATATCTAACTTAAATGCACTTTTTTGCAACTGAAGCCAACTATTTCTTGTTCTGTTCTCTGTGTACACAAAGAACAGTTGATACACATTTTATAGTAGAAGTTTGAGTTTTAGACTATAATTTGGTATTTTTCTGAATTCAAGATGGAGAATCCTTGCTAAAAGGAGTACTTCAGAGGGTGGGGGGGCAAGGGGAGGGACTTCCATTGGCAAAAGTCAGGGGTTAGGGAGTGGGACGTAACTATCCTGTTTTTTGTATTACCCAGACCTACCAAATCTCCCTCAGTCTTTTATTCTCCAGAATAAAAAATTACAACTCTTCCAATCTTTCCATATATACCACCTTTTATAAAGCTCTTAATCATTTTTGTTGCTTTCCTGATTTATGGACAAATTTTTTTTTTTTTTAATTTGTCCATAACTTTTTTTAAAATATCATGCCCAGACTGGAGACAGTACTCCAAGTGAGGCCTCCTCAGTGCTAAAAAGCAGTGAAATAATTGCTTCCCTTTATTTCTGAGTCACCTGTTAACATAGCTCACTATTACCTTTTTCACAACTAAATTACACTGTTGACTTATATTAAGCTTGCAGTCCACTATAACCACCAAGTCCTCTTCCATCTTAGGAATTTCTAATGAAGCCTGCCATAAAAATCAGAGGCATTATTTTATTTTTCTGAAATGGATTCCATAAAATTAGGCAACCTAAAAGCTTTGAGAAGTCCTGAATTAGAGCTGGTTATTTTTTTTCCAAAGTTGTAATTTTTCCTAAACAATCCCATCCCACCTCCACCCCACAACCGGAACCCACTCCAGTTTGGAAGAAGCATAACATTTCATGAAAAGTATAAGCAATGTAGGCTGAGAACTTGATTCTCTCAGTGATTTTCCCTGGAGGCGCAGAAGCTCTGCTCTTTGAATATCTGGCTCCCTTTCTACAGCTGGCTTAATTTAGTTGACTTTAGGGCCTTGATGTGGGGGGAGGGGAGGCCAACTGTTAGCAATGGGTCAACCATTTTGGCAGGCATATGGCAAATTAACTATTCACCCTCCCAGGGTGCCACACTAATCTCCTTCCCCTGCCTGATCTGTTGCTATGCTTTCTGCTTCATGCTCTCTCTGCTGCTATGCTGCTACCCATGTCATTTGTGGAATGCATGCCACAGGCTGGCCACCCCTAATTTAGAAGATGAATTTGTAAGAATAAACTTAACATCTTATGGCATGCACTATTACTGCATCTTGTGAGTACATGTCATCCATAAAACTAAACTGGGCATTCTGACATGAAAAACAATGGTGAGAGGTACTTAAGGTACAGAAACCTAGCTGACCAAATCAGCCATATTAACACATTCTTCACAGGATCACTACTGTGGCAAATACTTAAAGACAACAGCCATTTTCACACTAGAGCATCTTGTAGCATTAATACTTCTGTAAGATCAATAACTGCAGCGTGTTGTGTGTCTTGCAGAATCACTGTAATAGGGGGTTCATGGCTGGCATACCAGTTCCAAGAGCCATTTTGGAGAGGCACAAGAACAGGTGCTACTGCTAATGAATCATCACCACTTCCCACCCCCTGCCACTGCTTCCGCCATCAGCTAGGATGGAGACCCAGGTAGTTACGCCTCTTGTAGTTTCTAATAATAAACCAATTATGTAGGAACACATAACACTGTACGTGAAATATAAGGTCTGTACATACCTTGGTTATGTTTAGATTGGGGTGGGGAATTATTCCAGGTGGAGAGCCACTTCCTGAGTTTGGCAAGCCATTGAGGACTACAAGGGTAGACCCACGCCTTGAGAAGTGCCCCACCCCCTGGTCACCATCATGGGACTGTACGTCCCACCCCTAACCCCTGACTTTTGCCAATGGAAGTTCCTCCCCTTGCCCCCAACTTTCCAAAGTACTCCTTTTAGCAAGGGTTCTACATCTTGAAATCAGAAAAATACCAAATTATATTCTAAAAATCAAACACCTACTATAAAATTAATTAATTTGATTTCAAAAAGTATTTTTGCCCTGATGTACATGCTTTTCTGTAGTCTACATAGAGGGGACTGCACAATAGCTGAAGATGAAGACTTATTCTTGTACATTGTGAGGGGGTATAGGTTTATGGGTGTGTAGGGGGTATGTTTGTGTGGGGGGTTTTTGGCAGGGAATGGATAAGCATGGGGGAGTGCATGTGGGGTTCGTGAGAATGTGGGTGTGTGCATGGGTATGTGAGGTGTCGGTGACTAATGGGTTTGTGGGAGGCCTGTGAGTGTGTGGGGGGGAGGTTGTGGCTGGGGAGGTTGTGGCATGTGTAGAAGGGAAGGTTTTGCCTACAGCTCCACCACAACAGGCAGATCCCTCCTCCCCTCTCCCCACAGCACTCCTCCAAGCCCCGACTGAGCTTCTGCCACTCCTGCCCCAGGGCACCAGTGCGACCCCATGCTGCTGCTCACCACCACTGCCCTTTTCCACTTCCCCATCTCTCCCCGTGACTCACTGCTCTGACATCACGTCCTAGTGCATAGTGGAGACCGCAGGATGCAGCAGGAGCTGGACCGGCCCAGCCAACACCACACAGGGCCAGCCAAGAATCATGGGCCCCATCCAACTCCTGCTGCATTCTGTGACTGAGCAACCAGCAGGGAGTGGAGGGGAGCAGTGGCAGTGGTAGGCAAATGGCTGTGGTGGGTGAGTGGGAGCATAGAGACAGCTGGGCAGGACTAGGCAGTAGGAGCATGGGGTGCAGCCCAGTAGGGGCTCTATGGAGCAGGTTGGGCTATGCCAGCAGGGAGAGGGAGAGCTGGCTTGGCTCTAGATCCCCTGCCAGCCTGGGCTCCGTACTTCCGCTGCCCTGCTCTGGGCCTTGCGACCCTGGCCCCAGCACACCAGCACAGTCTACGCTTTGTGTGACCACACACTGCCCCTTACCCCCCTGCCTGCTGCTACTTTCACAACTTCCCTGCCTACCGCTGCCACTGCTGTTTCACCCCACACTGGGCACTCTGGCACTATGACTCCTAGCTGCAGTGCTGGGACTGCAGGAGCCAGCTTGGCCTGACCCTGAGGAATGGGACAATTGCCTGCAGTCCTCCTCTGCCTTCCCCTCCACCTTCTTATACGAACTTCTTTCCAATGCAGGGAGGCAGGACTAGCCCCACAGTCCCAGGCCAGAAGCCTCTGCTTCGCACAGGGCCTCTGGTTGGGGGTGAAGCTGGCCAGACCTTGCTTCTACAACTGTATGATCCTGCTGGTGAGTCTCCTTGGGTCCTACTACTGCCCCTAGCTCCTTTCATCTTTGACAGACAGCCCAGGGCAGATAAATATTAATTTTCTACATTTTTCAAGGGTCCAGCAAGCTCAATAGAATGGCCTGGCAGGCCAGATGCTACCTGCAGGTCATATTTTGCCCACCCTTGATTTAGAGAGACCTAACTAGGGATAGATTGATGTAAATTTCCATCCATGCAGACATTCAAGGTTTTTAAAATCAGCCCCAAAATGGTAGGCCCCAATCTAAATTAAATTACCTGAGCAGGTAAACTAACTTAGACTGGGAATGAGTTAACCTGATGCAACTAAGTTCTGCACATATTAGGTAGGCAGCCGAGTTGCTCACATCATTGAACAGGCTGTGCTCTTACTACCCCCACTCCTGGTCAGGATAGTTTTTAGCCCCCTGATCTTCCAGACAAACTCACCCTGTGTACTCACCAACCCTACTGCAGACCTGCCAGTGTCTCGCCCCCAATCCTGCCAACTTAATCCACCAGCTCATTCTGTGGACCGCCCTTCCCCCAACCCCTGATACTGCCCCCTGCTTTTCCTCACCCTGGGTTACTTACACCAGGTTTCCTCCACAGCTCAAAGCACCAGTGAATGCCAGTTCACACTACTGGTTTACAATCATGCAGCTTTAAAGCTACTCTTGTGATCACAGACCATATGTGGTGAATGTTTGTGTGAACCCTAAGTGTGCCTTTGAATTAGCATCATAATTTTAAACGCTTCACACTGTCAACCATTTACTCACATAGGAATGCTACTGAGTCAGTTTTGTTTAATAAGTTTCAATATGATTCCCTTTAAACTCAAAGAGTCTTTGTGAGGAAAGTGAACAGCCTGTAGGATGGAGGATGGAATAAATTCAGAATTTCACAGTAGGTGGAAAATATTTTTGATACATTCTCAACATCTTGTATGTTCATAATCTATTTGAAGTGTATAGTTGGTGGAAGACCAAATGAAATGTGCTTAACATTAGATATTCAAAATAGAAAAATACATTTCAAAATTTAATCATTAGATTTTGAAACATTAGAAAGGAAAGTTAAATAGTATGAAATTTAGGTGAGGAAGACCTTTCTATTTTTCACTAGAAGAATGTTCCACAGTTCTGTAAAATTCACTGAATGCAAGCAAATTATTTAAAAAATGAAATGAGTGAGGAGTATGTAGTGTATATTATGTATAAAACTGTCAAACACTACAGCAATCAGATCTAAATTTTCTGTTCATTTGATCTTTAGGGTTACATAGCAACCACATCTTTGCCATAAAATAAGACATCTGCCACCATCGACAAATTTGTATCATTCTTTAGATGCATATCCATAAATGGAATTAGTGAAAACATGTTTTCAGAGTTCATACAAGGGTTAAGCCCTGAAAAACTTCAACTGATTCAAATTCTTTGAAACAAGCCCAAAGCGAAGCAGGGGGAGAGGAAAAGTTTTTTGAACTGTTGTTGGACCATGTTCTAGCATGCTACTGGAAACCATTTCTAACTATACATGGTGATGTACTGTACATACAGTCTACACTATGCTACATCATAAAAAAGAAAGCACATCTAATAACATTTTAACACTGGTTATTATACAACTGTTTTTGTACCTGGGGCTGCCATGTCCTCTCATTCTGGGATTCTGGCATTGACTTGATTATAGCAGTATTTCTTATTTTCACTTTTCTATTATTTGATATACCTGTATTAAAAATAGGAAATGGCAGAAGTTATTAATATGGTTGCCTTATTCTTTCCATTGTGACACTGTTTTCAGCTGCTTACAGGTTTGTCAGACTTTAACCATATCCCACATAAGTTTCTGCCTTTAAAAACAAACTCCTCCCCCCCAAAAAAAGCCAAAATGACAACATAATTTCTGAAAATGAGAGATGAAAGATGAATGCATTATTTTACTTATGTTAAAAATGTTGTTGGTGAAAATCCACCTAAATTTGACCAAGTAACAAGTCTCTGAAGTAATCGAAAAAGTCAGTTTGCACATACTCATTAGACATTTATTTTTTAATGCCTTTAAAATTCCATCCATCCATGTTGTCAGCACTTCTGTCTGTAAGATAAGGTACCCCAGGGTAGCTTTTTTTTTTTTTGCTTCACTACATCCTAGGAAATTGAACTGTATGATAAACTGTATCTTATGCTAAAAGAATAATTCAGTTGTAGAATCACGAATTCAAACATTAGTTAGAAAAGACCATAAATAATATGGTCTGTATGCTTAAGGATACAGTCTTTAATTATATTATTACACATACTTTACCTAACCCTGGCTTTTCCATTGGACTGCTTGTTATTCTCATGTATTATAAAAGCTGAAATGTATATTAGGCAGAGAGCAACAGAAGGAGAAAGGATGGTACATAAACTGCTGCAAAGAGTGGAAAATCTTTTTAGTTTAAATTTGAAACAGGATCTGAACATGGGTTTTTTTGGAGAATTTCAATCAGGTAGGTTTTGCTTTGGGTCAGTCAAAACGTTTGATATTTCTCCTTCAGCTTTGTATCATATGACAGTAACACACTATACAATTTTCAAAATGAAGATAACGTCTAAAAAGAAAAGAAAGAAACAAACCTTTTGTTCTGCTAGTGTCATAACACATAACAGGATGTGTTACTGAAAATGTTTTCCTCATCAATTCCCCCAGTTAAAGGATTTTGCTCAAATGGGGATGATTTCTAGCTGTAACTTACTTTCAGCAGATCTGCATTTTCAAGTAGGTAATGCTCTCAAAACTCTTCCAACTACTTGTGCCTTAGGCATTTGGATCCAGCCCTGGAGAAGCAGATTCTCTCTTCCCCGTGTGATAGAATTCTTATGAGATGCTAGGTAAGTCACATAAACCAGATTTTTCCTAGGTCACGAAGTGTGTGCACTTCAGTTCCTGGTTGTCCAATTACAATCCCTGGGATCCCAGTAACAGTACGTACCGAGCTCTAGAGACTTGTCATTCCTGTATTTCAAACATTTCAAGTAATATTCTATGTTACATTCTCTGAAAAATAAAACCGGGAATAAGTATTTCAAACTTTGATTCTCTAAACTAATACATCCTCTTAACTTTAACATCTCCTTGCTCTAGTTGGCAACAAACAAAATGGACTAGTAATATCCCTTATCAAACAAAAATATTGTGAAAAAGAAATATTTGCATACCTCACAAGTGACAAGTGTCATGGAAAAACCCCATGATAAAAATCAATAGATCTATCTGCAGAGGAAATTTTAAAATAGTACACAGTAAAATATGGAATGGAGCTGCACAAGGAGGAGAATATGCTGAATAGATACTTCTTAGCCAGCAGAGCTGTTTAAAGCTGTCTGGCCTGTGCACCAAGACTAGGCACAGACATTCAAAAAGCTTAAGCTGGAATCAATCTAAGTTACATGGTTTTCTGTAAGCCGCTTAGTTTAGCACAGTAGTAAACAGAACACACATTTGCCCTTTGGGAGGGCAGGGAAACTTAGACTGATTTAAAAATGGCAGAACCCAGACTATGTGCATCTAACTTCTGTTCTGTTATGGGTATATACTGATCACTTATACTGGTAAAAGTGCATTATTTGTACCTGGCCCACAAAAAACAGAGGTCCTGTGGAAAAATAGCATATGATCATATAATTAAAGACTACATCCCAATCCATATGCACAAGGAAAGGCTAATTAAAGTTGCATAAGCCAATTTATTTCTGCCATTCCTTCCCCTCGAGTGCTTGCTTTTGCAACTTTGTTCTTTTAACAGATTGTAAGCAATATTGTATATAAAGGGTCAAACTAGCATTCGTTATTATTAGTGCAGCGCACTGAATTCTATTGGCAGATGCAACTATTTTAGTACAATGAGGATTTCACTTTTGTCCGTATTACAAAAAGACCTCTTGCACATGATCATTGGACAGGAAGATATACTGTTAGGGTCTTTTGTAGGATGTTTATTTATACATTCCAAAGAAGCACATTGGAAGGGGAAGATATCAGTTTTACCTCTCTACTTTTGCTTGCATAATGTAAACTAGGTACAAAACAAGTGTTGAGTCAGGACTCAGGACTACTTCTGTTCAATTGTACTACTCCCCCGCCCCCAACAGTAGACTTTCCACATCTGTGCTAGGACTCAGAAGACTTACCCCAACAGTCATTATTCAGCCACTACCCATTCCTGCCAGTTGCTCCTCCCTTCTTTTGAGTAGGAATTAATTTATGGGAATTATTTTTAAATCTGTTCACTCTGTTGCTCCTTAATATGCAAGGGTAGCTAGGTCTTTTCTATCTATTTGAACAAAGAGAGAAAACAGCAGTTTGTCCTTGCCAGCATCAGAGGTGAAAGGGGAAGAATAACTGAACTAAATACAGATCTCCAATATTAGTGTTCAAGGCACCACTTCTAGCCACAGGGGTAGTTAATTCCAGAGCATCATTTGTATATACATCAAGTACCCCAGGCTACCAATATATTCATTAGGTATTTGTCACTGAAAAGCTTTTACTGCCTAGTTTTATCCAGGAAAAAAAAAAGTATTGGGGACTGTATTTTGGAGATCCCCTCCATTCCTTAATATTTTAGAACATGAAGACCAGATCTGGAGGATTCTCCCACATAAATTTTCTGAATCAAAGCCTCCAGTCTTTCCATCATAACTTTTCTAATTGAGTTGCTTTGTATATCAGAAAGCAATGTATTTTCCTGCTAGAGTGGGCACACTGTCAGCAACCAACAATTATGCAAGTTTCCTAGCATTTCATTGTCTGACAGTTGGTTTGAAAACAGAAACTACTTTCACTAACTATACTGGCTATTAGAAACCTCATCTAATCAAGGGCTAGACATAAATGAGCAATGCTCAATGACCTAAATACTTCACATTTTATCACAAAGAATATTTCTGTTAGAAGCCAATATTCTTAGAAGTCATTTTAATATACTAGAAATCCAAAGAATGGAAGATAGGAACAAAAACAACATGGTTTAGTTAAAAGGGGTCCATCTGACTCTTTCCTACTTCTCCCCTCTTCTCCTTGACATCATCCCTAAAACCCCTAGGAACAATTAAAAAGAGAGATTACTCAGACTGAGTAACTTCTTTATGGAATGCCCAGAGAATCAGTTATGGATATGAAGTTTTTCCACAAAAAAATCCTAATGGCAACTTAGTTTCTGTGGCTGACAGACCCTGGTAAGTTCCCTGGTCCTCCTACAGCATTCCAGGTGATATTTTCAAGCTATGAAATAGATGGCATGTAATCAGCATTAACAGGGGATACTTTATTACATAAATGACTCAATCAATGGAAATTTTGCCAATGATTTCTGTAGAAGATAATGTGGCCTAAGCATATGTGGGAAGGAATCTATTAAATTATTCTATTAAGCTACCCAATAAGAGACCCAATTATGAAGTATTACAAAAAGGAGAAGGTCCCTTCAATGCATTTAAATTGGTGGAAGTGCAAAGTAATTTTACATGAAATTGGAAGAGTTACAGATTTATATTGATATAACAGAACCGAGTTTGACGAAGATTCTTTTCTTTGGATTGAAGAGCTATCGGGAATGGTGACCTGATGTTAAAAAAGCCAGAACTGAGTTCAATGGTGGGATGAGTGAGGATGGGGTCAGTGCGGGTGAAAAAAATGATGGCCTCTTCTGTAGTTTAATTAATATGATCAATTTCATTGTGTAACAATTTAAATAAATATTCTCTGTTTTGGGTTCCAAGTTTTCCTGTGGACTGCAGAAACTTCTTCATATCTATGGAAAATCATGGGCCGAAGCCAATGAAATCTGTTTACCAGTCAGTTTGTGAAGGTATGATGCTTGTGCTATTAAGTATAAATGGCAATCCATGAGAAGAAAACTGATATAAAAATTTTTCTATTAATGTGCCAAATTCTGAAAATATTCTATTTACAATGAGATGTTGCCAAGAGCTACAGCAAAGAAAGCAAGGTAATGGGCTGGGATAGACAAATCTTAGATACATGAAGAAAAGTTTTCTTTTTAGTATTCTAGTTATAGTACATTAAACAAAATTACATAGGAAAAAAATGTCCAAGACAAAAAAAAAAACAAACTAGAGGCACTGAGGGCCTCTAGTTGAGAAGGCTTTGAGGGCCTGTAGGGTTGAGGACACGGGCGTCCATGAAGGATGGATGTTCCTCAAGAAGACAATCCTCTGAGCCCAAAGGGTGACCGTTCCCACCCGATGTAAAATAGGCAAAAGTGCCCAAAAACCCCCATTGCTTAATAGGGATATTTGGGGGACCCTAAGGGCTAAGTGGGAGGCATACAACCTATGGAAGAGAGGAGCTGTCTCCAAAGTGGAGTACTCCTCTTGTGCATGGGAGTGCAGGAGAGCTATTAGGAAGGCCAAGGCGGGAGTAGAGCTTCGTCTGGCGACTAGGATCAAGGACAACAGGAAGTCCTTTTTCAAGTATGTGGGGAACAAAAAGAGAGCCCCGGGCAATGTCAGGCCCCTGAGGGACTCGTCGGGCAACCTGGTGCTCGCAGCCGATGGTAAAGCTGAGATCTTCAATGGGTTCTTTGCCTCAGTCTTCCTGAGGGGGGACTGGGACATCCCTCCCGCCAGAAGCTTGAATTCCCCCTCAGAAATCACTGCTAGGCCAAGAGTGAGGGTAGACCTGGTGAAAGGGCTTCTGGAAGGGCTGAATGTCTTTGAGTCGGCGGGTCCGGATGACCTGCACCCAAGGGTGTTGAGGGACCTGGTGGGGGTGATTGCTGAGCCCTTGGCTCAGTTATACGAGCGCTCTTGGAGCTCTGGACAAGTGCCGGAGTACTGGAAGCTGGCCAATGTGGTTCCCATCTTTAAGAAGGAGAGGAAGGAGGACCCGGAGAACTACAGACCTGTCAGTCTCACCTCGGTTCTGGGGAAGATCTTTGAGAAAATTCTCAAGTCCCACATCTGTGAGGGACTTTATGCTGAAGGGCAACCAGCACGGGTTTGTTAAGGGCAGGTCCTGTCAGACCAACCTTCTACGCCTTCTACGACAAGGTGACCAAATCCATGGATGCGGGTGTCCCTGTCGATGTAGTCTTTTAGACTTCAGGAAGGCGTTTGACACGGTCTCCCACCCCATCCTCATTAAAAAGATGGGGATTTGTGGCATTTACTCCTACACGGTTGAGTGGGTCAGAAACTGGCTGATGGGGTACTCCCAGAAAGTGGTGGTGGATGGGTCGTACTCGACCTGAAGAGATGTGAGCAGCGGGGTCCCCCAGGGCTCGGTCCTTGGGCCTGCGCTGTTCAACATCTTCGTCACGGGCTTGGACGAAGGGGTGGAAAGCAAGCTATCCAAGTTTGCTGATGACACCAAACTGTGGGCTGAAGTGGGGACACCAAAGGAGAGGGAAAGGCTGCAGCAGGATCTGGGCCGACTGCATGAGTGGGCGGACAAGAACAGGATGTGATTTAATGTGGAAAAGTGCAGGGTGATGCATCTGGGGAGAGGCAACCCCCAGCACACATACTGGCTGGGAAACTCCCCTCTTGCTAGCACGGAGTTGAAATGGGATCTTGGCGTCATTGTTGATGCCAAGATGAACATGAGCCGCCTATGTCAGACGGTGGTTGGGAAGGCCAACTGGACCCTAGCATGCATCCAACGATCAATTATGAGCCGATCCAGGGCAGTGATTCTCCCCCTTTAGGCGGCGTTGGTCAGGCCACAGATGGAGTACTGTGTCTAGTTCTGAGCGCCACACTTCAAGAGGGATGGGGATGGCCTTGAGAGGGTCCAGAGGAGGGCCACTAGATTGGTATGTGGGCAGCAGGATAGGCCTTATGAGGAGTGTCTGAGGGACTTGAACCTGTTCGGCCTCAGTAAACAGAGGCTGAGGGGGAACCTGGTGGCAGCCTATAAACTGCTGAGGGGAGATCAGCAGGAAATAGGGCAGGCTCTTTTTTCCGGGGCACCACCAGGGGTAACTAGGACCAATAGTCACAAGTTACTGGAGAGCAGGTTTAGGTTGGACATTAGGAAACACTACTTCACAGTTAGGGTGGCTA
>JAGPOW010003316.1:32146811-32221834 GCA_030014935.1 Caiman crocodilus
GAGCAGGTTTAGGTTGGACATTAGGAAACACTACTTCACAGTTAGGGTGGCTAGGATGTGTAACCAGCTTCCTAGGGAAGTTGTTCTTGCTCCTACCTTAAGCACCTTCAAAAATAAACTAGATAGGTACTTGGCAGGGGTTCTGTGACCCTGGCACTCATTCCTGCCATTGGCAGGGGGTCAAGACTAGATGGCCTGCTCTAGGCCCCTTCCGACCCTAGATACTATGATACTATGAAAAAAGAAGCTAATATCTTTCTGTATTTGTTAACATTGAGAGTCAGAGAGAAGTAAATAGTAGTAATCCTCAAAGTGCTCATAAGTAAGGCAACATTTCTTTCTAGTATAGTGCGATATTCTTCAAATGGAATTAAATTTCACCTATAGAGAGGGGTAGTTCAGTCTTTATGGTCATTAAATCCTTATATTTCCTTACACTTCCAATACTATTAACAGAGAATGAAAAGAAGTTTCAGTGTGGGAATGAGCTCTCCATCAATGCCACTTGTAGAAATGCTACCAAATAGCATGCAAGAGTCCAGAACATTCGACCCTCTATTCCACTGTGCTTTTCAATAACTGTCATCCTCCAACTCTTTTTTTCTTTTCTTATGCAAAATCAAGTTGTCTGGTAATGAAATTCCAACACCAACATGCTAAAGAATGAAGATTCAGAAGAGAACAAGACAAATGGTTCTAGTGACATTGGAGAATGACTCCCTAAGGGTCCTAGACAGATGATAAACCTCAATACTCACACTGTTTTATAAGTTAGCAACTTATTTTATAGGTTAACAATCATGAGATTTCTGCTTTCACACAAGATCACCTCAAATGTTTTCAAGAGACTAGCAAGTGTTTCTATTTCCAACTGTTCTCATATATTGACAACTTCAGCAGTCAGTCTTCTTCTCAACATGTACCTGCAACCTCATAGCAGGTCTAAAACTGCAGTGCCATTATCATGGTGATTACACATATCATCATATTTCCTTCGCAACAGACCTAGTAACATAAATCAGAGATTCCTTCGCAGACTATAGGCATAAATGAAAATAACTGGAAATGTTTGGTGGAGAAATGATTTGGTGCATGACACTTCCATTGGTTTCACACCATCAACCCCCATACTCCACCAAGTTAGTTCATATCCTCATAGTTCTACCGAACTAATCATAAAATGAGACAACCATAGAAGAATATTGAGAAATGCTTAACTGATTTAGGAGCTATTGCTTACTTACTTGTGACAATCTGATTACTCAGAACAATAAAATAATTTCCTTCCATTTCTGCTTTGCAAGGGCATATGCAAGAGATATGGACCTCTTGAATAAGGAGGGTGTGTAAAGAGAAAAAGAAAAGAAAACCTAGGACAAGTATATTGTAAAATGAATGCAAGTTTAATGTTTGCATCTCTCACTAGATACTTGCAATAGTTGCTTTCCTATGCCATATCAGACAAATAGTTATACAGATAAAACAAATAGATTAGGCAGAAGCTAGCATTTCATATAGAGGGAACCAGAAATTTTTGGCCTCACTCTAACCAGGCAAGGAAAGATTTTGTTTTGAAGTGGTTTTGAGAGATTTTTGCCATAAACAAAATGTAGTTTCAGCAGAAAAAAAAAATCTTTTTGCATTCAGTGTCAATATTTCCCCTCAAACTTCATCTTATTTTAATAATGTTCCAAAACCTCAAGACTCCTAGTTCTATCCACCAAAAGAAAGATTTGGACCATATCACACTACATTTGATTTTACATTTCTTTTTAATCTAACTTATTATTATTATTTAGCCAAAAGTGAAGGATGAGACAGAGGCACTGACAGTAAGGAGGGCATTTGTATTGTGGCTATGAAAAATAGGTCTATTGAAAGGAAAATTGTAAAAAAACAAACAAAAGGAAAGGAAATCAGTGCTGTATTAAACAAATTAAGATGCAAGGTCATTGTAGTTCTGCACTGTGAATGACAACCTGTCCATAAAGCAAAACCTTGGAGTAACAACAGATTACTCAAAAGGCCACATGAATATAGCCACTCCTATCAAGTTCTCCACTTTTGCCTGCTCCTCTTTTTCACACTCTCCAACACTCAACATTTTCTACTCAAATTATAGTCTCATAGTTGTTAGGGTTTGAAAGGGACCCCCAGCCCGTGCAGGAAAGAGAGCTGGGGTCATATGACCCTAGCCAGGTGCTTGTCCTCCTCTTAAAGACCCCCAAGTAGGAGAGCATCACCTCCCTTGGAAGTCCATTCCAGATTTTGACAAGCCTTACTGTAAAGAAGTTCTTCCTGATATCCAACCTAAATCTGCTCTCTGTCAGTTTGTGGCCGTTGTTCCTGGTAAAGCCAAGGGGTACCCTGGTAAACAGCATCTCCTATTTCTTGCTGATGCCCCTTCCCTCCCCTCCCCCCCTACCGATAAATTTGTAAATGGCCACAAGATCCCCTCTCAGCCTTCTATTGTGGAGGCTGTAGAGATTCAGGTCCCTCAGTCTCTCCTTGAAGGGCCTACCTTCAGGCCCCTAACCATATGAGTGGCGCTCCTCTGGACCCACTCAAGGTTATCCACATCCCTCTTGAAGTACAGTGGCCAAAACTGGACGCACTACTCCAACTGCAGCCTGACCAGTGCCACATAGAGGGGAAGTATCACCTCCCTGGACCTGTTTGTCATGCACCTGCTAATGCACGATAGATTGCGGTTAGATTTACTGATTACTTCATCGCATTGATGGCTCATATTGATCTTGGAATTAACTGTGACTTGGAGGTCCCTTTCTGCCACTGTGCTGCTAAGAAGGTCACCCCCTTAGCCTATATGTGTTGGCAATTCCTTCTCCCTAGGTGCAGCACTTTGCACTTGTCTTTGTTGAAATGCATCGTACTTTGTTCTTCCCACTTTTCCAACCTGTCCAATTCCACCTGGATTTGACCCTTTCCCACTAGGGTGTTAACTTTACCCCATAATTTCGTGTCATCTGTGAATTTGGACAGAGTGTTCTCCACACCCTCAACCAAGTCACTGATGAAGACACTGAATAGCACAGGTCCAAGGACCAAGCCTTGGGGGACCCCACTGCCCAGCTCCTTCCAGGTCAATACCAACCCATCCACCACCACTCTCTGGATGCAACCCTTAAGCCAATTTGCCACCCACCTGACTGTATGATTAAGATCACTGAATGCCATCGTTTTCTTCCCCTATATGGAAACAAATGACTGACAGCTTTCCCTTTCTAAAGCACATGTCAAGCATGTATTTTAAAGAAATCAACATTCATAAGCTTTTATATTTGGAAATTTCTGAAAAGTGGCAGCAAGATTTTATGGAAGAGAGAGAACACTTTTTGCATAGTTATTAGTCACTGGTTAAATCCCATTGTTACCAAAATTATTTCTGGAGTCTAAGGAATAATTACTTTAAAAGTAAATAAAAAGTGAATGACTACTGGAGGATTTGAACTGATTTTTTTGTACAGATCTTTTTTGCACATACCATGGTCACATTTACATTTGTGATGCTTTTCCACAGAAGCAGTCCCAACTGTGCTAGATTTTAAAACCTAATCACAGATCCTATGCGCTACTCCAGTGGCATAAAAAGACCACAATACAATCACAAATTGTCAGCAGGTAATTCCACCGACATAGAGCTATCCCCTTCTAGTTCATCTGCATTATTGCTAGATGCTGTGCCTCAGCCGTCTCTGCCACTGTCATATATTCCATCCAGGAATCTGCAGCAGAAATACAACATAGGTTGTCTCCTTACAACTTCCAGCAGTGCTGGGGCCAGCATAAAAATCAAGGCAGCCAAATTGCTCTGATACCCTTCCTTGTGGAGCTCTGACACAGGAGAGACTCTGACACTTTAACTTTAATAGGCTAGCGCACATACTGCACATACTGCTGTTTTCAAGATTGGGGCCTACATGGGGATAGTTCAGAGACTCCAGGAGTTGTTGGAGGGACATAGTTAAAGAGGAACCAGGAAAATGACTTTAAAACCTATCCAATGTGCTGCCACTAAAGTAATATGAAGCATTTGAGTAAAGTTACATTGGGGCTGAACGTTGCTCAAAATATCTGATTTGAGAAAGTTCTCTTTGGATATTTTAAATCTCTAACATGACCTACAGATTAAAAGTTGCTTTAAACAAACTCGTTATGAATTGTGCCATTCTGTAGGGGTGGGGGAAGAGATTAAAATGCTCTTTCATAGCATTTTCAGCCTCAAAATGAAAATAGAAAGAAGGCCATTGTTATCAGCCTCCTGATAAAAGACAGGACTAGTCCTACAGCTATCAGTAATGATCTATTTACACATTAGAGACAAAGATGACCATTGTAGCCTGTAACATATCACAAATCTGTATAAATACAGTCATTTGAGACACTCCAGCTACATTTCTGGCACAAAAACCATTCCTTCAATTTCTACATGGACATCTCTGAAATTTCTAAAAACCACTACGCTGATAAGAAGCTGATGACAAGGACCGATTTTATTAAAGCTGATTTTGCAATTTTGATTTAAATTACAAACAGAACATCTTGCAAACCCTTGCAGCTTCCTGTCAACCAAGAACTTACACACACACTGAAATGAACCTTTGTTTATAAAGTTAACCTTTTTCACAATCCTGGAGGACAAGACACTTTTGTTTTTCCATACTTAATCTACTTCAGATCTGAAACCAAACTTTGTAACAGTTTTTTTTTAATATAAGGTACAGATTTTACTTTTCTTAAAAATGCAGTAAGGTCCAGTTTACCAAACAGCTTGGGATTCCTGTGTTTTATCCAATTATGAGAGCAGGGATTGTCCTGATATAAAGGTGCCTGGGAAGCATATAAGCAGCTCTGTTCTCACAGGAATCTCTTAACAATTAATACTGGAAGGTCAAGAAATGACAGCCTAGGTGGAAATTTAAGTTGCTGTGAAGATTCATGCACTAGAAAAATGGACCAGGTAGACAGCAGGAAAAAATTTGGCAACCATAGGCTCAATGAGTTGTAGGTGAGTGATGAGAAGGTCTATCAAAGACAAAGAATATTGATGGTTTGAAAATGCAGTGTAGTCTCTCCAAGTTTTTTTTAATTATCAATCCCATGTTGCAACACAAAGTTAGTCTGCACCATATTATAATTTCACTGGCAACCTGAAGGGATTTATTTATTTTTACTGTATAATCAAAGAACTGTATGATGGTTAAGAATAAAATTGCATAAATAGATACTAAAACATACAGTGGAAGAGACATTTTTAGAGGATTGTATTGAAAAGACTTCATAGGTAGAGCACTATGCAGTTGCTAGAGAATCAATTTACCAGTTTGTAGAATAAGAACTGTCCTCTATAAAATGCCAAGAAAAACCTTCAATCTTTCAGGGAAGAAGGCTAAGTGGAGTGAAGTTTGGGCATGAAGGTGAAAAGGGGGAATAAAAAGAATAAAAGGGAATTAGAAAAAGATGGAAAAGTAGTTGAGGAACAGTAAAATAAAACAAAAACCAAAAGCAGGATCCGCAGCAGATATACGGAAAGCACCAGCAAGTTCTTTTTTATCTAGGCTAGGAAGAGAAGAGGACATATCCTCGGTTGAATATCAGAGAAGTGGGGACAAGTAAGTAGGGAGCCAGATTCTGGTATAACAGAGCAGGAAAATCAATCAAAGGATGGGAGAGAAGGTTTCCATAGTGAATGGGTAGTAAAGGCCTGAAGCAGGCAGAGGTAGGAGGAAATAGGCCCAAAAGCAGAAGAAAATGGGGTTGGATCTCCTAGAGTTACAATTTTGACTAGGAGGCCTCTAAATAAGGAAAAAGGAATTGGTAGAAGTTGGATGGGAGTCAATACTGAAATGATTCTGGAGAAGGAGGATGCTGAACTTCTTTTTTTCCCCTATGTTTGGTCTCTTCCTCCTGTCTATTCAGTTACAGAACAGAGTTAAAGGAATCATATTTGGTTCCAGAGTCATGAAGTACAGAACCAGAAGCCAAGGACTATTGCATTCAGCAGCCAAGTACAAAGAGAGGAATTTTAAATGAAGTTTCCACTGCAAAACCCCACACTCTCATACTCAGTTGTTGAAGAACAACTGAAGTTGAAGAACTCCATACTCAGTTGTTGTAAAAAGGGAATCAACAATGATGTTCACAAGAGTTGGGTGCAAAAGGTGGAAGCAAATCCAGGTATTAATGGGGAGGGGGGAAGGGAGAGGAGATGTCTTTAGCTGAATCAAGATTAATGTGCTGCTTTTTGCTGTTGTATAAACTCAGTCTAAATTAAAATAGCAGCAGCAAAAATACACACAGAGCATTAACAAAGCAAGCAGAATATTTTGGTTAGACTGCATTTTGTCATTTGTGTTTTCATGGACTAGGCAGGAAATGTAAGGTCATTAAGGCTAGACAGAATTGCATATCTTGCACACAGTAAAGAGAAGGGACAAAAGACCAGGTTAGACAGACGCCTTTTCAGAATGGTAGACAAAACCATACCTCCACTCCACTTCCATACCTGCCAGAAGAGCTCTCAACAGAGCTCTCTACACAGTTCTCAGTGCAGGACACCAGAATAAATTCTGCACTCTAGTCTATAGGCAACCTTCCTTTGTAAGCCAAATTGCAATCAAGACATTTTGCACCCAAATAATGCCATCATGCAGTCATGTTCTGATTCATACCACAAACCTTGTAGAGATTTTCTGAAGCACGAGGAGTGAAGTTGCATGCAAAAAGAGGGAGATTAGATTCAAAAGTACTTCTAAAATATGCTATGTTCTCTCATTTCAAGATCACCCAATTGGAAATATTGTCAGGTTTTGCCAAACATGTCAAAAATGTATTCATGGAAGGAGATAACCCTTTCATATCATAAAAAAGTGCTTAGCACTTTGTCATCACATATTTATTCTCTCTCCAATCCAACTCTTCTTGAGATCGGTGGGATATATATTATACATATTTTTATAATATGCATTATTTAATATAATTATGGTAATAATTGTTGTAATCATTATTTCACTAACTCCACTGGTAGTTATATTCAATTGCTTCCAAAATCCAAATTTGTAATTTATTTCCTATCAGAAGCACACTCAGTTTTGTTAACAAAGGATTATGGAGGACAGGTTTGATTATGACAAATGAGTGTTTTTGCCCAACTTTTGTAATGAACTAGTTGTTTTTAGAATGACAGTTTACCAGAATGTTATAGATAGGGATGATCTATGGAGTTTGCTACAACCAGATCTGTCTGGAACATTACGTTGGGTTCCAGAAAGTTATATTTAATCCAGTTCTCCATTTACAGTTCAGCAAAGGTGATCCAACTCAAGGATTAGTTGAATAACAGAAAAAATCCACATTAAAGTCATAATTACAGAGTACTATTCGTACAGTATTTCATCAATCAGCACTGCCTGGAAACAGAAGTGTTCTCAGTAGGAGTTAACACAGACTATCTATTCAATGGTAATTTCACATTGGTTCCAAAATGTTCCATCTCCTGGGATTCTGGCAATTTTTACTGAAGGAAAAATACTGATATGAGTTATTCCAGCCAATTAAGTGAATGACAAACGTGTGGCATTTATAAAATATTTTACAAAAATATTTTATGCTGCTTTTTCCTCCTAGAACAAAAGGGGAGAATCTGATTTTGCAGCTTTAAATTTAAGTGACTAGAGTTGAACCCAGTTCTGACAGGACTATATTTGGCATGGAATACAGTTTTCCATCAATCTTTCAGTGTATTCGGTATTAAAAATTCAGATGCTGTGCTTGTTAATCCCTGCCGCTTTTGTGAATGCAGCAGGCCTGAGGTGTCTTAGTCACCCCCTTGGCAGCCTGCCCCAGCCTGCTTGCCTATCTCTGGCATCAGGCGTTGTCTCCCTACTTGCCTTGATATTGTACATAATTGGTTGGGAGACTGTTTTTAACTGAGCGGGGTGCCAGTTTGGGAACCCCTCTTCCACTCTCTTTCTATTGCTCTTTTAAGACATGACTAAGAACCCCACACAGTCATTGAGCCAGGCTACAGCACCCACAGAACTTGCTAGGCTCTCAGTCCCTCCACACAGTTCACTGGGTTTACAGCCTGCCATCACAGTCACAGGACTTCTGGCAGCCTGCTACCTCAGTCTCTGAGCCTCTGCTCCACTATCATAGTGTCTATGTTTCTAGAAGCCCATTATTTCCATCTCAGGGCCTCTGGCAGCCTGCTCTTAGCTTCTGAACTTCTATGGTCCCACTGCCAAGCACCCTATGCCTTCCTGGCAAAAATCATGGCCTCCAGCCAATGTCATAGCAAGGTGCGGGGGGGGGCAAGTGGGGCAACTATCCCGAGTGCCAAAGTGAAAGGGCACCAAAAGGCACTACTCAATGAGGGACATATCAATAAGCACCTCATTTGGAGAGCTATAGGGATGGGGGAAGGAAAGCTCTTGCCATTGTGTGCATTCCTGGGCAAGCATGGGGGTGGAGGGTGTCCCCTGGATCCATGCATGGGGAAAAGGGTGGGCTACTGCTGTGAGCTTTGCCCTGGGCAGCAAACTTAGTTGCCATAAGACTGCCTTTGGCATCCCATTGCCACACCTCAGACCTCATGGATATAAACAGTCAATAACCTACTGTGAAGCCCTAATAACTGATTGCAAAGCAACCCCTCACAGATTCTCCTTCACTTGAGGGTCTGCAGGGCTTGCTTCTCTTCCAGAAAGGTAAGCTCTCATCTTCCAGGGTCTGTCACTTATCCCCAGGGTGCATAGATTCCTGATCCAGCCCAAACCACCCACGAGCCTGACTTATATATGCCCCTACTCTTTCCATTTCTGGTCACCTCACCTGGAGTTCCTTTAACATGGAACAGTGTTTTCTATTTGTCTAATTAACAGGTCAGCTGCTACACTCTGCTGTCCTGCCCTCCTCAATTAATTGGCTATGACTCAGCTTCTGTAGCTCACTATTTACACCCTGGAAGCTATAGCCACTCTCAGTAGCAGGATTTGGGCAGCAACTCTCAGGACATTCTGGGATCTGCTAGCTACTCTCCCAGTGCTCTAGGCCTGGCAGCAGCCCCTCTTTATGTTCTGAAGGTGAGCTTATATTCCCAGTAGCTGAATTTGTCTATATTTTTTTAAAAGGTGCTGTACCCTTCTCCAGCCCTTCCCCTCTCAGTAGTGTGGTCAGAGCCCTGTTACAATGAACAGCACCACTTTTCTTTTTTTGGTATTCATCTTAACATCCTAGCATTGAGAAACACAAAGCTAAGATGTGAGATACAGATTGTTTTATTTTCTGAGGTTTTTTTCTCTTCTGCTCCCTCCTTCCCTTCCACCCCACCATTTTCCCCTCCCAAGATGCCTGTATCACTTTGAATTTCAAGTGAGGAATAACCAGATAAAGAAGTAGAACTCTTGCCAGTGACAACTCTAGGATACTTTTTGATGAAGCTGTAGAAAAAAGTGGATGTTACTGCCTTTAAGCACAAGTGAGAAGGCATTAATCCTCTTATATTTAAAAATAAACAGATTTGGGGGATTTTATGCCATTCTGACCTCACCCTTCTTCTTTTCCTGTTTCAAAGGAAAAACAACATCCTCCAACGTAGGGATTGCCTGTTATATGATCAGCAGACAGAAGCAGTCTCCAGAACAACTGCCTATAAGGGTTTTTTGTAAAGGTGGTAGATATAATAGTAAGATCCAGTATATTGTTAGTTGGCTCACCAGGTACCACCTCAGCCTTGTTTTGTTCACCTGCTATACTGCCACCAGCATGGAAGATGGGGGAAGACAGGGAAAATAGTTGTTCATTCCTTGGTAGCCACTGATCCTGACAAGTGCTCTGGGAGGTATATTGACACGTCATACCAAGAAAGTGACAAAAGGAGAGATGGGGAGCAGAAGAAAAAGATATGGGATATAGTATGAACTGTGAGGGCAGTGCAATTGTTATGCTGACCGTCACCCATTAGTCTCAACATGTATGGGAAAAGATCTAGGTCCACACCAAATTCTATCTTTAGACATGCTTGTAGCACTTAAGCAGCTAACTTATACCCTAAAGAGGGATTTTGTATCACTTGCACAGATTTTTGGGTCCTACCCCTCCAAGAAGGTACTGTATGAGCATGTCTACATAAGAGCTTAATGTGCAGTAGTTTAATTCTACTGTTCATTAGTGTATCACTACAAAACCTGTGCTAATGCACTAATGCACAGTAGAATTAGTCTATTGCACATTAAGTGTTACAAGAAGACTGCATGCCATTGCTAGAGATACAAAAGTTAATGTACAGCAGCAACAGTGCATTAATGCACATGTAAATATGTTAAAAAATTTTAAAAAAGATCTCCAAACCAGGAAGCCACAGAATAGGTGAGACCGTATCACCTTCCACATCTTCCGTTGAAGCTTACCCACTAGACAGCCAAAAACAGCCAGAAGAAAAGGGAGCTTGCTTCTATTGTTCAGAAGTGCCCTGGCCCCTGCTCCTTCCCACAATAGCTTTTCTGCCTGTGAAACTTTTGCAGGTACAAAGGGCTTGTAGGACCCAGCTCCACCTGGATGGGGCTCGTGTGCTACTTGATCAGAAGGGGTCTCTTCACTCCAGTACCTGAGTGAAAAAAGTCATCTGCGATTGGTGTGAGTCTAGAGGTCTATGGATCTTCTGTGGTGCTCCCCCCTCCCCCACATCTGAGCCCTTTCAACCTGGATGTTCTTGTTGGTGTTTGGTACAGATGCCTGGCCATGTCAAGCATGCAGCCTCATCACTGAAGCAAGAAGAACTGGTGATGAAAACGGGTATATACATTGGGAGCAAGAAGAGAGCACCAGGCGATGTAGTGGCCCTGCAAGACACAAACGGTAATCTGGTGGCCACACCAGACAAAAAAGCTGATATTTTTAACAGTTTCTTTGCCTCTGTTTTCCTGAACAGGGACCGAGATATCTGCACCTTGAGAGAAGGACTCCACAGAATACATCCAGGCTGGGGAGTTCCCTTCTAGAAAGCACAGAGGTGGAAAGGGATCTTGGAGTCATTATCGACTCCAAGTTGAACATGAGCCACCAATGCCAGACCGCAGCCAGCAAGGCCAGCCATACCTTGTCATACATCCAAAGATGCAACTCAAGCCGGTCCAGAGAGGTGATACTCCCCCTCTATGTGACTTTGGTCAGGCCACAATTGGAGTACTGTGTCCAGTACCGGGCACCGCACTTCAAAAGGGATGTGGCCAGCCTGGAGAGGGTTCAGAGAAGGGCCACCCATTTGGTGAGAGGGCAGCAGGACAGGCCGTACGAGGAGAGACTGAAGGACCTGAACCTGTTCAGCCTCAGCAAGAGGAGGCTGAGGGGGGACCTGGTGGCTGCCTACATGCTCATCAAGAGGGATCAACAGCAAATAGGCAGAGCTCTTTTCTCCCCAGCACCACCTGGGGTGACGAGATACAATGGTCATAAATTGATGGAGAATAGGTTTAGGTTGGAAATCAGAAGGCAATGTTTTAGTTAGGGTGGTGAAAATCTGGAACCAACTTCCCAGGGAAGTGGTCCTCATCCTTTGCCATATTCAAGAGGAGGTTGGACAACTACCTCTCTGGGGTCTTGTGAACCCAGCATTCATTCCTGCCTGTGGCAGGGGGTCAGGCTAGATGATCTGTTCAGGTCCCTCTGACCCTAGCCACTATGAAATTGTCAGGATTCCTTCCCTCCTGGAGTTGCTGCAGCATTTCAAAAGAAGTTCTGGGTTGGTCTGAGCCAACCTTAATCCTTGTTTACCCTGATGTGCCCTGTTGCGGCTGGCAGTTGCTGTGAGCTATAGATGAGCTCATTATTCCCTGCACCTGCTGGCCCCCTGACCCCTGTGCCTGCTGCAGGCCTCTTTCTTTGGCAGCAGAGCATGGCCTCATAGGGATGAGGTTCTGACCCTTACCCCAGCCTGGGAGTGGGGCCTCAGAGGAGTCTGCTGCACACCAGCTGCCTTTTTGGCAGCACAGCAGAGCATGCCATTGGCATACGCGTTTGCCTTTTCTCCGAGATCCCAGCCGGGAATCTGCTGCTAGAAGAGCCTGCTGATGAACATCATCTTGGAGAGTATGGGGCTTGGCTTAGCTCCTGCTACAAGCCTCTAACTTCAGAGGCATTTGCTATTAGCTGCCCCACTATTGGATCAGGGCAGGGGGCTTGGACATGCCCCTCCCTTGCAGCTCTATCCAAGTCTCCTGCCCCAGTTGAGAAGCCAGGGCCAGGAGCTCCTTGCTGCCAGGGCAGCAGGACATAGTTCCCACCCTGGCAGCTGGCAGCCCCAGGAGGCAGGGAGCAATGTCCCAGCCCTGAACAGGAGACAGCTATCTCTTGGCTTAGTGCACCCTGCCAACCCCTGGACTAGCACCCAGGGGCAGCCTAGAGCTCCTTGTGGTGGTAGCAGGGGCCCACTGCAATGCCCCATGAAGCAGAAGCAGTTTGCTGCCACCAGCAGCAAATCTGCTTCTGCTTCCCTGCACATGTAGATACATCTCCAGGAGAGTTTATTCACAAGTAAGCTGCTCCCAGATCAAGTGTAGACACATCCAGGGAGACTCTGAGGGTCAGGGGTATGTCAGCAGACCCAATCACAGGCAAGAAAAGAATGCCAGGCAATCCTATCAAGCACTAATTTCCTTTCAGTGTCAAGGTTTATTCTTTTTAGTTACCTGGGTATGCAATCCCTCCATCACTTTCAAAGTGACATTACATTTCAAATGAGCTATAGTTACAAGGTCAAGAACATTTTCTCATGGAATTCTTCTCATGTCATCCAAACCAGTTATGTTCAGCTTTCAAAGCTTTCCAGTTTTCCTTTTCTAACACAGAGCTAAGACTCCAATAATTAACAGTTTGGTATTGTCATAACAGATTACTTTGTCTGTGTATAAATTTGAATATGTGACTGGAGCCAGAGTATGAGAGCTATAGTAGATAGACTGTATGGAGAAAGCTTTCTGCATTGTATGGAGAAGGTTTCCAGATTAATGTATTAAGAATGGAATTTTTAAACAATTTCTGTATGTGCTTTATAGTACTTTTGGACTTTACATTTTGATTACCTGAAATGAAACAGCACAGTTAACTCACTTCTAAAAAAGAAGGAAGGTCAAACAATGCCCATATCAAATAGAAAGATTATTGTCCCTGGGCATATTTTCTATTCTATAACTATATAGCCTCCTGCTCAAGGCAGAATCATCCCTGTCTAAAACTATTCCAAACAAGTGCGGGTCTATCCTGCTCTTGCAAGATAGAGATACCATAATCTGTCTAAGTAATATATTCGTTTCCTTAGCTATCTGCACAGTCAGAAATTTCTTCTTAATATCCAATCCAGCCTAATATCTTTGTTGAAATTGAAGTCTGTTCTTGTTCTGTCCCCTGTGACTGGCAAAAAACGTTATTATGTCTTCTTTATAACCATTCTTCATGTACTTGAATTCTGTTATGAAATCGTCTCTCAAGTCTTCTTTCCTTCAGGATGAAGGATGAAGTTTGGCCAAATGTTATAAGCAGTCTTAGGTCAGGGCATTAAAAAAAAAAAGTCTACCTTGATTACAAAAATTATAGCTAGCATGGGATAGATCTAGCTAACAGCAAATCTGCAGCTCATAACCCTCACCCAGTTATCCATTACTGTATATGTGTGTATAATGCAGACTTTTCTAAATACTCAAGCCAGTTTTTGTGAGGAAAATTGCAAAAACAGAGCTTGCAAAGGTTGACGTAATAATCTTGGTTACAGGGCAGCCTAAGCAGGCCCACCCTTTGGCAGATACAAATCAGCAGTGCACCTGATATATTTCAAAATGTACTTCCTTCCTTTCCCTTTGACACATTAATCTGCTATTTGAGGGGCTAGGAATGCTTCTTCTCCCACACCCTCCCCCTCTTTGTTTTGGCAGATTCCTCATCCTTTTGGCCAGTGCACAGTACAGCCGCACAGCTGAGGATGGGGAAAGTCTACATAGCTGTAAGTTGGCTTAACGGAAAGAATACACACCCTGGAAATTATGGTCTCTCTTTACACTTTTTGCTGAAAAATATCCTTATTTTCTTCATAAAAACATATGAATACTGCTAAACAACTGCTTGCACAATATTTACATGAAGAATTAATTTTGTTTGTTCTCATCACATCTGCTTGAGCAATCATTAAACAACCAGGTATGTAAGGCAGTGTGGTGGTGGCAATGATGCCCCTACCCACTCTGTACAGTTCCAAGAAGTGACAATATTTTTTCAAACAGCCACAGCAGCAAACATTTGATATCCCTGCACACCCTTTTTTTTTTTTAATATGTACAAATCAAGTGATATGACAAATGTCATAAAATCAGTTAAATACTAGGAACAAGGACCATAAATACATGCAATGTAATCTTTTACAACAGGCTTTACAGAAATCAGAAATGTGGGTGCAGGTGGTGGGGACAGGGCCAGAAAACAAAACACCAAGCAGATAGTAAGAAGGTAAACAGTCAAAACTTTGACCTAATTCATACAAATGGAACCTGAATGGGTTAAAAAACAAATAAATGAATTTGTAGGTTTACCATGAGGAGAAAGTGTCTGTTACTGTGCAAAAAATATGTCAAATCTTGTGTCTCAACAGTGAAGTTCCTAGAAGAAAAGGGAATGAAAATGAGAGAGTCTGAAGAAGCTCTGCAAAATGAGTGCAGAACAGAGCTGAAGGAGCCCAGCTGTCCCACAGTACCTTCTCTAGAAATACCCATCTAACCTTAGGCAGCAGAGGATAAAAAGAGCTACAGAGGAAAATCAAATGTAAAGCAGAAGAGCAGGAGTGGGTATACTTCTGTACAGTGTACATATGTGCATGTGTGCACACACATGTACGTGGTTCTTTTTGCTTATGTATAGTGTCACAGGACATCTCGCTGCCCTGCTCCTTAAGGAGGGAAAACTGCTAAAGAAGGAGCCCTAGCAGCGATTAGGCAGCACAGCTGTGGGTTGCCAGGGCAACCAGTGGGGGTCAGCTGACCGAGAGGGGCAGGGCCTGGCTTTCATAAAGCCCAGAGCTAAGGCTAGGTAGGCAGTTCCCTACTAACAGCTAGAGAGGCTGGAGCTCCTGGGAGTGGTGATGCGAGCACCACTCAAGCAGATTGAGGAATGGCAGCTCTGGGACGCGGGAGCAATGTTGTGACAGCCAGACATCCTTAAGTTATAGCCAGGAGGCTCGTGTTTTGTTTCGTTAGTGATTGTATTACACCGGTGGTTTGAGTGAGGTTATTAGGGGAAGAAGGAGGCCTCATAAGGGCCCACAGGGGTGTGGGGCCCTAGCGCCTGGGAGGGTGCGATTCAGCGCCAGGGAGGCGCAGTCTAGCGCCCGTAAGGGTGCAGCTTGCGGGGTGCGTAGACCCCAGCCCAGAGAGGGGCATTTGAAGAGCCCAGGTATGGGCATGGTGAGCCCCAAACGGGGCAGCCATGAGGGGGCACTATGAGCGAGATTACAGAGGAGGCCTGGGAGAGTGGGCATGTATTTTGACATACCAATGTCTAGTACATCTGTTAAGCCTGGGGCGTGGTATTAGGGGTTGGTCGGAGCCACGCGTAGCCCATAAGGCTAGGGTGCCAGTGGAGCACCCATCGAACAGGGAGACCCCAGACAGTCCAGGAGACCACAGGGACAGAAGTCCTGATATGCCGTGCCCAAGGAGGAATAAGGCAGCCTCCCAATATATATCTTTAAGAACAAGATGTGGTGGGCGAGAATAAGAGGGTGCCCTTGAGCCGGCCTAGATGCAGTGAGCGGGACCTCAGGGAAATCATGGCCCTCCTTGGAGGTCCGCCCCGTTACATATAGAAAAAAAATTAAAAATTAAAACAACCCATTTTTACTACCTACAAGGGAAGACTTTTTTGGAGAGAGGTAGTAGATGCCTTGAAACAGATATTGGATTACTTTGGTGATCTCAAAATCGTAACTGATTTGCCCATCCAATGCAAGAATTTGTCATGGGTTTATCAGCTCCTGTATGTTCCAATAAACTGTGCAGAAGCAGCGGAACCTTGTTCTTTTCCATTTATGTTCAGATAGTCCTCCACAGTTCCTGGAGTCTGAATTTTCCAAACTTTCTCCCTACTATACTTTCACTACTATGTACCAGAAATCAAACTGTTGGTTTAACAAATAGCTGGCTGCTGTTTAACCCCTGGTTACATGCCACCTGCTGGGTGTTTCACAGAAGTAAAATGTGGAACAAAGAATGGTTCTGAAACCAGAATTTGATCATGCAACAAAATAGGCCTGAGGATTTTTAAAGGCAACTCCGAAATCAATAAATGCATATGTAGGGGTCAAGGTTAAAGGCTTAGCAGGCACAGACGTATATCTTGGCATATAAAACTTTTTGCCGTGCTGGTACTCTGTGATAGAAGTAGGCAATGACTAGTACTGCAGCAGTGACCTTCATAGTATGGATTATACAAAAATATTGAAAAAGATACGTAAGGGACCATAATATTTGGTTTTCTGACCTGCTATTTGTTTTTGGTCTTTGCACGTATAGGAACCTAGGCAAAAAGTATAGCCTATCATCTAGACCAGGGCTTTCCAAACTGTGGTACGTGTACCCAGTGGCAATATGCAACACATCTCTGGGGGGTATGCGGGATAAATTATGTAACAGCAGATTTAATTTTAATTATAACAATTGTTATTGAAGGAGTAAAAATATAAAAAGTGCGCTGGTAAGTGTACACAGGCAGCTGGTAATTTTGGGGAAAAGTACATAATAAGAGAAAGATTGGGAACTCTGATCTAAACATTCCCTTTTTACATGGTAAATGCTTGTTGGGAAGTTGCGTCCTAAAGCATGCCATACCGTGTTTTTGAATACAATAAAACAAAACAACATAGGCTACATACAGACATTCAGGGAAGTTAGACCACATTAAAAGTAGCCACCCAATGCCAGGGAGTTTGTTTATCTAGGGGTTGGAGAGGATTGGGGGATGCAAGTAGGTTCTAGGGGGCAGATCAGAAGCTCCATGTGGGGTCAGAGGATGCTTAGGGGATTGGGAGGGGGCAGGCAGGGTCACAAGGGGGTTGCTGGAGTTTGACAGAATCAGGGGGCTATTTCCCCCAGGTCTAGGGGATGCTATTTGTAGCCTCCTAGCCTCCCACCCCCAGACAAACAACCCCCACAATGAATCAACCCCCCATCCCACTAGCTCTCCCTTCCGCAGTTATTTCCTCAGTTCCTGGCATCAGTGAACACTGATAAAACCAGAATTGGGACTGGCTTGGTGGGTGGGGTGGTGGGGGAAGTGGGGGAGGGGTCTGAGGGTAGGGGAGAGAGGGGTGCCAGGGAGGGGGCAGAAAAAACATAGCCCTAGGGTTGGGGCTAGTAGCTGGGCTTTGCCAGCCCTGGGCCTGTGCTGGGAACAGTGCAGAAATCCAGTTAAATTGGTCTCACTAGGTCTTAGCTAAGTTACATTACCTGGAAAGTACACTTAACTCAGATCACTGTTGTTTTAATTTTCAGTATTAATGGGGACAGAGCACTGATTCACCAGTTTTTTTATTATGAATTCAGAATGGCTGGAAATCATTCTAGGTACATACCTGGAAAACTGGTTGATTCATCACAATGATATTTCCACTGTTATGATTTACCAAGAACCTCCTTATTACTTACAGGACCAGTATTTAAGGCGGAAATAAAAAGGCAAGATGTTTTTATGCTGTTAAGTGCATTTCCATAATGAAAAGATTAAAAAAAGACAAAAAAAGGACAAAACTTGAGTACAATGCTAAATATGCAGAAAATATTTGATACATTTTACATTACTGCAACATCAGTGCTATCATTTTTCTTGGGCAGCAGTTTTTTCTATATCCTTACATAAACCTGGAGTATGTCCAGATAAACACATTTTTCCTGCAGTCTCTTTTTTCATACTATTTTACTAGAGTCTGCCCAGTTCATCAAATGCTGGATGGCCTACTAATTCCTCTTCATGCTACTTTTCTGAAAATACAGGGGCTTACAAAAATAGTCTTTTTATGCCATATTTCTTCTCTCTTGCTGCACTTTCTATTGAACTGAATGAGAATGCTATTTTGTTTTGGTAGTGAGTGGGAGAAAAAAAGAAACCAGTTGATTGAAGAGATGCTGCGGCATAAAGGACAAGGAAGTCCATCAGGAAAGTCAAAGGGAATCTTAAGGTGGAATAAAAGCCTAGTCTAAAGGAAAGATGATGTTTTTCTTTAAGAAATTCTAATCACCATGATCAAAATATGAACATGCCAGAAAATCTATGAACTTTGAAAATATTTGCAATGAAACACTATTTTTCATATGGAATCAACATACTATCCCTGTCAATACCAATACTGAGCCATCTCATGTTTACAAATATCTATCCTTTAGCAAGATGGGATAGGAAGACAACCAATTGTAAAGTTCTGAAATTAAGATTTCAAACAAAGGAAACTATTTATTTATTTATTTAATTTATTTATTTATTTTATTTATTTATTTTTTTAGATAAGCTTCACAAAAATACACCACATTTTATAACCAACTTCAGGTACAAACCCTTGTATGAGTCACAAGTGTCAGAAGCTGTTCCGGATATTCCAAATATGCAAGCTAAGACTACACACTCTTTAATAGGAGTTCAATAAATTTCCTCCAAATACAGTTTTGATAAGGATTCAACCCTCTACCTCCTCCCTCAATCTTGCAGTAAGTCTCCATAATTTAATGTGAAGTTGGCTTTTAATTGAGGTAAAGTATTGAAATCCTATCATCATTATTGACAGCCTCAAATGGGAAGTGTTTGATGAAATAACAACATTTACAAGGTTAAGTTCAGTTGAAGACTAGCTCACCAGATTTTATGGTACAGTATAGTGTTAGTCTATGACTCTATGTGATTATTGCATGCCATATATAAAGATGATGATTGAATTAATTACTTTTACATAAGTGTTTGGAACCTCGATGGGACATTGATTAGGTAATATGCTAAAACTGTTGAACAACACCATAGCTGACCTACTTTGTAATCCAATTCTCAAAGCAGCAATTCCAACATTTGCCTCAAAAAATTAGTCATTCAGCCAGACCTTTGAAATAATGCCTAACTGTACTACCTCACATCACTTTTTGAAAGGTTGTAAAACTATATTAGCATATCTTAGTTCAAAATGATTACAGGGAAATATAATATAACTTCCCCAATTTGACCTCTAATTAAATTTAATCATGGTCTTATAACATCAAGGCCGTGTTGCACTTTGAGCTGCTCAAATGTTGATTGGTGTTAGTTTTAGCTTGCATTTGAAGCAGTCACACCTTAAAGCTGAAAATCTTCTCTAACTGTCCTGCACCTGCACAGCTGACTTGCCACTAGAGGGCTGGTTGGCAGCGGTCTGACTGGGAGCTACAGCTGTGAATTGTTGCAATAGGGTTGGTGAGCCAGGACAGGCTTCTGCTCTAGGTGAGAGATACGTTGGGGGGCATGAAGCTTGGAGGCAGAGAGTTAATGGGATGCGGTGGGTAATGAAATGGGAAGTGGAAAGGAAATGGGGGTAAGGAAAGGGTGGTGCAAGGAAGAAAGTCAGCTACTAAAGAATAAAATAAAAAAGTAGTTAAAATAATTTTAAAAGAAATAAAGAGGAAGTAAATTAAAGGAGGTCTCATGGTTTAATAAACTGGGAGTTGGAATTGGAGTGCAGGAGGTGGTGGTCATGCTTCCTGGGGTAGATGAGAGGTAGGAGCAGTAAAAAAAGGCAATTTTGGGAGGGCTACTGCCCCTGTCCTCAGAAGGAAGCTCCAGCTCATGGGGACCTGATCTGGCCTTCTATCTTGTTTCCTCACACTCCGTTCACCTCTAGATCCCACTCTAAGACCCAGCCATGCTCTGTGATCTGGCTAGCTGGCATGTGCTCTTCAGGCTGCTTGCAAGGGTTGCTCCCCTGGGGTGGAAAAATTATACCCCTGTGGGCTGGAGGGGGAGTTGGCTTAGTGCCAGTACTGCCTCTTGGGCAGTAGAGTTCAAAGACTGAAAAGTTTGTCTACACAGAACAGGAGGGGAGTGGGGGGGGGGAGGAAAACAGTGCATTGTGGGATGCTAGAGAACTGCAATTCCTGGGCAGTTCTTCTGTAGGGAGTGACCACACATCAACAGAACATGAGCTAAGTAATGTGGATAAGAGCTAAACGTGCCCTGGAATGGTATAACTTCAAGCTGACTAATGTGTGCTTAGAAGTAGTTTAAGGTATTGATATATGGACAATCCAGGTGCTAAGAGCTCGAGGAGTCATCTAAAATTAAATGTATAAACAAGATCCTCAGAATCTCCATCTAATGATACCAGGCAGAAGTCATAGATTACCTAGATGGTGGCAACAAGGGCTCAAGTACTGCACATAGCTGTCTGTTATGTGGTAGGCAGAGTCCCCACACATTCCCACCGTAAAATGTCTCTGGGTGAATTCTGAAGTTGCCTTGAAGAAGCCCAGCTGGATCCCAGTTGGGGAGTGAGAGAATGTGTATGAAGGATACTGCCACTTTCCTGGGCTCTTCATCATTGCAACAGCTTGTGTATGACCCTTCCAGGGGCAGGAAGTCAGCTAGGGTCAAAGGATCCCAGCAAGGTAGATGTCCAAACGTTTCTAAAAAGAGTCCAGAGTAGGTGCTTTTACCACTTCTGGAGGGAGTCTATTCTAGGCCTTGGGAGCTCAGACACTAAAGAAGTTTTTCCTTATGTCCAGCCTGAAATGGGCTTGGAGGAGTTTGGGACCATTTGACTTTGTCATCCCTTGAATCGCTCTGGTGAACAGGTGTTCCCTCAGATCCTGATGTACACCCTTTATATATTTATGGGCAGCCACCAGGTCCCTCCTGAGCCTGCGCTTTTCCAGGCTGAAAAGTCCCATGGCTCTCAGTCTTATCATAGGGCCTGTTCTCCTGCCCTCTGATCATGTGCATGACTCTCCTGTGGACTCCCTCAAACTTTTCCACGTCATTTTTAAATTGTGGAGCTGAGAATTGGATGCAGTGCAGTATTCCAGCTGCAGCCTCACCAAGGTTGAGTACAGCAGGAGGATGACATCCTGTGATTTGATTAAGAAGCATCAATGGATGCAAGCCACAGTTTTGCTCACTCTACCAGCTGCAACATTGCACTGGTGGCTCATATTCATCTTGTGGTCAATCATGACTCCCCCCGTCAAGTCCCTTTCAGCCATGGTACTAGCAAGCATAGCACTGCTGAGTCTACAAGCATGCTGTGGGTTTTTCCCTCCCTTCCCCAAGGTGGAGTACCTTGCATTTCTCAGTGTTGAATGTCATCAGGTTTTTTTCTCCTCATTTTCTGAGCCTGTTGAGGTTAGCCTGGATCACTAGCCTATCCTCAGGTGTGGATGCTTTACCCCAAAGTTTGGTGTCATCAGCCAACTTGTCCTGTCTGCTTCTGACAACAATGTCTAAATTGTTAATAAAGATGTTAAAGAGTATAGGCCCAAGGACAGAGCTTTGGGAGACCCGACTAGTCACCGCGCACCATGATGATTTACTTCCATCGATTACCACTCTCTGGTTCTGACCTCAGAGCTAATTCCCCAGCCATCAGACTGTGGTGTAGCGAAGGACGCAGCTGGCCAATTTTTCTATGAGATCATGGGACACTGGATCAAAGGGTTTTTTTTAAGGACAAGACATACAATGTCAGTCTCTTCTCCCTTGTCCAGGGGATATGTTACCTGGTCATAGAAGGAGATGAGATTGGTCAGTCAAGACTTACCCACAACAAACCCATGCTGGCTATCCCTCAGGATGTTGCTGTCAGCCAGTTTGTCAAGAATGGTCTCTTCGATTTTTTCCAAGATCTTCCCCAGGGTAGAGGTCAGGCTGATAGGCCTGTAGTTCCCTGGGTCTACTTTCCTCCTCTTCTTGAAAACAGGCACCACATTAACTTTCTTCCAATCTTTAGCCACTTCATCTGAGCACCATGAGTTCTCAAAGATCCATGCCAGTGGCTAAACTATGATGCCGGTCAGCTCCTTAAGTACCCTGGGGTGTAAACTGTCCGGGCCAGCTGACTTGAAGGTGTCCAGCCTCTCAAGGTGTCCCTTTACATGGTCTACAGTGATGTAGGGTAGAAATTAATAAAAAAAAAAAAAAAATTCTAGTTTATGAGGGCATAAATACTCTGGCAATCTTGAAACCAGGACTGTACAAGCTAAGAAACCACGAACAAGCATTTTTTCACACACAAATTCACCCATCCACCTCCACAGACCCCCTCCATTTGTTCCTAATCTGTTGGACATCATGAAGAAAAGGGAGATGCTGTGTATCATCCTTATTTAAAGATCAAAGCTAGGAGATCCTGTAGAGTCAAGTTCAATTTCGACTTGGTAGAAATACTTGTCTCACTACCTCCAGTCCAAGCAAACCAGCATGCCTATTTAGACAAGACAGCAGTATCTAATAGTGATTTAAAATAAAGGAGAGTGGGTGACAGTAAAAATACTTAAGAATTACTTACAAATTCTTAAAAAGGAAAGTTAGATGTTGAGTTCTGAAACTATACGCAAAATATATTAAATCTGAAACAATTTTAGTCCTCCTGCCTTGGCTCAGAAAGGTTTAGTGTTCTTTCATCTGGCAAGTCTGTTATCAATATCCCACAAGAATCCCTTGGCTAATGTCCTGATTGTAGTCACGTGCAAAACACATTGTAGACTACTGCTTAAATTTGCTTTACAGAGCTTTAATCACATGTATGCTAAGACCCATTTCCATTGCAACCAAGTCGAAGGGTGTGAGCATTTATGAGAGCGTGTTCATACTACTCAGTCTTCCCCTACAATAAACAGATAGTTAAAAAGTAGTACAACTGATGTCATGCTGTTAACTGAACTAACAGAGTGTGCCTTATGGCTGATAATGAGGTTTTGTTTGCTGAAAGTTTCATGGTAACCAAGGTAATCCTAAAGTACAAAGAGTTCATAATTCACAAGGGTGTATATTGCAAAAACAAAAGGCAAACCACAACATATATGTTACATTTCAAGCTTTAAACCACAAAATGATGTAATAAGAGTTCTTGAAGTGTTATCTGACTCTAGACCTAACAATCAGCATGAGTATGTATTTACTATCTTTTATTCTGGAAAGCATTTAAGGACTAGAAAAAATTGCTGACAGACCCAAATACCTCCTTTTTGTAGGGAAAAAAAACCCAAAAACAACAGGCTGCTGAACAAACTTGGTTCACAAGAAATTTTGAAGAGTGCCTCAACATGACAAACTGCATTTTAAAAGTTTACTTCATTTTACTTATGTGAATAATCTGCTGAATTGATGCATTATACATATGGATGCTAGTTAGCATTTGTAGCCAAAATATTGTCTGTCAATTTGATTTTGCATTGGACTGATAATTGTCCAAATCAAGTGACACATAAGAGAAAAGTTGATAAAACAAATACTTTTTCCCCCTACAGATCATTCTGTAATTGAAAAATTAAGTACTCCTGAATATAAAAATGAATGAACAACAACTTGCTTTCTATCACTCTTTTGCATTAGACTAATCAAACAACAATGGAACCAATATTCATTTAAAACTGCATAATTTTAAATATTATCTGTGCATACCAGCTTCATTAGAATTTTGTTCCTAATGGCATCCCATGGCACAAGAAAACTAAGCTGGTACAATCCAAGTACTTAATACTAGAGTGAAGTAAGCAGTAGGTTTCAAATACAATAGCTCATGATATTCTATCATCTTTCTATACTTAAAATGTTGATTCACTCCAGTGAAGTCTCAGGTTAAGTACAGACATTTGGAGGTGTTAAGGGGAGGTTAAATTGGTTGAAAATAGCTACCCAATATCAGATACTTCAAGATGGGGGGCGGGGGGGGCTAACATGGGGGATGAGGGGCGGGGTGGGGTCAAGCAGGATGACAAAGATTGAGGATCTGCCAGGGGTGGTGGGGCAGAGAATATCTGTGGGTGGGGTAAAAGGCAGGCACTATTTGTGGGAGTGACTGGGGGATCAGAGGGGCAGATGAAATCCACAGAAGATTCCTGGGGTCCAGGAGAGTTTGGCAGGATCAAAGAGACTGACAGGGTCTGCAGTAGGGCTTGCAGGGACAAGGGGCTATTTTTAGCCCCCTCCCACCAACTCCCTCCTGACAAACCTACACTACCATCCCTCCTGCCCCTCCCCGACACCAGACTTGCTCAGCTCTAGCAGTGGCAGCACCTGAAGCAGCTTGCAAGATAGGGCTTAGGGGGACTGGCTGGTATGGTAGCAGTGAGGTGAGGAGCTTGGGGACAAAAAGTAGACTGGTATGCAGCTGTGGGGGGGAGGGGGGAGAGGGTATTGCAAAGCACAGTCCTACTGCTGGGATTCTCAGTTAAGTTCTCCCAGCCCCAGGGCTGCACAGGGAAATTGTACAGTCCATGCCCTGTTTTGACCTAAAATTGAGTGATATCTACAATCAACACTACATCAATCCCAGATTATCTTAAACTGGCTTCCACATTTTTCAGACCCGTTTGTTTATATGGAACTTCTGTACAGTTACAGGGTTAGATTGATGTCTGGTCACTAAGACAGTGTCTGCAAGTGTTGGCACCAGGATGAGTTTATGTTGGGTGGCCATATTGAATCCGATGAACCTCTCTGAATGTCTGTACTTAGCCACAAGAATTACTTTATGTTTGCAGTAACAACACAGAAAGCAGAATGAAGCCTATAAGCTTCCTGGAATCAAAATACCAATTTAAAAGATGATTCAGCCCTTTTCAGGCTCCAAACTAAAACAAAATAAAATAGTTTCTTCAGCACATGAGCACTGAAAGTCTGACACTTCTTATAAGAATAGGGATTCTTGGCCCTCAGAAAAAGTTTACAACCAAATGTTCTTAGTTCTAGTTGAATGTGAGCCAATTTAGTTTTCTAATCAAGGAAGCCTTCAGACCTTGTAGTTTCACATTGCTGAGATGTGAGATTAGGTGACACTAGAAGAATTCCATGAAAGTTTATATTCAGGTTTATTGGTGCAGATCACTCTGGAAACAGAGAAGAAGTGTATGCAATCCACTAGAAATGAAGTTAAAGAAATTATACTGATGAACCCTATATTGGAATCTTAAGTTTTCAAGGAATGTGCATAGCTTTATTAACTATATATAGCCATAAGAAGGATGAAATGAAAGGCAGAAATATAATGGCAGCACTTCCTTAAACAGCAAAATCATTTTTATCAATTGCATTCATTTCCATCACCTCATTTCCCCACTGAAATGAGTCTCAGGTGATTATATAACTTCGAACAGGGCTTTGAAGTACACGCATTAAAATGAAATATTTTAGGGTGAACTTGGATAGCACAAAAATACATATATAATATATTGCAGTTCAAAAGAATCAGGCTGATATGGTTCAAATCCATACTTGTTCAAACTGCAGTTCTGGAGATAATGAACCCCTTCTTAGATCAAATTAATTGTCTGTAAAAATAACAACTGAATTGCAGAAAGATTCTACATTCCTAGCATCTAACATGGCTCCTGGGCATATCATCTTGTAAATTTGGCTATTCTTTGTCCTGTAGGGACTTTAAAATGCTTTTAGAGAATGCTTCTAAACTCTAAGTGGCTAGGCTAGTCATAATGGTTCTATCAATAATACAAATGATCACAGAAATAAGATATATAGGGAAGAAGATAGCCATGGAGAAATAACAGGAAGAAAGAGAGGCAGGAAAAAAGATAAGCCCCTCCCCCCTCCCTTTTAATGAATAATTCCATAAAAAGTGAGATAGATAGTAAAAGGAAAGACATCAAGAGCAAGAAATATGATAGGAGAGGGAAAAGAAGAAAAAAAATCCTCAATTTTACAGAGCACATAATCTGTTGGTGTGTAATATCCCAGCAGAGCCAATATAGGTTAATTCTGTGCCCGGTATTGCCTATTGAGAGAGCTCTCCAAGAGGTCTTGAAGCAGCACAACAATTTGGTGGGGCTGGAGGCAGGTTGAATCAAGGGTGTGTCACTAGATACAACACTATGCTTTAGCAACCCCTAGATCATAGTGACACCAGAAGAATTGATTATCAGCAAAAATCCTGCCGGCATACAGCTATGGATTGCACCTCTTCATTGCCTCAGGCACAGTAAGCTGTTTGGGCTGTACTGGAGTCAATATTAGCTAGCCGACTAGATGAGGTAATTCAGCTTTTTTCAGTTTAGGTTCACCAGCTCTAAATATTCTTTTACTAAAGTATTTGATGAACACCTCAGACATGCACTTCCCCCCCACACCCTCTTTTCACCCTCCTGCCTTCAAAAGATGATAAAATAACAGAAACACTTAAGTATTTATAGCCATACTAAAATTTTATTTTACTCATTTCAACTACCCATGTAGGCACTATCTTTCCAGTTCTGTTTGTTCTTAGCATGGCTCTGTCTTAAGCAGCCTCCTGGTACCACAAAATGCTACATCACCCTTGCAAATAACCCTAGTCAGCATTTTTGGCTCCATAAACAGTAGTCTGAGTTATGGTTCTGAGTTTTTGTAGTTGGTTCCCTCAAAGGATGCTATTTTATGCTTGTTTCTTTTTTCTGATATTCTTTCTTAGTCAGTTTCACCTACCTTTTTATGAAGTGGAAACTATGTTTTTAATAAATTATTGTTTAAGCACCATTCTTGTTGGTGCTAAAAAGACAGGTCCCAGTCCTCTGTGCTGCTGCCCTAAGCATTTTGGGATCTTCACAATGCCTTCTCAGATTACACTCCCACCTGAAAGATGGGGGCCTTGGGAGAAATAAATCCAGGATCCTGGTGTCTTCTAGCCATGCCCCCAATGGTATACCAGACCAGAGAACAAACTGCTTAAAATTCTGTCATTCCCCCACTCACTCCCCCCATAAAATTTTTGGCATGCAAAAGGACGCACAAGTAATTTTGTCATCACTTTATTTCAGATCCTGTATTCATACAGCTCAGGAAAACCAAGAAGACCATATTAGTATATTATAGGTGGCCCTCAACATCTACTAAGCCAGACAGCTCTAACCCAAAGATATAACTAACAAACAGAACAGTTTTTATGCATTTTAATAATAGACGATTTTTTGGGGAGTGCAACAGGGGGCCATCACAAGACTAGTCCCAAAGTCAGCCTGTCCACCTCTCTAGGGCAGTCTGCCATGTCTCATCTGCCACGTCTTGCTGTTTTAAAACCAATATAAAAATATAGGAGGCTGTCCATTAAGTGCCCTGATACTTAGGGCATTATACCAAGCTCCGGCCATCCCCATACCTCGCAGTTGGCATCCAAATTCAATACTAGGTCAGAGGCCCACACTTCCCATTATTACTCTTTGCTGAGCTGCATTCGGCCTCAGGCCCAACTTTGGCCTCAGGCACCCAGAGAATAACCTTGGCCATTATGCCCCCTCACCAGGGCCTCTATTTTTGCCCCCTCATTGGGGCCATAAACTGCTCCCTGAACTCTTTGGAGCTGGCCTGTGCACAGTACTTCAGGCCACTCTTGCAGCCGTTCCAGCCTGCCTACACAAACCCTGCTCTGCACCCATTCAGCGCAGTCCTTCAGGTCACCCATGCACACCCTACTCTGCACAGCCTACTTCTTTTGCTACACCCCTTCACTGAGGCCCCACTCACTGGGGACATTGGGGTCTTATACTCGTGAGGCTCAGGTGTTCGTAAATGTGCCTGTCCCCTTTCTGTCCCTACTACTGGGTTACCCATCAGGTTGTAGGGGCTGAAGCTATAAGGCACCTCATACTCACCTTTTACTAGGGAAGCAACAAGTGCGGCATTTTCTGGGACCAGGTAGCCCACCACTCCATCCTACTCTAGTAGGGTGTAGTTTTCAGTCATTTTCCAGGACCAGGAGCCTCCAGCCATCCTCACAGCTCCTGCCCTGTTCCTCCAAAATGTTGTGAGCAGCAGCACCAGCCAGGCAATGTTCTCCCTACAGCTGCAGCTAGCAAACTGTTGTCTCCCCTCCTCAGACCTGCTCTTATTGCTAGCAGCTGAGCCCTCTTCCCCAATCAGGCAATTCCCTGCTGGCCATGCGACTGCTGTTTGGGGAGTGCAGCAACCTTCAGGGTACTCTGATGCTTGGTCTTACAGGCACCAAAGGTGCTCTGCCTCAGGGAGTATTTTTTTTTTTTTTTTTTGTTATGACCCATATAGTTGGAAGAAGGAAGTTAGAGAAGATTTTGCACATACTCTGCTCTTCCTCAGGTCTTAGAGGGTACAGATAGAAGTGCAGGTCCTCATGTAATGAAGGTTCAGATTTTCACTTTATTGGCCATTTTGAAGTAATCTGTGGCCTTGTACTTGTGTTTGGTCACAGCTATCGATAGCTTCCTGTGGCCAAATCAGGTGAAAATTCTCACTCCTGTCTGCACCCAGAATGGAAGCAGACATGGCTTGAACTAAATAGAAGATTAAAAAATGTATTATTATATATGTAAATAAGAACAGTCATAAGAGCTGTGAAATGCTATAAAAGAAGATCCAGTAGGATAGGTAAACTAATTATCTAATTAGTGGAACAGCATGGACAGTCAAAAAGGAAAAGGTAATTTTTTCCTGTTGAGGGCAGAGACATTTAGTAACTGGTTGAACCTTAAAAACTATTGCCTGCCTGTACTGCATGTTTTTTATTGTCCACCAAGGTAGTGATTTTCTGTCCACTGGAGTGTTTTCTGAAGGTGTTTTGTAGATTTCCTTTGAGCATGAGGATTGAAGTCAGAGGGGAAGTGGTTGTTTTGTGAAAAGAATTCTCCTACTGGTGTTCATGTGTTAATGTCCAATAAAACTGTTGTAAGGTTCTCTCCAGCCCCTAACAAGTATGACACTATGAAAATGAATCACACACCAATACTGAGAAGTACTGAGATACAGATGCATACCTACTTCTGCTCTTTTACTATTCTCCCCTGAACCTGCATGTGGAATGACAGGAGGCTAAGGCTGTCAATACAGTGCAAGAAGCACGTCTATGCAGCCCACCATGAGCTTACAAAGTGAGCAGCCAGACCATGTAATGCTACCAGCTTGACTGAAGTTATAAAGGGTGATAACTTTAGGTGAAGATGTGGGTGCCATTGAATGGTATGACCTATACAAGCCTGCCCGCGCACTGCATAGATACTGCTGTTGCTAACTAGCACTAAAGTATGTGTCACTGCATCTTCCCTATTATTGTTAGCCATGCTAACTGCATTTATGGTAATTCAATTGGGTCTACCCACACTAAGACCATATATTTGCTTGCTGTGCAGATGTACCAGAAGAGCTGGTTCTGATTGACACATATGTATTTAAAAAGGGAATTAAGATTTATTTCCTTTCTATACCTAATATCTATGCTCTAATTTCACTGCCAAAATATCTGCTTAGTTTAGCTATATGCTCTTTACCACACTGCTCTTCCCAGTTTATAAGTTGGGTGGAATTTCTGATGGCTTTGCTGGCTTTTTCCTACTGGCCAACATCCCATGTTTGTAAAGTATCCACGGTAATCTAATTAATCTAAGAATGTTTGTTTTACTGTAATTTTATGTTTCTAGCATCATTGTGACATTGGAAAATGATTAATGTAACTGGCCAGAAGCCTGGGATGCTTTAGCATGAGAAATGCAGACTACAGAAGAAAAATATTTTTGCTTTTCTTCAGTTTGGTGGTTTCTTCTCCCGCACCCCCACCTTCCACCCCCTCTGAAGTATCTGAACTTGCAATCTACTTTTGCTGTCAGTCTTTATTTGAAGAGGCAGCAGCTCAACTGCATCGCATGTTTTTGATAGGAAACACAATCTCCATCCTTATGTTAACTAGCTATTTTCTCTTCAGTAGAGAGACAAACAAAATATATATGATGAATAATAGGGCTGCATGAAACAACACCATTTTATTTTGATTTCCATTTTGCCATTTTGAAGGGACAGTGTTTCATTTAATTTCAAAGCACTGCTCTGTTATATTGCATCAAAACTGTTTTACTCTTTTGATGCGTTTTGATGCAATAATAGGAAATCATGAAAGTGTCTAAAAATTTGTCATTTCATGCCTGATTTGGATGAAACTTGCAGGGATGGTAGCCCCTTCTGAGAGCATGATATCTACCAAGTTTTAAGGAGATAGATGCAGAGCTTTCTGTGAAACAGCATCTCCAACAATTGAAAGGAAAACTAGTATGACTTGCCAGCAACAGTCTTCTATCATCCCACACACAGATCCAAGGGCCATGCCCCTGAAAGGAGCCTGAAACAGCCCTTCAGCCCTCCTGGGGGTACAGGCCCCCAAATCCATGTGCAGGATGACAGCAGGTTGCTGCTGCTGCCTGGGGCAGTGGTGGCAGCAATCTTGCAGTGGCAGCAGCAATCTTCCCTGTCTGCACCTAGCGCTGGTCCCAGGTGGCAGGAGCAGCCTTATGTCATCTCACATGCAGATCTGGGGACCCACAGCCCCAGCAGGGCTGTGGGGCTCTGCCAGAGTCCTTCTGTGGGTGCTGGCCCCCAGATCTCCATGCAGGATAACAGGAGGCTGCTACTGCTGGCTGGGACTGGTGCTGGGCACAGCACATGCCAAGTGCCAGGAAAATTGCTGCTGCCAATGGCCTAAGCCAGAAGTGACAGTATGCTGTCCTCTCATGTGTAGATCTGGGGGCCTGTGCTCCCTGGGAGGGCTGTACCAGACTCCTACCTAGGGGTGCAGGACCCTAGATCTGTGTGGGATGACAGCAGGCTGCTGCTGCCAGCTGGGATTAGCGCTGAAGCCAAGCAAGCCCAGCTTTGAAACTCAAAATGTTTAAAAAATTTTCAAACATTGACTGCTCTCGTTTAGTTTCAAAAAACTGTTTTGAAACTTTTTGTTTGATTTTGATGGTTCGAGCTCAGAACTCATCAAAACAACTTAAAAATGAAACACCTGGTCAAATTTTGAAGAACCCTAATGAATATGTAAGCAATAATAATTCATAAACCAGGTTGCAAGCAGTGGTTCACTTAATCAGACCCTGTCCAAACACCAACTCAAACTGATTCTGAATCTCTTAAGGTTCTTCTCAGCTTGGGTAACTTAGTCCAATTTTATTCTATCAACAGTATGCTGTACCTCATGAAAACCCTACCTACTCCATTTGCTCATATCCTGCAAATGAAAAGCAGTTTAAAATCTGCCAAGAGCACAGATTAATGTGCAACTGTGTGTAGAACTTACAAAAACGGGAATAAATGCAACATGTTTTTTTAGGAGTAAGAAATCACCAATCCTTTTCCTTCTTTTAGAATTGAACTTCACTGCCTGCTCTACTACAGTTCTCCTTACAATGAGTCTTTGGGGTTCATGAAAGCCAAGAACCACTTTTTGATCTGGGGTTCAGCTGTAGATCCCTTTGAGGGTTTTTTTGTTTTGAGTAAAGCCCATAAAAATTAGCCAGTTCTGTTTGTTAGTATTACAGCAGAGGAGATGGGATGCAGTGGTAGTCTGGCTGTTGTGACATTATGGGTGTTGGCAGATGTGCAGCTCCCTACTGTAACTCATGGCACTTTGCAGGAACTGCAATTAGTAATGGCAATTCTCTGGACCCAACAGACATTTGCTGTTGGGTCGAGGGGAATTGAGCTGCAGTTTAAAGTGGCTGTGTGTCTGCAGCAAATCTCCTAGCCCTGTACCTCTTCCTCCCCAGCTCTGGTGCCATCTTAAGAATGGGAGGGGGGAGGAGCCAGAGGGAGCTTGGTCTGGAGTTGTCCTAGCCTGCACTAGTGAGTGGGGTGGATGGATTGGAGCCTCCATACCTCAGGAGGGGGCTGCAATCCACCTGCCTCACTGTCCAGCACAGGCTGGGGAAACCCCCGATAGAACTCCCTCCCCTCCCATTCTGAAGACAGCACCAGGAGCAAGGCTGTGATGTTAATAAAGCCATTCCACTTTGGAGTGCCTTCATCTGAACCAGAGTTCAGCTTGTAGCATGATCGGGCATTTTTAAACCCACACTGTAGCCATGCATTTCTGTATGTATATGGCTGTGCAGAGATTCAAGGGCCTGGTTGTGCAACAAACCATCACTTCTGGCAGCACCCTTAGTATTATTTCATAAAACTCAGATTTTAAAAGCACATAAAACAGCAGAAGTGTAAATTGGTGTTAATCATTTGCTCATAAAGAGTAACACAAGGCTAATATGGTTCTAGCTAATATCATTTGTTAGACAGTCATCATTGTGTTGGAAGAAGAAATGCAAGTTACTCCTGTTGAGAAATATTACTTGTTCCATTATATTGCCATCTAATCAAAGAAAACCTCTCCTTCTCAAGCTGTTCAAAAAGTCTTAAAATGTAAGCAATGACTTAACAATCCTCCAGATCCCATAAGTGTCTCAACCTTCTTCATTAGTGACTGTTGTGAGAGGTGAGAAATTAGTTCTTTCCATACCTACAGCTTCTCTACTAACACTTTAAAAGGAGAAAAATGTGTTTGGATTTTTGGAAAAACTACCATTAGGAGGAAGTGGTTCTCAGAATACCATAAGTCTCTAAACTTATGTCATGTATCCTCATCAGCAAGTCAGATGGTAACAAGCCTCTTACTACATATCAAAGCTATATGTGAATTAAAAGAGCAAAACAATATGCACTATAAATATTAAATCAGTGATTCAGTTCTCTGTCCCCCCCCCCCCCAATTCCATAAGTTGAACTGCAACAGACCCAGAAGTCCAAAGCATTAGATTATTTCCTAGATTCACACCCACGAGTACTGATCTCCTTATGCACCTATTCATGCTAGTATATGATAAAACCTCTATGATGAAGTGCTGTAGAAAGAATTGAATTGCAGACTGAGGTGCTATAGTAAGAAACCAAGATGAGCAACACTGAACAACCTATAAAGTGACTTCCACCTTGTACTAGGTAGAAACAAGTGATGTGTACTTGAAATGAGAGCTTTATATAAAGACACAAATTCTCATTCCAGAGTGATTCAGTAGATGAGGTGTAAATCTTCAAACTGAACTGTAGTGATGTCATCTCTCACTTCTAAGTACTTTATAACAAGACCTTGGCAATGTAAGTAATGATGTTATTGTATTATAAGTAAACCAATATTGTTTGAACAGTTATTATAGGCCTTCCTGCTGCAAGCTAAATGGACTTACCAGCAGATCCTCCTAAAGTTCAAAAGATATAATTTGTAACATGAGGCATATGTCAATAAATAGCTGTACCACTTGCTTCAGCACTGTTTCCCCTTTACGTGAATAATCAGATGATTGCTACCTTAGCCACACTAAACAAATCAATTGTTCTCTGCTATGATTAAAGCAAAACTAGCTCTTTTTCTCACTTGCTTATAAATCATGGACATGTGGCTTTGTTTATAAGATGACTTCTCAGCATTCCAGTATTTCAAAAGAAAAGAAAAGCACAAATTAATTCCTAACTCAGCAAAGTTTTCCCTGCTCATCCTGTTGCTCAGAATCGGACTCAGCCTTAGGAAAAATAGTACCCTGGGTAAATCCAGAGGAGGTGCAGCTCCTATGTATTACTATTCAGGCACCTAAGGGAGTAAATGTTCCATTAATGACCCATTGTTCTTTACTTTACAAGTGTTAACAATCATCTGTCATGTAATTTAGCCACCTAAATAGGGAATACCAGAGCTGTACCTCCTGGCTCCACCCGATCTCTGCCTACAGAGATGTACCACATCACAGGTGCTTCCCTGACCAGGGCACCTGGGACAGCCACACCACTCACCCCTAATGCTGGCTTTGCTCAGACTAGATAGCCCAGGCATCTCAGACAGGTTAATGAACTCAGGTTGCATTATACTGAGGTTAAGGTGAATTCTATAGTCTGGGAGTCTCTTCAGACAATGCCAAAAAATGGAAGTTATGAAAGTAGCAATTGATCCCTTCAATGTTGATTCAGCATCTCCCTTTCAGCAGTCCTCTACATTACTCCTTTACCTCTTACGTAACTCTAGGGAGTGCAGAGATTCACTTCATTCCACCCTCCAGCAGACAGGTTTTATTGGATTTCTTAAGTAACAGAAGCATCTCATTTGTACACTCCAAAGCTTGGTGAATTTTACTTTAGTCATCTCAATCAATATCACACAAGAAGTATGATAGGCAGAGCCAGGGCCTCAGGATTTTCTCCCATTAACCACCCCTTTTGCCTTTAGAAGAATAGATCTCTAAACTGCGTTCAAGTCAACGGCATTCTGATTGATACAGGGTAGTAATTGGGAAGGTTACTTAATTTGTTTTGACAATCATTGACTATTTCTATGCAAGTTTCTGGTGAGCCAAATAGCAACTGCTATTTGTTTTGGGATGCCAAAGATATTCTTTCTTCAAAAATAGTTTCTTGCTAATCTTAAATTAATGAAAACTCAAAGTAGTAATAAGAAACCACATAGCTCTGCCAGCTCAAAGGTCTCATCTAATCTCCGATTTATTTTCAAAAAACATCTTAAATGTAAAATGGATTAAGGAAACATAAAAATAATCTTTTAAGCACACAAAATCATTAACAGAAAGTAAGTTGATTTAAAACAAATGTAATTTAAAAGAGGCTGAGTTTCATTTGTCAAAAGCTTTGTCAAGAATTTTACAGTGCAGAAATCACTGTTGCCTATAATAGCTGATTAAGTCAGCAAGACTCAAAAGCTGCATTCCATACACCTTCGATTTTTTTGCTATAATCCTATAAGTGTGTATAAGGGGTAATCAGCAATATCTTAACTACAGTGGTTGGCAATGTTTTCTGGTGGCAAGCCAAAATGACCCAGTTTGGATCTGAGGGCAGCTAGGCAAAGACCTAACTGTTGCTATCATTTCTCCCTGTCACCCAGCCACAGCCTAGGCAAAGAACCCTGCCACCAAATGGTGCTAAATAGGACTGTGCAAGGCTTCGACTGTGTTTTGGATCCAGAGAAGCTTTGGATGCGTCGGTGTCCAAAGCAGCATGTCTGCATTGAAACACTGGCTTCTGTAGGCTTTCTGAAGCAGTTCAGAAGCTCAAAACCACTTCAGAAAAGCTTTAGAGCTGCTTCAGAGATCCTGCCCTAGGGTATAATGGGGAATCGGTATCTATAGTGTTGTTGTTGTTTTTGTCCGATTTGGATGAAATTTGCAGGGGTGGTAGCCTCTGATGAGAGCAGGAAGTCTACCAAGTTTCAAGAAGGTCGGTGCAGAGGTTCAGGGGGAACTGCACCCCAAATTCTTGGAAAGCAAAGCTTGTGTCACATCTATGTGTTACAACACAGGGGGGTGAAGACTGTAGGAGTGGTGGCCCCTGATGAGGCCATGAAGCCTGCCAAGTTACAAGAAGATAGGTAGAGGGATTTGGGGGCAACTTCACCTCATGTTGCTGACAGGCAAAACTCGCGACAGGTGACACTGTGTGTATTAAGAAACAGCGAGGTGAAACCTGCAGGGATGGTAGCCCCTGCTGTGGCCATGAAGTCTGACAGCTGTGGAGATGTATGCAGGGCTTCTGGGTTCTGGGGCCCTGCACCCCTAGCTGCTGACAGGTAAAACTTGTGACATGGGTGCTTGTGCAACTGACTGTCTGTCGTGGGGAGAACTACTGCAGGCCTGGCTGCTAAGCTACTGTGTTACCAGTTACCAATTAATAATGATTCATTCAGGGTCCAGCTCAATAAACAGTTGCTAGCTAATGTAGTCAGTTAATTAGCAACAATTCACACCTATAAAACCCACACTAAGGAGAGGAAAGAATGAATACAGGTAATTAACTGTCCCAAGACACAGACAGTTAGTTGCACAAGCACCCATGTCATGAGTTTTGACTTTCAGCAGCTAGAGGTGGAGGGCCCCAGAACCCCTGCACTGATCTCCTTGACAGTTGGCAGGTTTTGTGGCCACAGCAGAGGCTATCATCCCTGAAGCTTTCACCCTGCTGCGCCTTAACACACAGTGGCACCCATGTCATGAGTTTTGCCTGTCAGCAGCTTGTGGTGCAGTTCCCCCTAAACCTATGCACTGATCTTCTTGAAACTTGGCAGGGGTTGTGGCCTTTCCAGAGGCTACATTCCTGCAGTTTTCACCTCCCTGTGTTATAACACATATGTGACATGAGTTTTGCTTTCAAGAATTTCAGTTGCAGTTCCTCCCAAACCCCTGCACTAATCCTCTTGAAACTTGGCAGACTTCATGTTCTTAGAAGATTGTACCATCTCTACAAGTTTCAGCCAAATCAGACAAAAAATAAAGTTATTGATATCTCATTGATTCCCCATTATACCCTATGGCTAGATCTCTGAGGTGGTTCCAAAACTTCAGAACCACTTCAGTCAGATCGAAGTGGAAACCCAGTCTGGATTGGATCCCTGGCATCTGAAGCAGCTGGATCTGAAGCCAGAGTAAATAGCTGCCTACTCACACAGGCCTAGTGCTAAAGTCCCTCACCTCTGGAGGCTAAATCCATTGGTGGCACAGGTTGAATCCCGGAGTCAAAGGTTGCCATCCCTTGTTAAGGGTAATTCACCAGTGTAGATCACTGAGATTGTCAGCAATATTTTCTATCACTGTGTTCATGAAACAACATTTCTGTTACTTTTTATGGCTGTTACCCTCTTCTCTTATATCCAGCATCATATTATTTAGAGTAGGCTATTTTCATTGGCATGTATGCAGTATTCCACCATGATCTAGTAGAAACAGCAAGAACTTTATCCAGGACTTTTCATATGGGCTGCCTAAAACATGTTGTTTAAAACCCAAATAAGTGTTTACAAACAAACAATAAAGCAGAATGAGCCTACTTTTACCCAACAGATTTGCTGTTTGAAAGTTTTCAGCAGAAAAAGACCCATGTTTTCTGACCAACTCCAAGTCACATTCATCTACCTTGCTTTCCCAGTACTTCACATGTTACATTAATTAATTATAAAGTAAATACAATAACTGAAAGGCACCAGAAACAAGAAGCAGGAGATGTTCTCATATTCATTAAATAGTTTCAGCTCAAATCCCATTTTAAAGTGGCCAGGAGAAGAGAAGACTAAAGATTATGGACCTTAGTTTCCTATTATATGGGTGTAATGTGCATATAATGGCATTGACTTCAGTAAAAGTAATGGCTGATCTAATTATTTTTGGCTTGAAACATAACAAAATACCAATTTTTAAAACTGCAACCCCCCAGTTTTGACATAAGCTAAAGGATTTATCATTTAATAACATTCAAAAATTAAAATAATATCAGAAGACAGCAGAGTTAAAGGATAACACATCATTATGATTTACCTGTGGATGTATTGCCTGTACACAAATGTATGCAACTTTTGAAACATTTCTACTGCAGAACTAAGTCAGAAGACAAGTCAGATACCATCATGCATATGCCATTGAACAATAATTCTAAAAGTGTTCCTAAAAAAGCCATAAATCATTCTACTTCAAAGAGAACAGGAAGAAATATTCCATTGAATATAGACCTCACAGAGGTCTTGGAATGAGATGATGTGGTTTCTGGATGCCAAACTAGCTGGCATTTGTTTTGAGAACAGAGCTAAAGAAACTATCTCAAATGTTTTCATAATCTAATGGCAGTATCTGCATTGTTAGGTGGTCCTGTTGATAGGGTTTAGCTGTAGGACATCTTGTAATGAATCAGCTCTACCCACATCTCTTGATGGTCTTCCTCTTCATCATGGGACTGTTTCCTGTAATGTGCTCGTATGGACATGCTCTGCAAGCCCTAAGATCGTATGAAATTTAGTGAGAGATGAAGACCCTCAAAATCATGCAGGAAGTGCTCAGCACAGTGTGGAATCGGGTTTGTTGTTGGTTTTTTTTAAATGGAACCCTGGACTTTGATTTGCTCAAGTTGCAGGACTTGTTGAGCTGATAGTTTTAATGAGATGCCTAATGGAGCATAGGTTTACATTTTATTTCATGAAAAACTAATGGCTTAACACAAACATAAGAAAACACAACCTTTTATGTTCAAACTTTGAATTAAGATTAAATACAAAAAAGAATCAAAGAGCATCATGATGACCAAAATTATTCCATTGTTAATAACAGAGTAACCAAAAAGCATTTTTCTTTTCTTGCGTTTAATAAATAATTACCTTAGGAGTTGAAAAATAAACCTGACAAATAGAAATGTGAAAAAATTAAAAAGCAGAACCAGAAACTGGTCAGAAAGCTGGGGGGGGGTTTAATTTGTTAATTTTACAGAGGATTTCATCTTGTAGATTTAAAATATGAACTCAGATTTGTAAATAATGTTTGCAAGTAGAGATGGTGGGGGAAAGGGAAATCTTACCTTTTCTACTTTAGAACTGCTCTTCCAATAACCAGTTCTACCTGAAGTATATTTTTGCCAAAGGCATTTGTCTACTCACATTTTTTTTTCTGGATTGGCTAGAATTATGGGATTGGAAGGGACATCTAGTCCAACTTCCTGCCAGAGGCAGGATCATTTCTGTCCACACCATCTTATATGACTACACTGTCTAAGCTATTAGTAATACTACAGGGTCAACCTGGATACAATCACAAGGCATACTTTAACTTGCTACAAAGGAGGGGGACAATGGTGGCTAGTGAAATATCATTAGCTTTTAATTATTTATATGAAAAAAGAAAGTTCAAAGCATACTGGTTGACTTAGTAAATTTTCATAATTAATTTGCAAGGTGACTTCAGTGGAAATCCGAACCTTTCACATCTCTCTCAGAACTAATTATAGACCTTCAGAGGCCTGTAATATACAAAATACACAAACCTTCAGAGGCAATAATTTACAGGTGCCTCATAAAACATGAGGTATTCCCAGTACACCTACACTGAGATGCATTGTCTCACTGCAGTACACAAACTTCCAAAATCAAAGTCAATGGCAAATATTAGGCCTGTAAATAGGATTTCTATTGTGTCTAGTATATTCCTGTGGTAGAAATAGATGAGGTGTTGAAAAATACCCACCATTAAAAATGGCAAAATACCATTGTGGCATTCATTGATGACACCTTCAGTTAGTCAGCAAAACAAGATAAGAAAAAAATGCTCTCAGTTCGTGAGCTTCCTTGCATCTGTTAATAAAACACAATTAGGAAGGATCTTATCTAAGAACTATTCTCCAAAGAAGCTTCAACTCCTCACAGAGCTACAAAGTTTGAATAAAATGTTCCTATTCCACAACTGGAAGTCGTCTTTTCTCATGGATGGCTCAGCCTGTAATAGTAGAACTTTGCCTAGTGTGACCTAAAACGCCTGCTATATTCAGTCAGGTTTTGTTTTAAGTTATTGAAGTCTCCAAAAATCGTGTTGCGTCTAACAAGATGTCATGACACATTTCAGTGGCAAAAAAATATCCTGTATAAATTAGTGTCACCAAGCATCGCTCAGCTTTCATGAATCCCAATTTCACAGCAAACAAACTACGGGCTCAGCTTACTGCTGAAGAAATTTTTATTTTAGTGTTCTAAAATTTTGGCATTAGATGCACAACACTGTATAGTCCAGCACCAAAAGCCAGTGTTTACATTAAACATGCACTCAAAAATATAGTTGCCTTATAAACTTTAAAATTAAGAATATTTTTTCCCTCATACAACAAAACTAAGACCACATAAAGAGACCCAAGTGTTTGATTTATAAGAGAATATACTTATTACAAAAGTTAAGTTCTAAGCATGTCTGCATGGTCTTACCTATATCAGTTCTGCATGTTAAGGTTGTGATTTTAAGACTTGGAAGCATCCAAGTGCCCAATATGGTTGGGTAGAGGAAAAAAGATGCAAAGACACCTATGCTGGATGCAGCCAGGATGAGCTGCTTAATAAGGCTGTACAAAATGGCACTGTTCCATTTCACCTTGAGTTTCTACAGTTTGAGGAAACAGCATTCTGTTTTTAATTTCATTTAGATTTGAAATAGCCATTCAATTCCATTGACACAGAAAGGCTGTTTTGAAGCTGTTTCAATGTTTCGCTGGGGACAGGAAGTCAGCCCAACTGGGCTGACTCTCCATCCCCAGTGCTAGATCTCACCAGGGATGGGAAGTCAGCCCAGCTGTGCTGACTCCCGCCCCCAGCACAATCTAGCACTGGGGATGGAGAGCCAGCCTAGCTGGGCTGATGCCCACTTCAGGCACAATCTAGTGTGGGGGATGGGAAGTCAACCCAACTGGGTCGACTTCCCACCCCCTACTGAATCTGGCACCGGGGATGGGAAGTCAGCCCAGCTGGACTGACTTCCCTTTCCTGCCACTATGGTCAAAACATTTCAACTTTCAAAATGTTTCAACCAGCCTCATTTTGTTTTGAGGCTATTTCAATGGCCTTTTTTTCACTTCTATTTTGCTGTTTTCACCCCAAAATAAGTTGAAAAATTGTCAAAATGAAATGGACAGTGAAATTTTGCACAGCCATACTGCTTGTTTCCTGAATTAAAGGCATTTGGTGGCTTATCATCACAAAGAAATGTGATTAAGAATTGAGTATATGGCCTGTACTCCATCCTGTGAAAAAGAGGAATACAGGATTGAACATACTTTCCTTCTGGCCAGCACTTCAGTGTTCTCCCATTTTGGCCTTATTCAGATGTATTGCCTTAGTAGTGGCTTTAGGGCAAACCAGGTGTCCCCACCTGGGGACCCAAACTTTATAAAAATAAAAATTAATTACACTAAATATTTGTATTATTAATGTTGTATTAAGATACTTTCACTGCAGTTTCATGGATAAGGCAAAGTGAAATTGAAATCGAAATTGAAAAATGCCTGACTTGCTTATAGGTCATCAGAATTAAGACTCTAAGGGGACCCAAATGACTCTTTCCTGGTGCCCCATCAACCCTAAGGCCGCCACTGACTGCCTTTACTATATTCAAGCTGTTATCAAGTTTTAATTATTAAAATGTGAAATGCTTAAGAAACAAAATGGTTGGAAAATGTCTTTGTCCATCCATTGTTAGATGCAAATTAAAACAAAACCTAAAAACCTTAAAGTGTTTAGAGAACCTTTGGAAAAACCAAGAATTGCAGATAATTCATTCAAACCATATTCAAATGTCATGGTTATAAAACAGGCCTACAAATAGGGAGTAAAAATAATAAAATAAAGTCTTCTGTTTCTTGTAGCATTTCTGATCTAACTAGAATTGCTATTCTTAGGACATTTCAGCAGTTAAGTTTTGAACAAAAGCCAAAAAGCACAGAGAATTGTGACCATGGCAAATATTGGGAATAAAAATTATCTAAACTTCAGGAAAAAGGCGCATGAATTTTGAATTTTCAGTGAAGTTTCAAGTCAGATCTTTCTTAAGTCAAAGGTGTTTGCCTTCCTTGAAGAGCATTAATTTGGCTGGTAGCCAGGATAGTCTTAGAATTCTAAATGTTTAATATTATCTTCTTTTAATTCCATTTGCTTTGGAAGTCTAATGTACTTTTGATAAAACTTACGGTGGAATTCAACTCAGTTACCCAGTTTTCAGTCAAGAGGTATGTCAGCACAATTTGACTAACAACTGTTCATTTACTAGTTTACCTAATCTCCCACCAGCTGAGAATCTGACACCGTTTCTAAATTTACAGGTTTTAGTTTCAAAAATGGAATTACCAGATTTACCAACCAGCAAAGGGTTGTTTTTTTTTATGGCTTTGCTACATTCCATTAGCCTTAGCCTTAAACAATCCTATCCAGTTAGTAATGTTTCCATAGTGACTGAAAGTGCTTCTATAATTTGTGGGTGGGCATGTGTGTATAGGCAGAGACAGAGAGAGAAAGAGAGATCATAAGAGGAGGCATTTGATAACAGGGAGAAGATTCACCAAAAGAGTTTAAATGAAATGTAATCAGTCAACAGGCCAAGGCTTCAGTAGGTGGTAAACATAATTTGCATACTATGTGCACACTAATACACAAAGTATAGTAAAAGCAAGATAATGGCAATGAAAACAATGCTTAAATTTGGACAGCGGGACAAATATCACAAGCAGAACACAACAGTCTGAGACATTAAGACAACTAGTCATTTTTTGTTTTTCCTAGACTTTTTCCCTTTCATATTTTTGAAATCAGGAAAAACAACTAACTATGAGAACCAGTATGCATTTAGTTAATCCAATTAGTTCTACAATCTTCAGTAAAGATATTAACTCTTCTGACGAGCTCTTTGTGAGTAAGTGCTTAAATTCATGGCAAAAATGATGAAACAACCATTGAGTCTTGCTGGTTAACAAAGAAGCCATAAAACACATTAGGAAAAAAAAGGGGGGTTGGTTAGAGCCGTTGTTTGTCAAAATGTCCATTTTGGAACAGTATTTTTCAATTTTCATTTTTATAACATTTTTTTAAAAGGTCAATCTAGGAACAAAATGGACCAGATTATTCAAAGCGATATTTCTGACATTTGCATTGATGGGGGTTTTTTTTGTCAGAATAGGAAACATCTAAAAATTGTAGATTTTCTTGCAAAATTAAAAAGAAAAGAAAAGAAAATACTTACCCTATTGTAAGTTTTGCTCAGGTTACAGCTTTTTTGTAATGCAAGTTAAACAGTAAATCACATGGACCTTGGCACAAAACTACCCTTCTCAGAATTCCAAATAAAATGATACAAATTACACCAGCATATGCAACTCATATCTAGTCCAGTAGAGATGCAAAATTTCTCTTAGGACTTTCTGAGCCTCCATCAAGATTTCCCCAATCTTTGTTTATTCTACACAGTGATATCTGTATTATGGAATGAGGATTTTGGTTCTATCCAAAAGTACCAACTTGAAATATTCTCTTCTCTGTATGACTCTGTTTTGATTACAGGGGTTGGGTGAGTGTAACAGGGATCCTGAGATTCCTGTTACTTTGAGAGAAGCCACAGCAGAAATGTTGGAGCACAGGTTGAAGGGTTGGGTAGAGACAGTGGATTCTGGGCTAGCTACAGGGATGTAGGCAGCCAGGAGCACATTGGCCACAAGTGCCAACTGCCTAGCAGTAGGAGAACAAGGTAGTGCCATGGTCAGGCAGCTCCCATTGGGCCAGAGAAGCAGCAGTAAGCAGTAAGTTGGGTGACACTCCTGCAGCTGGTCAGGGGAGCACCTGTCCAGAATGGGAGAAGGACAGGGGATATAAGCCTAGACCCCTGAGGCAGAGGGGCAGTGCAACCCTGAACTCTCCAAGAAGAGGAGCCCTTGCCAGCTTATACTGGTGAGGAGTGAGAGCTGTAGCACTCCAGTGGACACCCTAGCATGCATCCTGTTACAGTGGGGTAACATGCTTCACATTTTCAATGTTCTATGTACTCTCAACATCGTCTGTATGGAGCAGTCTTCTTCTCAAACCATCTCCTTAATTCAAAATGCTTTAGAAGAAATTGTCTTATTTGGCCACTGTTTCTGTTAAGTTCAGTTCATATCCACTAATTTGGTTTGTAGTGTTTTGTCCTACTGACCTATTTTTGCATCTAAAAACATTAAAATACTTAGCCTTATACACTATGCCAAACAACCTCTCTTCCCATAGTCAAAATAGTAATTCTATGTTCAAAAACATGCAAGACTCAGAAATTCAGCAAATTATACGTTGTAAGTAATACCTAACCCAATTATATTTGTTTTCTTTGACAACAAACCACTAAAGTAGCAGTTGCAACATTGTATTTTCAACTTTACATTCCAAAATAAACTGAAAGAAAGACATGTAAGGACACTCATGGTCGTATTTCCTTACTGAAGTATCTTTCTCAGTGTAGCTGTTATTATGGCTTCCTACGTGCCACTTGAAATGAGAGGAGTTGGAATAACCCACTTACTAGACAAAACTGGGATCTCCATTTTATATATAAAACAAATATCTTTTGGGCATTTATACACATTAGAGATGTGCGAAATTTCACAGTCTGTTTCATTTTGACACAGTTTCAACTCATTTCAAGCTCAAAACAGCAAAACTGAAATGAAACGAAGGGCTTTGAAACAGCCTCAAAACAAAATGAAGCTAGTCAAAACAATTTGAAAGTTTCAAAACGTTTCAAATTTTGAAGCAGCCAGCAGCCGGGTGGTGGAAGAGAGGGGAGAACCAGGGCTGTGCTTCCAGTGGCTCTGCAACCCCAAGTGGCTCAGCCCAGGTGGGGAGTGCAGCCCCGGTGCTCCCCGCCTCCCGTGGCAGGGCTGCAGGAAGCTGATTGCAGTGCAGGGAAAGGGAACTGAGCCTGGGCTCGGTTCCCCTCCTGAGTGCTGCCATCGGGCTGGGGAAGGCAACTCAGCCCAGCCGGGTAGAGTTCCTTTCCCCGGCTCCATCATAGCACTGGGGAGGGGAATTCAGCTCTGCTGGGATAAGTTGCCTTCCCCAGCCCAATTGTAGGGCTGGGAAGGTGAACTGAGCAACCCGGCTCAATTGCATTCCCCAACCCGATCGATCCCAGTGCTGGGGGGTGGGGAACTGAGCCCAGGTTCAGTTTCCTTCTCCAGCTCCCCAGTCCCAGGCAGCAGCACCCAGCTTCCCTCCCTCATCTGGCAGGCAGATCTGGGGCCTGCAACCCCGGAAGGACTGACACAGCCCCTGCAGCCCTCCTGGGGTTGTGGCCCCTTGATCTGCCTCCCAGATGAGAGAGGCTGTTTTGAGCTTCCCCGTTATAGCCTACATGCGAAATGTCAAAACAGTGTCACTGTTTTGATGAAACGAAACAGAACAGCAGTTTCAAATCAAAATGAAATTCAAAACAAAATGCTGTTCCATCATAACCTCAAAATGCAAGTTGAAATGGAATGGTGCTGTTTCATACAGCCCCAATACACATGCTTTAGGACTGGGGGGAAAGGGGCACTTTAATTAGAGTGGCTCTGAAAGCTGCTATAATTAAAGCATCCAGAGCATCACATGCATCAGCATCCTCATGCTGCAAAATGGCAGCAGGGGTGGCTGGAGATGGGGGCCAGTCACTCTGAGCCCTGGTTGGCCTGTTTGCAAGCCAAGGAGGGACTCCTGAAGAGGATAAAAGCAGCAGTTGAACTGGCATGGGGACTGCTGATAGTGACTCCAGGGAATGATGCAGGAGGCCTAAGAAGAACTGGGGTAAGCTGACCCAGCAGAGGGAGCAGAGAGACCCCTCTGAAGAGCCTGAAAGGCCTTGGGAGAAGAAGGCAGCAGCAGTCAGCCATGCCTCCAGCCCTGCAGCAGGTGGAGCAGTGGCCAGGGCTTCGGCCAGAGAGCTGATACCCCAAGGCCCTACTGCAGTGTGCTGGATGTGTTGGGTGTCCCAGAGACTAGGGGTGGTAGTCGGTCCCCCACTCCACTGCAGAGAAGAAGCAGTGGCCAGGAGTATAGGCGGCATCCTTATCCAGAGAAGGGAGCTGGTCCGATGAGTTGAGAAAACCTCTCACCTTCCCTGGGAAAGTGGGACAGCAGTAGGCAAGGCACTGGGATCCTGAGGAGCAGTAGAGCATCAGGATAAGGGTCCCTGGGAGCTCAGGGCCCAGACCAGCGCTTAGAGCAGGATTGGTGAGCCACAAGGCATGTGGGGTGCCCAGTCAGTCATCTGGAGCAGGGGTTTAGAGCAACAACCCCTGCAAGCTGCCTATGCTGCTGATCTTCTACCACTGACTGCCCCAGAGGGGACTCAGTCCTGTTCCTTATTCTGCAGCTGATTGTCATCAGATGGAGTCCCTGAGCTTTGTGCTTGGGTCATGCTGATTGTTGCAGGAGCCTACTTTGTTGCTCGCCTTTTTGGTTGCCACGGAGGATCACCCTTCAGCCTCTTTGGGGGGTTGGGGTTTGATAGAATTTGATTGCTGCAGACCAGAAGAGCTTAACCCATTACAGTCTGTCACTTATTGGGAAGCCTGTTGAAGCTGCAGGGAGTGACCACCTTGCTTCCTTGTGCTAGCACCTCAGCAGTGGCTGAAAGTTGCCAGTTACCCTACCTGTGGTTCTTGAGTCAAGGGTTGACTAATGCATTCTGGTTTGTTTTGTGATTCTGGTTATGCCATTTAAGTTCATTTGTAAACAATCTTTCCTATTATTCTTGTTTTGTAAATAAAGCGTAAAAAGTTAAATCAGTTAAATGTTAGACCTTCTTGGGACCACAGGCTGCTCTGTGGGGAGCAGAGGCCGGCTGGTAAGTAAATTGGTGCTGATTGGAAGCCCTGCTCCACTCTCATCACACCACCCCTGATATTGGGCAGAGGTGGCAACTATTGGTCTGCCACCTGGGTTACAGACTGTTTATTCTGATGTCACTGGCTCATGACTGGTAGTCAGAGTCAGTATCCTGAAGAGCAAAATAAGGGCAGTCAGAAGAGAATACCACAATATTAAACCATCTTTCTTTTTATCTTTAGAGTCAGTTCTTCCAAGACAGGAGACACATTAGTGGGGTAACTTAGAACAACCTCTACTGTTGCAATATCTTTTCTGTGAAGCAACAATTCCATTCTCTAGAGTAGCTGCCAGTCTAGCACCTTAGCCTAAGAACTAAATTAATATTAAATACATAATCTTGAACTAGTCAGTCCGACTCATAAGAACTAAGGCCAGATCTTATTAACTCAAGATAAAATATTGTCTGATACTTCTTGGTAACAGAACTCAAGGCAATCTTCAAGAGGTATTGACCTACCAAAATTTCCTTTTACCACTAATCTAGCTTTAATTATTTCCTTTGAAAAAAGGAAATAATTAACTGAATCTGGGCAACCAGAATAAACCAATCTATCTTCTTCTAATGCTTTAGGTATTAATCAGTTTGAGACCTCACTGGAATCTTTGCCTGTAGGAAGCCTGATCTACACGCAAGTATGCAAAAAGACATCCCTCAAGGAGAGAGGATGAAGTTGGTAGATGCAACAATTTGTTGTCAATTATTCATTCAGTTCTACTAGTGCCATTACAACTCCTGGAAAAGTTGAAATATAGACTTCAGAAGTAATTGCCAGCTTTACCTTTTATATCATGAATCTGTTTACAAAATTTAGTTTACATTACTGCCATTGTGAGAGTCATTAATGTAAGCTAAAATTATTACTAGTACATAATGAAGGTGAGGATTTTTGTGGGTGATTATATTTAATTGAAACAGTTATATAGTTGGAAGGGACACAAAATAGCTGAGAAAGGGTACAATGGCACCCAAAAACTTATGGTTCCCACAGCTATACAGTTCGTAGATCATAGCTACAACATCCTCAAATCTCAGCTTCTCATTTTTCCTATACCATCATTGCTACAACATCATACCAATGCTACCAAGACACAAAAACTAGGAGGAATGTGGCTGTGGGGTGAAGGAAGGTGGTGTTCAGTACAAAATAGCTGTTTTCATACTTTTCATTTATCCAAAGTATAAAATTCAAAAGTGGGAGCAGAAGAGGGAGAGAAAAATGACACAGAAGGTTGTGTCTCCTGCTCTTCATAAATCAAATCAGAGTCAGTAAGTGTACATCTGAAATCAGTATTTGTATCTTCTTCCCATAGTGGTAGTATTAGGAGAAGAGGTTTCAGTTATCCTAAAAGCACTGGCTCTTGTTAGCTCCAATCAAAAAGATGACTTCCCGTATCAAGATGTGTAATATCGTCAACATAAACAAGAAAAAAAAACACAAAAAAACCCCAAAACAAATTAAATCACATAAAGTCACATAAAATTATATGATTCTATGAAATTTTGTAAGCTTTTGTATGTACAGGAGCATCCATTTTAGAGAGACAGAAGCAAGGTTTGTTTGGTAATACCTTTCAGAGGACCTCTGTATAACTGACAGAGATGTTGCACAAGCCTCCAGGCACAAAATACCGTACCTACCCAACATCTCTCCCAACTACACAGATGGTCCCATGAAAGATATGACCAAACAAAAAACTTGCTTTTCACATATCTCCTGGACCATCCTGGCTATACCATAACTATGGCCCCATTTTTTAAAGAACATTTTCTAGTACTTTGCCATGACTAGTTTTAAAATTCTGTGCATGGCATAAATATGAATAAGAAAGTAGTTATGTGAAAATGCTTATGAGAAAGTGTCTGCGCTTGCTCAGCTACCTATGTCAGCACTCTCCAAAACAAAATTTGGCTGCTTGCACATGCCTACATTTGGGTTAACCAATATGTCATTACCCAGGAAAATATTTGTGTCATGATATTTAAGTGCAAGTGTTTATCAAGGAACACTTTCCCTTTTCACACCCTTCCCCTGCCAGTCTGACTCTCAAGCTTCCGTCTTAGCCATCAAAAAGAGCTTCAAATACATAAAAGATTACAACGATGCAGCAATGACATTATGGAAATACCTTGGCTTCCTTACTTATAGCACTTGGAGACTCTTCAAAACTTGGTGGTGCAATTAATGGCCATATTTCAGGCTCACTGTTTATTTTGGTAGGGGAAGTCCTGGAGCATTAAGAGGAGCTTGTTTGCCAAATTTTGAACTTTTAGCACATAGTTGTAACACTGCAACACAGTATTCAAACTATAAAAAGAGTTTGTACATAAGCAAACTCTAGCTTCTGGCTGAAATCACCACAGGCAAAAATAAAGTACTGGGGCTGAATTTAAGTCAATATAACTTTTAAATCACCTGCATATTTTTCTCCCCCACCCCCTGCTCCCTTTTACAGGAAACTATGCAAAACAGAAAAGTGATGCAGCAATATGAAATTAACTCCAGCTTAAGAACAGCATGTTCTCCCAACACCTGTGGAAATGACACACCTCAGCAAATATCCTTGGCATTAACTGTCATTTTAAGATTCTGAGGCAACATACTTTGAGTTTTGTTCCAAGCAGAAGTCCAGGAAGGTCAGGAATAAACTTGTTAGAGACTATGGCTGTGTACACACATTCAAATGATCTGGGAGAATCCTCTCAGGTTTGCTCTCCCAGTGGAGAAATTTACCCTGAGTTGCATGTACCCTGAAAAGCAGAGATCTTGCAGTGCTGACACCGTGCAGCCTGGGGGCAGGAGTGCCCCTGCGCACACAATTCAGCAAGCTGTAGGCTTTCTTAATCTACCTGGTGGCAGATGGCAGGAGTGCATAGGGCAACCCTGATTTGCAGACCCCTGGTCAGCTTAGGGATTGTGAAGGGGGCATGTTCTTCTTCCTGCTAGAGCAGCAGAGTTGAGTGAGTAATACATCGTGTCCCCAGGGGGAGGTAGGGATTCTGGAAGACTCTGTTTTCTTCCTAGAGAAGCCATGGCACATACAGAAATTCACTCTCCCAGGAGAAACTCTCTTCAAAGTGGGTTAACTGTGGTTGTTCTCAGATTATTTTTCTCCTGGAGCAATCATTGCTTTCCTGGGAGAAAAAGTCTGAACATCTGTATATCTGTGGTTTCCCCTGGGAGAGCAGCATTTTTATGAGACCTATGGCACTGGAGACAGAATAGAAAGAATGGGGAAAACCCTTGGTCTTTGCGCTATCATGTCATCTAATCATTATAATTGCCTTGACTTTATCAAGGATAGAAATGACAAAAAACTTGCACTTCCTCGCACCCTAACCAAATCCAGTAAGTATTCTAATTCCCTGAGGCATGAACCTCTAACACTCCCAAAGGAGGCTGTCAGAGGTGCGTTATACAATACTTTTGAGATCTTTGGGTGAAAGTTAATACTTTTGCCTCTAGCACAGGCTCTTTTGTATATTAAATGTACAAGGAAGCTACTACAGCTCTGATTTTTAACCTGGGGTATCCCATGTCTTATATAGCTTTATTTTCCTTTAAAATAAAGTGCTTAGACTAATCTAGATGCTCTAATCCAAGAGTAGGGAGACAGACACTCTCAATGCATAAGATATAGTGGGTGGGGCTGGGGGAGAGCTCAGGTGCTGTGTTGTCTAGAGGCCCCATAGCTCCCACCAGTGTAGCCCCCAGCCACTTAGACCAGGTACAGACATTACACTTTTACTGGTGTAAATGATTGGATAGTGGTCTATACTCCTAACTAGAGGTGCACCAATACATCAGTTCAATATAGGATTGGCACCATTATAAATAAAATTGGCTGCATCATAAATTGGTCTAATGTGGCTGTAAATGCCTGTGCATAGACACAGCCACAGCACCGCACATAGGTGGCAAGGAGCACAGCCCAGCAGCATAGAGAGCTGCGTGCAGCTGTTAAGTCTATTGTGGTGGAAGCGGTGGGGCAGATCAAGGCCCCCACAGTGAGGGAGGGAGTGGGGCTGGGGTAGGCACTGCCCAGCTAGGGAGGGGCAGGCACAGGATGGAACCATGGCTCATCTGGAAGGTGTGGGGTGGGGGTGGCTCCCACCACTGCGCGCACCCTGGGAGGGCATTGTTGGGGGCATGGGACTCCGGATCAGCCCAGGCCTGGGTGGGCTCTTCCTGGTGGTTGCTGGGCCGAGCTGTGCTCAAAGCGGGGCAGGCAGTGGTGCTGGGAGGGGGGTTGGAGGATTCTGCAGTGAATTTTGAGATGGTTTCAGCTCAAACCATAACCCCCTCCCAGCAATGCCACTGTTGCCTGCCCCAGCTCCCGCTGGGAAGAGACCCATGCAGCCCTGGCCCTAGCCCCAGTCCGCAGCTGCAGCCCATCACACACAGATCCAGGGGTCATTCCCCCTCGGTACCCTCCTGGGGTGCAGCCAGCAGCAGAAGCTGCCCCCCCTCCCCACGCCCCACACCCAAATGAGCTGCAGTTTTGTCCCATGCCTGCCCACCCCAGATGGGCAGCGCCTGCTCCAGTCCCTGCCCTAGCCCCAGCCACACTCCCTCACTGCGAGGGCCTTGATCAGCATCCCACACCTCAACCTTCCCTCCTCCCCTTCCACCATAACAGACTTATCAGCCACATGCCACTTCCTATGCTGTACTGGAAATAAGACTAGTATTAGCCAATATGCCTCCTTAAAAATCAGCTATAGGTATTGATTTAAATATTGTTGTCCTCAGTTGTTTGCAATGACTCCTAAAAGTTTAAGATTTCCATTCTGTCTTTTTTTATTTTTTTGGTATGAAGTGTTCAGGATGAAACCCTAGTCCACAAAAAACCTTATCAACTTTTGTTTTGATTCTTAAAAACAATTAAGACAAGCTTTTTAAGTTTTTGATCTGTTCCTGGAATTTATTTCAAGTGCACTTGGACTGATTCATGCGTTTTGAACAAGACTAATGCCAAAGTCATTTTTACATGGTTTTGATATGCAGTGAATTTTAAAGTTACAAACTCAGACTCATGGAAACCAACCCAGGAAATATTTGTGAAGCCACGCTGCTGAGTTCCCAAAGCTTTAGCCATTTTCTTGTTGGAAAGCACAGATTTTCAGAAGCAGCTGAAAATACGTAGTGCTTACAGAATAAAACCCCAAACCAAACTAGCACATAGCTATTTCATGTGAGTTTTATATCCTGAAAATATCATTGCATATTCAGGCTCCTGGTTACTGCCACACACACTAAGGACTCAATGGAGGATGGCAAGCTGCTGTTGTTCAGGATAGATGAAGCTCATATGCTGCTTCTGTAAACTAAACTTTTGCCTAAAGCCTGAGCCCCTGTGGACCCCCAAGTTATAGCTATAGAAAACTAAGGGTTTATAAGAAAATCCCTAACACTGTGCTACCTTTAATCACACAATACTGTGCAAGTCTATTTAGTTTTTAACTAAAGCAAACTTCTATCAGAAGGAAAGCTGTCAATTAGCTGAATCAGCGCTTATTAGTAATCTGCAGTGACTATTTCCATTGCTTTGACACATTTATTTTTGGCACAGTAAAACTGTCTGTGAATCACAGTTAATTGAAACAGATTTTAATTGAAATTTTGTGCACAAGGAAGGAGTATCATTCTCTAGTATTATCTTTTCTTAATAAAAAAAAGTGGCATAATTTTCTGTAGCTGAATTTCATGAAGACTTTAATAAAAGGGATATTTTGCACCTCAGACTCCAGAAAAACCCTACTGGTCTCAATAACATTTATGAGTAAGAAGAGTTTAGGATTGGACACGGATATTTTTCAGTTGCAAGGTGCTGGCTGAACTGGCTGTTAACTTGAACTCTCTAAATGTTAACTTTTGAATTGAATGTAGATAATTGCAACTTTAATCTCTAGTTTACCATCCTTTCTCAGGTTGATTCATACCTTGCTATATGGTTACTCTACTGAATCCAGTGGCTTTACCTTATAGACAAAAAGATACTCCTTGATATGAAAAAGACAGTAAGTTAGGAAGAAAGAAGCAGGCACTGTATTGTGTATAAACCCATAAGAATAAGGTACAAAAAGGGGACTGCCATCAGCTTTATGTCAAATCTGCCCAATAGATATACTTTAAAGTATATCTATTGCAGTTTAAAGAATCTGATATAATCCAGAAAGGTTAAAATGAATATTTTCAACAACACATCTAAAATGATTATTTTTATGCCTACAATTAACTAAAAAACTACACATTTTACTATGAACCTACATTAAAAGCAGCCTGAACTGTCAAACTAACTGGCAAGTCTTCCAAGTTTGGAATTTATACCTAGCACTTGTAAAAAACAGCCTGCATTCTAAACATGCACATTCCCTAACTAACCATATACCCTAAGCATGCCTCTGTAATTGGAACCACACACACACACACACAATGGTTCCAAGCCAGCCTCTGTCTTTCCCAGCCACCCGCTACCTCTAATACAACTTTACTCAAAACCTCAGATCTGATAAATCTACAAACACTTTACAGTATCCTTATCTGAATATCCAAGGCATATACATGGACCAAAGTCAGGATGCCCTAGAGCCATGGGTTAAGTACGTCACAAAAATCCTATTTACCACCAGAATTGAATGGGGAAAGAAAGTTTCTGAGACCCTCAGTTATACAATTCAACTCCCAAACATTGGACTTTTATTTTCTGTGGCCATGTTGTGAAATCCCATTGCTGAATGGGAATCTTTACACAAATGGTTGCTATAGGTTTATCTAGTTAGAATTAGCTCCAAACATCATGGATTGCTCTCAACTCCTAGGTTACTGCTAATGTAGTTTCTTCCATAACAAGGTACTGAATGCTTCAGCCTACACACACACACACACACACACACACACACACACACACACACACACACACACACACACACACACCCCCAATCTGTTCTTGATTTCAGTGAGAAGTAGGCATAAGCTCTAGGGTTCTCTGCAACCAATGCAGTGTCTTTCTAGCCCCCCCAAAAGTGGTTGACAGAATTAAACTACATAAATGTATAGTTCACAGATTCCTAGATTCTAGAGTCAGAAGGGACCGGTAGATCATCGGGTCTGACCCCCTGCTCCAGGCAGGAAAGAAAACTGGGGTTAAGTAACCCCAGCCAGATGCCTGTCCAATCTCCTCTTGAACACCTCCAGGGTAGGCGAAAGCACCACCTCTCTTGGAAGCCCATTCCATATTTTGGCAACCCTTACCATAAAGAATTTCTTCCTTATGTCCAATCTAAATCTATTCTTCTTCAGTTTGTGGCCATTGTTTCTGGTAACCTCGAGGGGCACCGTGGTAAATAGAGTATCCCCTATTCCCTGCTGGCCTGCTCCCCGATGAGTTTGTAGATAGTCACAAGTTTGCCTCTCAGCCTTTTCTTGTGGAGCCTGAAGAGATTCAGGTCCACAAACTGCAAATTGGGAGGTGGCGCTTTCCCTTCCAAGGGAGGTGGCACTTTCTCCTGAGGGATAACAATCAGGCTTCTGGACCAGAAGAAAGTGCTTGCAAGTGGGGGTGATGCCATGGGTGTAACTGCCCCAGATGTTCTCAGTGGAGATCCTCCTCCCATGCCCAAGTGCCTGGATCAGGCCCAGGGTATGGCTCCAGGGTGCAGCTGCCTTCACCATCATGTGGATGATTTCTGTGGAAGGAGACATGAACAGGGACAGCAGGGTTCAGAGTTACCTGGCCAGAGCCCTCCTGCATAGGGCTGCTGCTCTCATGCAGCTCAAGCTGCCCTTTGCAGCCAAGCCTGGTGGGAGGGGATTTGCCATTCTTGCCTCCCCTCTCCGCCCTCCTCCTGGATTCCTTGCTTTGTGGACATGCAGCCCCTGGCAGCAGAGGAGAGCTCTGGCCCTTTCCTTGCAGTGGTCCTTGAAGTTCACACAGCAATGCAGTGGGCCAGAACTCCAGACCCCAGCTGGAGTCTGGAGTCTGTAGCTGCTTGCAGCTTTGCAACTGCCTGCCATATCCACCCCAGGCTCTGGCCAGCTGCTGCCTGACATGGAGCCTAGGAAGTTCACAGTAGGGCTTGCAGCCTCCCTCATGCCTACTGCAAGTAGCCCAAGCTCCATGGCTGGGCAGCAGCTGCCCAGAGCCCGGGCTGGATGTGGTGTGCTGAGCAAAATGGCCTCATGTTTCATGCCCTGATACTGTTTATAAAGAATCTTAATAATCCAGCCTGTCTACAAAGATGGCAAATTTTAATCCATATCATCAATAGGCAATCTTATTTGTAACAAAGCACACACCTATTAAAAACCATTAGATATCCAAGTTGTTCAGCCAATGAGCAATGCTTATATTCAAGAAAAATGGCAGCAGGTTTTCCTTTATGCTCTCAGATCAGTAACAAGGATTCTTTTTTTTTGTATTATCTATTCACAAGGACTCAAAATTGCATTATGGTATCTTAAACCACACAGAAATCTTTCCTTTTGGACTCATTTTTTGCCTGCTATTCCTGCATACTGAATGAATTTTGGGTTAAAGTACAGGCATTCAAAAAGCTTGAGGCAGAATCAATCTAAGTTACTTAGTTTTTTGTAAGCAGTGGAGTTTAGACTGGTAGCGAACAGAAAACACATGGGTCGTTTGGTGGGTGGGGGAAGGGAATCTTAGAACAGGTTTCACCATTTTTAAACCAGTTTGTGTGTGCTGAACGTCTGTTCTGTTATGGGTATATGCCTGTTTCCAATCGCTTATGCTAAAAATATAATGTTTAGTAGTGAGGTCAAAGACATTGTAACTATTTATATCTTAGAAGAACCCTGGAGGCCTTGTGAGTACTGAGTTCCACCATTCAACTGGGGAGTACTTAAATATTTGGCCACTTAATTTTGGTACATTAAGTATGAGAACTCTCCTAGCTTCCACTTGTTCAAGTGACCAGTAGGTGAAATCTGGTCTGGGAGTAATAAATAATCATCATTTGTATGTGGCAACTGCTCTGGATTTCAGTTACCTAGCTAGTAGCCATCAAAATAACCATATGCAATTAAATCAGATAAATAGAGAGCTTCTTTTCTTTATTTCTCAGGTTCCCATTTTTTTTTTCTTTTTAGAAAAATTAGATTTTATGGGGACTAACAAATGTGGGGGAAAATAAAAGAAAGGATGCACTTTACTGGCAGCAGCAGTGTTTTACTTCAACCTGCCTTCACAGGGTCTGTATAGACCAGTGGGGCTTTTTGGCACGTAAGTTAGGCTGATTCAATCACCTATTAGATAAAAGCATCAAAAAGCTCTACTACAGTGCCCAATCTATACAGACATTTGGAAAAGCTGTGTCCAACTAATGTGATGCCTCTATGGTACCATTTTTACTTCATGTCTGAAAGGAACCTATAAGCCAATACAAGTTAGGTGTTATATGCATTTTATGCAACTGGATGATTATTTTACCTGGATGATTATTTTACTTGTTGCAGCTTGAGACGTTTAAGATGTGCTATCTAGTGTGAAGTGGATAGTCCTAGATCTACTCATATTTATATACAGTTATCCCAGTAAAAGTTGTGACAAGTTTTAAAGACACTACTATACAATATATGATCTTAACCAAATTACTATCCTTATCTTGTAGCCAGGAATCTGCTTGCTAAACTGATTTTTGAAAGACCAGAGCTTCACAGAAAAATACATATACAATTGTATCTGAGAACATCTGTATACTTCATAAGGTTGGAAAAAACTGTTACAGGAAACAATATTCCCCATAAGTGTTAAGACACTTTATTAGCTGGGTATGAATTCATGTGCACAATTTCCTCTTTACTTTTCCTAAATGATAAAAAGTCCTGAAAAACTAACTGGTAACACTAAGGTGATTGAATCTGTTCTCTTCTTTTGCCATCAGCTGGATGTTAGTTGTGTATGAAAGTGACAAATGTTACTCTAGTGTCACTTGCTTCTTTAGGCAATTTGTTACTGTAAACCAACTGCACATTGGCTCGTCTCAAGACAATTTGAGTCTTAAACATATGAAGTATCCTTTCAAAATAAAACCCATGAAACATTTCAATGCATATTCTTGAAAAATCTAAAACTCCCAGATGAGTTTTTCAGAGAAGGAGCACAATGTTCTGGCAAATTAGGAGCAACAGTATACATTATTTCCATTATAACTATTGTGACTAGTTCTTGGATACACTTAGCTGAGTATGTCCCCAGCACTGTATTATATTTCTTTATGTGTTATGAATGGGATGGGTTGTACCTGCTATTTCTCTCTCTTACAGTAAAAAGCACACAGCTTTCCATTGGGAAAAAAAAAAGGAATCTTGTAAGTTAGCTCTATGGGATTTTGGAATTCAGTGCACCAAGGGACTTCTATTTTACCATTTTAACTATACCCTACATTTAGTGTATGTTATATTTTTACTGATTTTTGTTAATGTTTTTGTTTTTATGGCTGGAGCTCAATCTCTGGCTGAGCCTGTGCTGAGCACAGACCATTCTTATAATTCTGGCACCACTTTCCCTTTTTCATTCTGGTACCCTTCCCATAGCACTGGAGTTCCTGGCCTGGTCACCCAGCTGTGACAAGGGAGAACTATTTCGAAAGGGGACATGCTGGGTAGACTGGGAAAGGCTGTAGAAGAAGGAATCCTTCTGCAACTTCTTTCCAGTCTGCTCAGCATGCCCCTCTTGGAAACAAAGGCGTTCCAAACAGATCCACTTGACTTATGTAGTGGTTCTGGCTTGGCACCACCCCTGAAAAGACCTCATGGCAATGCAGTGCCATTGTATCCCAGTTGAGAACCACTGTCCAAGGCTGAGGAGGCAGAATGGCCCAGATCCTGAGCTCTGTGCATACTATCCAGGATATAAGTGGATATGGTGTTTATGTTATATTTGGCATTTGTTTTAGTCACAAGGCATAGAATTGGATGAAGGGAAGATGGGAGGCCACTGCAGGTGGGGAAACACTGAAAGCAATAAGATCTTACTTCATAGGAACCTATTATTCTTTGAGTTCTCACTTGAAAGGAAAGGAGAAAGTCATGGCAACAAAATATAACTTGTTCTCAGGGTGGAAGCAATGCTAAAAATAGATGGAAAAAAGAAAATCTACAGGTCTGACCTAGCTATGTACACAGAGAGATTTAGAAAGGCAGAAAGAGATTGTGATTAAGTTGTATGTATTTTGGGGTAGAAGAGTAGAGGACAAGAGTGTGAATATAACAAGGGTTGTTCTTAGCATCTGTTTCCAGTTGTACAGCTGTTAAGCTTAAAATATATTTGCATGACTTAGTTTTTCTATTGCATAGACATTTGGGCTGGAAGGGACCCTGGAGAATCATTGAGTCTAGTCCCCTGTCCCATGGTCAGGAAGTCAGCAGGGATCATAGGATCCCAGCAAGATAATCTATGATCTTTATTTTTTCAATAGAAATATTGTAGCCTAAAAATTGGATAAATTTGTGTTCCATTTATTAAACAAAAATTCCAGGTCATTACATTGTTATGCATGGTGAAATCTCAGATGGAAAAAATGAAATCACCAAAGTGTTTTTAATTTTGAAAAATTCAGCAAACCACTAGTCGTAATAACTATTATTGCAGCATGTAGAAAATATGCAGAAATACTCAGAATTCTCCATAGTCTGAGATTTAAAAGATCTTGACAAACAAAAATAAGTTAAATCTAACTATGTTAGAAAAAATGAGAAAATTGAAGCCTCGACTTCAGACTGTAAAGGCCTTAGAAATTACTGTCCAACACTCCAGCTAATTCAACCAACATAAAGAGATGTTGCATGAGTGCTGTGATTGCCCACCTGCTATCTTGCTTTTCTTCTCATAAAAATGTCTTTTTTGCATCTCTGAAGAAGTACCTTTAAGTAACTAAAATTTTAAGCTGCATTGTGACAAGTCTTTCTTGTGCTTCAGAATGCAAACAAAGTTTAGGTGGTTTTCTCTTTCAGCCTCAGCAACATGACAAATATAAAAGTAAGCAGAGTTATAGTGCCTATGATTTAAGGAAGGGCAGAGGAAAATCTCTACTTATTCCTCAGCTGAGGGGCAAGCGTCCATATCAAACCTAGAGGAAGCACAGCCATGGCATAAACTGTTTCTACATGCCAGTCAGATGAGCTGACCAGCCATCTGTATCCTATTCAAGAGAGTGCAATGAGGGTCTGCAAGCTCTATGCATGTGGGAGGCCATTTCCCAAAGGAAAATCATTAGACTGAGTAATATTGTGAGCCCACAAGGGTACATTTCAGCGTTGAGAACAAATATGGCAGAAAAAATCCAAGAAGAATATATCCATACTAGATAAGAAGGAGCTATTTAAGTGAAACCATCAAGGCTCACTTCTGCTTCTATGACAAGAGGGGACAAAAAAACTCAGGTTTGTAACACTGAGTTCAGAGGAGGACAAATAGCACTAAATCTATTATTAAAGTGAAATGTTTTGCATGTTATATTGCATCTCTTTCCCTGTTCTGGGCAGAGAAAATACAGAAGCTAATCCCCCCTCCCCACAACTCTAATCAGCATATCTTTCTTAAAAAGGCAAGAAAGCTGACTACTGTTAACTGAAGCCTCAAGAAAAAGTCCAAGGCACACCATTTGCAGAAGTCTAGCATTGAAGCAGAAAAAAATGCCAGCAATCACATAAAGGTCCTCATTCCACAGTAAGGATTGCAGTCTTAGCAAGCCAAGTGAACAAGATTTGAAGACAGCAGAAGGATGGCCATTCATACTGAATGTAACTGAAAACTGCAACAGCAGTATTTCCAAAGATTAACAGCGTCAGCAGGACCAGATGAACTTCATCCAGGAGTCATTGTGGGACTCTGGCAAAACTTTTACAAAACTTGTGGCACTTAGGAACGGTCCCTGAAAAATGAAAGGGCCAATATTGTACCTGTCTTCGAGAAGGGCAGGAGAGAGGACCCAGGCAACTATAGGCCAATTAGCTTAACTTCTATCCAAGGGAAATTGCTGGAAAAATTCATCAGAGAGGCTATGTATGATACGCTCACAGAGGGTAGGATTAAGAGTGATAGCCAGCATGGCTTCATCGTGGGCAGGTCTTGTTTTACCAATCTCATCTTCTTTGACCGAGTAACACATCACCCAGATAAGAGAGAGGAGGTCAACACTGAATATCTAGACTTCCAAAAGGCTTTTGATCTGCTATCCCATGATGTTCTCATAGAAAAACTGGAGGATTGTGATCTTAACTGCTCAACAGTTAGGTGGGTAGGAAGCTGGCTGTGGGGTAGGACCTGGAGTTGTAATGACCGGATCTGTATCATCCTGGTGCAAAGCAGCCAGTGGCATCCCTCAGGAGTCTGTGCTTGTCCAGTGCTTTTCAACATCTTTATCAATGATTTGGACATGGGGGTGAAGAGCTCATTGGTCAAGTTTGTGGACAACACCAAGTTGTGGGGGAGAAAGTGATTAGAAAAGTTTTTCTGGAAAAACCAAAAGCAACAACATAAGCAACTCCAAAGATTTCATTTTTTTTACTGTGTTATCCAATAAAAACAAAAAATCCATACAGACCAAGGCAAATCATATAAATAACAGAGCTAAAGCAAACATTTACAGACTACAACTGAGAACTCACAAGTTACTGAGGAACAGACAGTTTGGGCTACTTGGAATGTAGTGATTCTGCACGAGATTTATTGAAAAAAAGCACATACTTTTATGAAATATAGCCCTATTCTTCTGTGTCTCAAAGCCAAAACACAAATCTCTGAAATTCATTTTAAACGTAAGTACTGTATTACTTTAAGGGTCAATACTTTGAGATTGGTCTTTTCTGCCTACAAAGTGTAGAACCAAGAGAAGACCATCAACACTTGTGCATCAGTTACTGTAGAAAAAATCTTTCCTCCCCTCCCCACCATGAAATTTTTCTCTTTCTGAAGACCCCAAGTATCTGCAAATATCAGCAATGATTCAGTCCCATTTCTATTCTACTTGGAGACTTTGGAAGGATTTATACAGCACTTAACATAACCATTCATTAAATATAAGAGTCATCAGAAGGCATTTGTTCTGACGTATCAAGGAGATACTCATTACAAAGCTTAGGCCAGACTTTGCTCCTAGAGGACCTGGAAGAAAATGTCATATTCCTTCAAGGGTCCCATTTCTCTAAATACTTCATGTGTACTGCAAGACCACCAGGTGGTAGACCAAATCTGTCATTTACCCAGTACAGTCCACATTACCTCTACCCCCAAGCCCTCTTCATTTTCTCATGGTTCTCTGTTTTGCAATACTTTGGTTGCCCTGATTGCATGCACTTTTCTTTCCCCTCCCCATATTTTTCAACGAAGTTATTAAGAAACTGGAACCTAAACATGTAAGAAATTACAGGCAAAACCCATAAGCTCCCTTCTCAAAAGAGCTTATGAAGGATTAGAGGGAAACATTCTTGAAATGTGAAGTATGGCTTCAGAGTATTGTGTATTTGCAGCAATAACAAAAAAGCACTATTAGTTCCTAGGTCATTCTTATTGAATACTCTGGCAAACTTGCCAAACTCCTTCCATTCTCACACCCACATGATAGACATGTGAAAGCACTGGTAAATTTTACAGCTATATCTTACACAATCAGCAACTAGCCAGCAGCCACAATAGTTTCCTCAACGTTGTGCTATATGAATAGCATACACCAATGCTAGAAGTTCTTGTGATTCAGCAGCTTCATCTTATCCAATGCAAACACCCTCTCTAAAATCTGAGTTCATGATATTTACCCAGAATGCTGTGAGCCCTGGCTCTGTGCTTTCCTTCTTATTCTGTACTGTGGTGTGAAAATCCACAAACGTTTCAATTTCTCCTCAAGAATATATATTTTAGTCTCAATAAATATAAATCTTCTTTTTCCCACAAGTATTTGTTTAAGATAACAACTCTTTGTTCTAGTTTTATGAAATGTAAACTTTATCTTAATAAACTGAATTAACATCCATTAAGAGAAAATCCTCAGCCCCTATACTTCCATGCTTAGACTTGTACCAATATTTGGGTCATTAGCTAGTATTTCAATTACCATAGTTTATAAGTTGGGACATGTATATTTAACTCATCTCACAAAATAATTTTAATTATTTGTAGAGGGGGTGGGGTAGCACACCAGGAAATATCTTTTTTTTTATTCTTGTTGGTGAACCAGCTAGAGAAACAAGCGGCTAAAGCCTGAAGCTCATGAATCTCATACTTGCAAGCACAACTTAAAATATTTGTGGATTACAAGTTAATCAGTAGACTGTTCAAACAGTGAAGTTTTCTTTATGAAAAATGGGTATATGCAACCATATTCATAATTAATATGCAAAACATTTGGAAAAAGTTTACTTGGTAGTGCTGTTTTGTTCCTTTTTCATTACCTGCTGCATGGTGCAAGAGCTCAAAGGAAGAATTGGAAGGAGAGGGTAGACCTTTATGAAGAATTGCATTTTTCATTCTTCATATGAAGGTCAGTCAGGTTCTTATTTCATTTTCCCTCTGGATCCCCACTACTATTCCATTCAGAAGAAATCAGTCCAAAATTAGCATTTCTGAGAGAAAGTGAAACATCCATTCCTTCCATTTGGGAGCAAATATAAATATTTTAGATATTATTCCCCAGTCTATTACCAGACCGCTCAGTTAATGCATGAAATTACTTGCACGATTGATTAAGGTGTTTCTTGTTTTGGTTTGGTTTAGTTTTTTTAAAAACACACTTGGCTCTTCACTGTGCCCTAACCTGACAACACAATATTGTGAATGGCACAAAAAAATAATTCCCTCCTGTGGTAATTTAGTTTGTGATATTTGCTACTCAAGAGTGTTAAATACATACAACAGTAAAGTCAAATACTGTGGTTAGGTGCCAGGAAGTAATCGCTGATTGTTGAAAGGAGCCCACTGGGTGAAAGGAGGAGGAACTGAAAGCACTTCCCCTTTTTGTCTTTAGGCACAGTATTCAAAGGGGACATTTCATTTCATCTACACAGATGTAAATCTCAGGAATGATGAGAGCAGAAATCTGGGAACAGTTCGTCCATAACTTGTTTTAGTCAAACAGTGATGAAGCAAGAGCAGCCATGGACAAAATATGACTTGAGTGTAATTGTTTATCTTAGATTGTGCTCAACTGGACCAGAGTTGGCAAGCATGAATAGAAAGCAATAGACAAAAACAGAAAAAGCAGTTTTAATTAATACCATTCATTCAGCTGCGTTATGACAGGCCTCTAAACCCTTAATTTCCCTAACCCTATATAAAGTGTTGGAAAAATATGAGCCAACAATACTTCACAAGCAGGTGTTTCTCTCTGGACTCCAGGGTACAAGGAAAAAACAACTGTACTCAGTGAAGCAAGGCACTATTTATTGTGTAATCAACACCACTTTGCATCCCAGCTTTGTTACATAATACTTCTTTTTCCACCCAGATAAAGCTACACAATAAATATGAAACAAAGCAATCATGGTACTAGCTCATGAATTAAGAATACAGCTAAACCAACTGCATATTGCCAGCAATGTAAGCTAAAAGGAATTCTACCAGAAACAAAATATTTACAATTTATATAACAGACTAAGGTCACATCTTGGAGTTACTGAAAAAGTCGTGTGTGCAGTGACACACATACAAAGAAGCAAGAGGAAGACTAGTTTTTTAACTCATGGACTGAACTGGGTCTCAAAAGACCTGGGTTCAAACCTTGGTTCTGCTCAACTTTCTTTAACATTTCTTCCCAGGTGATAATCTAGAATGAGTATAAAGCCTCCTTTTTCCTAATCATTGTCTGGCCACTTAGGGCACATCCAGACAAGCACAGTCATGCAGTGTATGGCAATGCCACATACCACATAGTCCAGCGTTCTGTGCACTGCAAGGGCACACTGCTGGAGCATGCACTGCTCTGGGTTTTTTTTTTTGACCCCTGCATATCCCCCCCCCCCAAAAAAAAAATTAAATAAGTTGGGGGGGGGGGTGCTGCTGAACAGTGGAGCTGGCATACCTGGAGCTGTGTTGGCCAGGCTCCACTCAGCAGGATTGCAGTGGCTGCAGCCCTGGGAGGACCCTAGGACCCCGGTAAGGCTGCTGGGGCCAGCACAGTACTAGCCTCAGCCTCCCCTAATGCCCCTGGGGTAACTTGCTATGCGCTAAATCATGGATGGCATGGACATTCACCAGGGACAATGTGCCACTGCTGCTTGTCTGCTGGGAAACAAATGTCTGTGCATGTCTGGATGCATCCTTAGATTTAAACACTGAAAAAAAATAAATAAAAATGAATGCAATTTAAAGGCAAGGTATTTTGTAAGCAATAGTTTTCATTGGCTGGGAGACACTTAGACAAGCTTTAAAATGCAAAGTTTTCTCTGCAATTGAAGGCTTGCCTAAATCTATCTCAACCAGTCCAGGAAATATACAAAAGTCAAGTATTTTTGTGGATAGTTTCTTTTATGGGACTATCATGACTACTTTGCATCAACACTACTGTGCACACAAGTAGCTTTTCACAAATAAGTTATCACTGACTTCAGTAAGATTATTAAATTAAGCCTACACGTAATAGTTTACAAATATTAGGTTCTTAGATTGAGAAAGCAAGAGAGTGTGAAAGAAAAAGAGAGTGAGAAAGTGCATGGCAGAGTGAGAAAGCAAGAGAGAAACAAACAAACCCCTCCCCCCCAAAAAAAACCAAACCAAACCAAACCAAACCCATACATTAGGGTTGTTTCTTTTGAGGTGCTGGTACAACACAATGCAGCTCAACTTCAACTGAGTCTCCTCAATTGTCATATAAATATTCACATATGCAATTGTGGGCACAGTCCATGGGAGGAATGGATCAGCAAGAAATGGCTCTTTGTTCCTTTTTTAGACAGAGGTGACCTTGATCCATGAAAGGTGTGAAAAGCATTACTTTGCTATATAGGAGTCAAGCAAAGGGAAGCATTCAGATGTTCATTCCTGTGTGAGAAACTTGCTAGAAGTGTTGTGCTACCCTTAAATGTTGTGTTTCTCTCTGCATTTGCCAACAATGGACAGACTCCCAGAGTATGGGGACATTTTTGCCTCCAGAAAATGGATTGGGAGAGCTCTCTTAGGTCACCTACAGCAGCATAAAGATGGCAGTGCTGAAAGAGATTTTCAGTCTGTTTTCTCGGTTTTAGATTCAGTTATTCACATAAGTTGAGTGGAACCATTTCTTTTAAAGTGAACAAAAGAGAAGCCCTGCAATTGATCTAATCTTCACGTCTAATTTCCAGACAACGAGAAGCATGCCATCTTTCCATTATTAAAACAGATGCATTAACCTTGTAAAGATAAGTCAGAAATACTCAGTTAGTTTCATGAAGCCAGCTGTTAGAAACCCTCTGTTTTTTCTAGTTTGCTTTTAATTGATTTAAAATATATTTGATATGTTACTTTCCATACCAAATGTTATCAGAGAGGAGTGGCAGAATAAAAGCAACAAACAAAAAATAATATAAACTCTCTCCCTCCCTTAAAACCAACTGTCCTCCATTTCATTAGCTGGTCAACAAAACAAAGCTTCTGACATTGCAGTAAACTATTTAAAAGTGCATTAGTTATTGTATTTGTTTTCTTATTTGACACCTCATTTTTAGAAAAAAATGCATTGTGTAGTAAGAGAATAAAACATGTTCTGAGGAAACCTCCTCTCAAAGGCAATTACTTCAAGTAGAACTCATTTCTGCTTGAAATTGAGGCAATGTTTATTCACATTGCCTATTTTCTAAATGCAAATATTTAAAACTAAATTTGCAAGAATCCAGTGTTAATTCAACTGGAATGGCAATTGTTTCCATGTTGGTTTGTTTTCAACTTTTGCCCACATTTCTTTACCAATGCAGATACTATTGTTTTATTCGAAGTAATGTAATACATGTAGAAATTAGATTCATGACAGATTTAGATGCAAAATTCCCAATATTTAGCTATCATAATAAATTAAATGCTGTAGACAGAACTGGACAGAGCCCCAGCTGTCAACCGCAGTTAGATTTTTCATTTCTGTAAACAGGATTAGTAAATTTCTCATTTCTCTGTGTGCATGTATATGTACATGGTTACTGCCAGTTTTACTTGGGGAAACTTATTTCTACTGGTTAAAATATAATTCTTTCCATACGATTTATTAGTGTTGTTAGTGTTCAGACTGTAATAAGTTCTTTATCTTGTGGTTCTCTTCAGATTTTGATGTTAGGCAGAAGGAAATTGCAAGACGTATTAGAACTTAAGAACAGTCAACGATTACAAGGCTACAAGTAGCATGGTCACTTTGTCCCTGGTGACCAATAAAGGACGAAGAAAGCCTTTGAAGGGAAAGGCTTTATTTTAGACCCATTAAACTTGAACTAATTTCTAGACATGTATATTGGAGATGCAGGCTGATGTTTTAGTTTTGAGACTACCAGAAGTAGATATCAGAGTTGTCAGCATGGAGAGACAGTTAAATGTGTTCCTATTGATAAGATTATTCAAAAATAAGTTATAAATGAAGGTCAAGGGAAGGAAGTTAATAATTAAGTCCAACAAAACCCTAACCAAATTTTGAAAGGGGGATGAGAAGTGATTACAATAAGAGGAGAAGTAGGAGATGAAAATATGTCACAGAAGACAAGGGCGGTTAAGATGGATAGAAGTGTATTGTCAGTTAAGGCCAAAACATATGAAAACTGATGGGGGGTTGTACGGAGTCAGGTGACAATTCTTCTTAGTTTCAAAGAAAATTATGACCTGATTTCAGCAGGTTCCATTTGCATGGTTGCTAAGTGCCAAGCTACATAGATAAGCTCTCAAGATAAATATGGTACTTACCAATACCAAGAACTCAAACAATTATTCAAACACATAAGAAATCCTTGCCTGAAGGTCAGTACGTTTTGGCCTTTCAGTTGCATAAGCATTTGGTAATCCAGAACCTTTATGCCTCATTAATCCAGCAAACTCATTCTATGATTTTTATCACTGGCGACATGTAGAGAATGTACATGCACCCCGCAAGAGTGCCGGTGTACCTCCTGACAGGCCACATTCCCTGCTCGGGCAATGGGCGGGAGTGGGGGGGAGGGCAGGTGGGCATGCCAGTCAGTGTGATTGGTCACAAGGGAACCCCCCCGCCTCCCCCCGGTTACTAGCCAGTTGCTGGGGGGTGGGGGGACATGTGTCTTCCCTAACTAAGGTGGCACCATTCACCCATGATTTCTATGATTCTATGAGAAGTACTTTCAGATAACTGGGTCTCCTCAGCTGTTCCTGGCTGTCTGGTGGTAGTGGAAGGAACCACTAGTCAATGCTGGAGGGTCTCATGTTTCACAATGGCTATGATAGTATGGTAAGCACTCTTTCTCTCCCCTACTCCCAGTTCCCCCTCCCTCATTTACCAATTAAAACATATCTGACCTGTAGCCAGTCCAACAATAATGTTGGACCTCCTGATGGAGTCTTTAAAAAGTGAAAGATAATATAGCAAGACAGTATCCTATAGAATCCCTCGTACAAAGACTTTTCTTAAATACTAACATTTTGGAAAATAACAATCCTACAGTTAGAAGAGATCTTGAATAATGTCAACAGCTGTTGAATCAGTAGACTCAGTTAATAAGTAGAAACACACTATGGCAAAGCAAAGCATATATTATTACCTGCCACATGATCACTTTTGAACAATTTTAGTTACTTTTATCCAAGTGTTTTGGGCTGTTATAGTGTTCCTTTAAGGAACCTGTAACAATAAGGCTTACAAATAGCATGTGTGCTTGCTACCTATTTTCCTGACCTACAAATATGTTTTTCTTATCTTACATGCAACCTGAGGTCATCTTCATATATGTCTTAGTATGTGCAACTCCAGGCAAAATGATGCTTTAAAAAAAGTTGCATTCATTTCTTGAACTGAATTGCAGAAAGTAATGGGAGAAAATAATCTTTCTAATGCTCAAATATGATTTGATATAGATGAGTCTGTGTGCAAAGAATGTAGTCTAATTTCCCCTGTGGTTCATAGGGCCTCATTCTCTGGATCCCATTTTTGGCTTTTCCGTAGAAACAGATTGTGTGCACACAAACTGAGGAAAAAACTGTGAAGCAAACCACACACAGGTGGATCCAAAATGTGGAATTCATTTAGGGGATTGGGAATGTGCCAGTGTACCTCAAAGGCGGCATGGGTGTCATCTTTACTGAGATTGTGAAACAGCTATTTTCACACATCTCTTGTTAGCCAATAGGAATGCATCTCTGTGAAATTACTGTTTGTAATATGACATGGCCAACAGGGCTCAGTGTATAGATTCTTGAAACTGGCAGTTAAGATTAAAAATACAGAAAATGTTATATTTTAACTCAGATGGGGAGTTAATGCGCTCTTCTGACCCTAAGATATATGGAAAAAATAAAAGATTACTCAGAAGGTTCCAAAGATGAAGTATGTAACAACTGAGAAATAATTTCTACTTAAATTAAGGCTTACTCCTATACTATGTAAAGGGCTACGCGTGCTGCTTGGAAATCCCATGGTTTCTTTGATAACTTTGGGGCAATAAAGTAGCAGCCAAATATTATGTAGCTTGTTAGGCAGGACTACAAGAGCCTTGTTACATGTTACGATGCAAGCTGCTCAAATGCGGCTTAGCTAGGTCAAATTTTGAGCAGTCACATGTTCCGCTTAGTGAGGGTCTGCACCATCTGTGCCAAGGAAGCAAGCAGGGAAAAGTTAACTTACCACCCCATAGCCACCACTTGGTTTGAGCCCAGCCCAGAGAGCAGTGGTGGTGGCTTGGCAGGCAGGTTAACCCTTCCCTGCCTGCTCCCAAAGGACAAACAGTGGAGACAGCCAGAAGCAAGCAAGGGGGTGGGGGGAGGGGACGGGAAAGGCAGTGGGCCCAATCTGGGCCAGTGCGGAAAGGGTGAGGTGTTTAATGTGTAGCCACTCTAGGCTATATGATAATATAACACAAACTGGGGACTACAGATCAGAGAGAAACCTAGGCTGATTGGTGTAATTTTCAAGTCACCTAAAGAGTGTTTAAAACTAGTTTCAGGTGTGAATGTATGGACAATCCAAGAGTTGAGCTCCAAGGGCTGCCTAAGCTTAACATGCAACAAAGCCCAAAATAGCATAACTTCCTCAGAAAGCACAACTTCATTCTCCCCAGTTCTATAAACCAGCCCTTTGCACAAATGGCACAAAAACATGGAGGAGGTAGGAAAGGAAGTTACTGCAATCCCCTTGTATTGCCAGAACCAAGTACCTTAGGTAGCATGGTTGAGTTTATGCTCTGGAACCTTTAGGCAGAACACCATAGGAGTCCTTTTATACTAGACAATTACTCATCCTTCAACATGAAGCATTGATGATCAGCCATGTAAAGAAACTCGCATGCCAACTCAGGAAGTATTCATTGTAATTCCCTGGAGACTCCTATTTCCAAAGTCAAAAGACCCTCTCTGATAAGAGGACTTCATGTTCCTAAGAGTTCCAAGACAGGGGCTTTTACTAGAACATCTTAGGGAATTTCAGGAGTCCTAATGGGACATTAGGAAAGGGAGCCTCTGAGCCAAGCACAGTTACCTTTAGAGAGTTGCATTTGTGATCTCACTAACCATTCAGAGATGTGTATTATCCAAAATGTAGTTAAGCAGAAAATGAATTGTTGAAATTAAATCTTTACCCCCCTACCCCCACCCCAAAATGGCCTAAATGTTATCAAGTATCTCTTTGATGCAATGTCATTAAGCAATACAGATTTTGCACAGCATCAGCAAGTTTAACATTTATAACCATCCTTTTTTTTTTTTTTTTTGCATTGCCATCCTTAAATATGTACTTTACACTGGGAGTGTCAAAACTCACGTGGCCATACCATCTAGATACACAGTGTGTGAGACCAGTTCATGGGCTGGATAAACAGTTGGGGGCCATCTTTATTCATGGGCCTGACTTGGCCCATGAACATTCCTCACTCCATGTAGTATGGGTCTCCTGCTCTAGCTGGTTTGCGGCAGATGTTGCATGGAGTGCGAGTCCCAGACTGGCTGAAGGAAGCACCAGATATTGACATTCAGGGGACCCATGCAGCCCCCTCAACTCCCCAAGAGATGCATGTCAGTGCCAGTGGTTCCCCGCCAGACCAACCTGAAACTGCACTGTATGCAGTGCCTGCCCCAGACTGGTCAGAATGGGTGCTGAATCTGGCATGTAGGGGCTGGCCCTGCATGGGACCAGCAGAAATAGGCAGGAAATATGATCTGTCAGAGAAGAGGCATGTCATTTTTGACAGGCTGCATCTTTGATCTCCCTGCTTTAAACAAAGAAAATGAAGTAGCATAATAAGTCTATTTTAAGATATGCTAAACAGTCATGAACCCAGTTTACCCTGCATAAGATATCAACAAACAACACATGAAGCATCATGCCCTCTTTTTAATTCTTGGAAATACAATCCTGCAATATTAATATTTACTGGTCCCAATGGTCAAATTGTTTATTAATGACTGATACTAGAAGGAATTATATTCCAGTGGGATAGCATCCATCTGCAAGATCTTCGGGCTTTTGTTCTGTAAGAATGAACTGCCTCCTAGCAACATGAGAGGAACAAAAATTCCTTAGAATACTAGACATAGTTTGCCTAATCATTGCAACATTTATTCTAAATAAATGAAAGGAAGTGGCAAAGGGAGTTTTAGATTTTAAAAGTATAATGTGAAGGAAACATGAAAGTCAACTAATTTATTATTGATGGTGAACTTGTTTTTCCAAAAGAGAAGCCAGCCTACAACTCTGATCAACTTGAGTAAGCCCAGAAAAACATTTATACAAATAAAAGCAAGTCCTTTTGCAGTTTTTGTGGTTCTATTTTGGAGCTCAAAAAACCATAATAATCCAAGAGGGATTTCCATATTTGAGGGGTTCTCTCATGATCCAAGCAAGCTTTTTGAGGATTATTCTTTGAAATTTCACTCAGAAGAAGGTCCAGGAAAATTTACTTACTCTCTCCAGATTGAACTCAAAAAAGAAAACAGAAGGACAATGAAAAATCAGTGTTGTAACTTGCATGAGTAGTCTGGATGGCATGAAAATACCCACCGAGCACCTGCCATATTATATACATGTGTGAATTAGTGAAATGCACATCAAGATAAGCAAAATATAACCTAATCTTCAAATTCTGCTGCAAGATGCCAGCTCACATGTCATTGCACAGTGTTGATAAGCTTCACAAGTATGACATCCAACAGCCTTGTGGGAGATAGGAATGAGGAATAATTTCCATATTGCATTGTTCCTTACTGGCTGTGCTGTATGGCACAACACAGAAAGAAGATGTGCTCCTTTCCTTTAGGCCACCTTTCAGTCAGAGCCATACTTTTCCCTAGTGAACTGTTTTTGGAAACAGAAAGTTAACATGCTTTAAAACCTGCCAACTGATCTTTTTTTGAAAAATTAACACTATTAGCAAGATACAAGGAAGCTATCTAGAGATCATTCAGAAGACTCTTCCTCCATGGAAAAAATAACCTCTTGTTCTTTGTATTCCTTGCCTGTGACCACTAAACACATGTATACAGTTAGCAGAGCCTCACATCTTTCAGTGACTAAGGCTAGGTGCAGACATTCAGAAAGCCCAAGGAGGAATTGATCCAAAGTTATACATTTTCTGTAAGCAGTATAGTTTAAATTGGTAGTGAACAGAACACACATTAACCCTTTGGTGGAAGAGAGGTACATCTTAGACTGTTCTGCCATTTTTAAACCAGTCTGTGTGTTGAATTTCTTTTCTGTTCCAAGTATAGACAGGTTTCCAATCACTTATAGCAGTAAATGTGAAATGTCTGTACCTGGTCTGTAGAGCTGGGTTTTTCAGATACAGAAGTGAAGAACTGGTGGGGCTACACCAGTGTCACTAGTTTTGCATTTGGACCCACAACATACATGGTACAACCACTGAGTTAATCAAGGGTGTTGGAGCTTAGTGGATTATAGCTCTATAGTGACATCCACACTATGATGTGAAGGTGTAATTACAACTTCTGTAAGCCTAACCAAAAGCTAACCTTAAAAATAGCTAGTTTTGGTATCAATACACCAGTCTACAGACCACATAATGTTTCTTAGCCTGACATAAATGCCTGAGAATTTACCCAGGATTTGAACCATGTTTCTCAGGCCATGTTGAACCTCATGATTCCAGAAGCCATACTAATATTGGTACCCAAACTAGTTTGGAGATACCTTTGAATTCTTTGTGATAGACATATCCTAGAAGAGGTAAACTACATTCAAGTCAAGGGGTTTTTGTACCCTCACATCTCATTGTTATCTTTCCTCTAGAAGTGGCCAGGACTGAATTGATCCTTTAGAAAAAGTCCATAAACCTCACCCCTGACTAATACTGTCATCTTCAAAATGTGATAAAATGTTTTAAATGAACATGTTTAGTTACAACCACAATAAAAAAAGCACTTCCAAAAAAAAAAAAAAAAAGGAAAGAAAGAAAAAGAAAGAGAGAGAGAACTCCCATATGCTTTCTTTCCTATAGGTAGGGGAGGCTATAATAACCAAAAGAAATTCAGGAAACTGTTTAATCATTCGTGTAATCTGTGACCATGACGGGTATATAGAATGAACATTGAAATGAAAACATCTCATAGCAAATAAGAAAAAAAATGTACCTTCATAGTTCATTACTTCATCCATTTTATCAGTCTTTATCTTACGTTCACATGATTCTGAATTCAGTTTCCCCCTGCCCTCTTCTAGTTAGTTCTGGTGGTGCGGGGCCTCTTGAAATCTGGATGTGAGTAAACTTCCTCATTCACTAGGGAACCACAGATGTTTTTCCATCCCAAGTGATAGTTGACTGTTACTATTCCCCATGAACTTTGGATCCATATATATTAATTCTATCTCTGAACAGCAGTACAAATCGAAGCATGTTTGTGGCAAAACATATGACAAAAATGAATCATTATTTCAACATAAGAGACATATAGACACTAAGGCTGTATCCACATGAGCATGGACATTTGTTTCCCCAGGGACAATTAGCAGTGGGATACATGGGAGGTCCCCAGAAGCTTTACCTTGTCTGGGGACAACTAGTTCCCAGAAGCTTTACCTACTAAGGCCATTGTGTCAATCGGAGCCTGGCTGGCAGCTGGAGTGCAGCTCCAGCCAGCCACATTCCAGTTTTGGGCGGCATGCGCTTTCTCCACAAACACCACCCTATTTTTTTTTTTTTTGCATGGGTTTTTTTGACCCCTGGATATCCAGGAGTCAACACCCCTGACCCCATGCTGCTCCCTTGCAGCGTGGAGAACAGCTGAACATATGCATACCACACGCCACATATTGCACGACTACCCCCATCTGGACACAGTCTAAGAGCACAAACAACTATAGCAACATCTCATCAATGTACATTGATCCGGGGGGTAGGGGACAGACAGACAATTCATTATGCATCCTCTCCCACCCTGCCCATGAAAATACATCTCTGCATTAGCACCTTACCACTGAGTTTCTTTAGCTTAATGGGGAATAGCCAAGCATAGAGTTAAGCAAACTTGGGAGATGACAGTGTTGCTTCCTAGGAAACCAACAACATTTTTATAGGAAATAATGGCATCTTTAAACATTATACTCATTGTTTTGTTTTTTTTAATGAGTGGGAAGAATTTGAAAAAGTGAGAGTTATTTACATAAGCTAGAGCTAGTGATACTGGGGAGTTGCATAAAAAACAGCAGTATATCCTTTGCCCATGAATGCCACTTTGGCTTTTACACAGAGCAGGTGATTTATGGATCGATCCTTAAAAACCATAACAGTTTGTATGCTCTTTATTTTTATGAGAACAAAGTGACTTTAATCATTTTCTTGTGCAAGTTAAAATTTATCAATAGCTTCTTTCCCATTAACTTCAAAAGAATAATGAGATGCGAAATTTATGGACATACTGTTTAAAAAGAGGATTGTTTTTAATGTTTTGTCTTCTATAATGAGACCAGGTGTTTTTGCTGCAGGCTTAGGAGTAATAATGATAAAGCATTTAGTTATCAAAGAGAATCGTTTTTAAAGTGTAATCACTGGACATTATGCTGAAGTGGCCTATAGTTTAAAATAAACAATAAACACTTGTCAAACAATATATTATGCTTTCTCCTATGGAGACTTTCTGAATCCATGTTCTTTGTTTCTTTGGATAGTGTTTTATTATTATTTCCTATGGATTTAACATTTGCAGCAGGTTAAATATATAAATGGGGGGCGGGGGGTTGCTTTGGAAAAAAACTTGGGGCAAAAAGCACCTTTAGGCTATTATCATTCTTCCCAAATTATATGAACAGATATTCCAGGAGTGGGAAGAAGAAATGGAAGGAATGTTTATTCTATCAAAGTACCCACTTTGTCTGTATCAGGAAATACACACAGGAAATGAAGGAAAGATATTAATACTTTTTTGTCAATTCACCTCTCTGAAACTGAAATGCTGTCCAAAAAAGCAAGGGCATACTGCATATGGAAAACCACTTGTCCTCAGAGTTTTAGGAAAATCTCATTATAGAGCTTAATCTTGCTTATCTTGATCTGGCAAATGCTTTCCTAGATGACAGGTAAAGTACTACCAGAATAAACATTTTGCTTTAAAAACTTGATATTATTCCTTAAAAAAATATATCTAAAGATTATACGATTGCTAGTTATCATCCAATTATTCTGTTTAGAATAAAGCCTTCTTACATTTTAGAGGCTGCATACAAAATACTTTTGTCTGAATGCATTACTTTCCATCTGCCTATGCCACCCTAATCTAGTACAAAGTAAAGCCATGGTTAGAAGTGTACCAAACAAGAATAACCTTTCCAAAGTAAATCTTCTTTAAAGAAGGTTTTTTTTTTCTTTTCTCTATTATCAATTCAAAATGAAACATGAGCAGAGTTCTTATGGTGACTGAAATAGAACTATTTGTATCATTTAAGCAATCAACATGACCTACTTTTACAATACACTCCCAAAACTATAATAACTCAAATCAGAGCCTGGCAAGAAGAGTCAGAGGGGACTTGGTGGCAATCTATAAGTATATCAGGGGCATACATCAGGGCCTGGGGGAGCATCTATTTACCAAGGCCCCCCAGGGGAGCACAAGAAATAATAGGAACAAACTGACTGAAGAGCGCTTCAGACTAGACACATGGAAAAACTTCTTTACAAGTTGAGTGCTAAGGACTTGGAACTGGCTCCCCCCAGAGGTTGTACAGTCATCTACCCTGGTGATCTTCAAAAAGTGTCTTGACGTCCATCTTGGACTGATACTCTTTAATGTCTTCATTAGCAACTTGGATGAGGGAGTGAAGTGTACTCTGTCCAAGTTTGTGGATGACACAAAGCTATGGGGAGAAGTGGACACACTGGAGGGCAGGGAACAGCTGGAAGCAGACCTGGACAGGTTGGACAAATGGGCAGAAAACAACAGAATGCAGTTCAAAAAGGAGAAATGTAAAGTGCTGCACCAAGGGAGGAAAAATGTCCAGCACACCTACTGCCTAGGGAATAACCTCCTGGGTGGCATGGAAGTGGAAAGGGATCTTGGAGTCCTAATTGACTCCAAGATGAACATGAGTAGGCAGTGTGACAAAGCCATCAGAAAAGCTAATGGCACTTTATCATGCATCAGCAGATGCATGACAAATAGATCCAAAGAGGTGATACTTCCCCTCTATCGGGCACTGGTC
>JAGPOW010003316.1:32221934-32261990 GCA_030014935.1 Caiman crocodilus
CCATCAGAAAAGCTAATGGCACTTTATCATGCATCAGCAGATGCATGACAAATAGATCCAAAGAGGTGATACTTCCCCTCTATCGGGCACTGGTCAGACTGCAGCTGGAGTACTGTGTACAATTCTGGGCACCGCGCTTCAAGAGGGATGCGGATAACCTGGAGAGGGTCCAGAAAAGGGACGCTTATATGGTTAAGGGCTTGTAGACTAAGCCCTACAAGGAGAGACTAGAGAACCTGGACCTTTTCAGCCTCTGCAAGGGAAGGTTGAGAGGTGACCTTGTGGCTGCCTATAAGTTCATCACAGGGGCACAGAAGGGAATTGGCGAGGTTTTATTCACCAAGGCGCCCCTGGGGGTTACAAGAAATAATGGTCACAAGCTAGCAGAGAGTGGATTTAGACTGGACATTACGAAGAACTTCTTCACTGTCAGAGTGGCCAAGGTCTAGATCGGGTGCTCTCCCCTACCCTGGGGGTCTTCAAGAGAGGGTTAGATAGGCATCTAGCTGGGGTCATCTAGACCCAGCACTCTTTCTTGCCTATGCAGGGGGTGGGTCTCAATGATCTATTGAGGTCCCTTCCGACCCTAACATCTATGAATCTTGCTTGGGTAATCTGATCCCAACAGTCTTTCCTGCTTATGTGCAGGAAAGCTGGACCCAATGACCTTTAAGGTCCCTTCCAGCCCCTATGAAACCCTATCACAAGGATAACAGAATCCTTCTGAACATTCACCTACAGCCTTCAGGTCAAATATTTTTGACACATCACCTCCAACTCCTCCTGAAAAATGATGTCCATCTCAAGGCAGCACAGGGGGCTTGCATCCTGCAACTTTCGCCACCCCCACCCCAACATCTAGGTCTCAGAACAGACTGAGATACAAGCTGTACCCCTCACCAACACAGACTAAATCATCACTGGACCAAACAATGTGGATAACCTCTGAGGTTCATTTCACCTGCTCTTCTACCAGCACCATATATGGCGCATCACCTGCTTACAGTGTCCCTTTACTGTCTATATTAAGTAGGGTAATCCCTACATGAAATAAAATGAATGGAGACTGATTTGACATTAATTTCAGAAATAGAGAAACATCCATGACACAGCACTTTAACCTCAGAGTCGCTCTTTTTAAGAAACAAAAAACTTTAAAAACCAACCTGAATGTAAAACAGGGGAACAAGAAGTCGTCCACAGGCTGATTGTATAAGCATGGCTGACTGGGACTATGGATTTTTATGCCATTACATAAGCTAGCTGTGTCTCTTAGTGGGATAACTTCCTTGTTTATTACTATTGACCTGTACAACACACTGTCACTCATCGTTAGTGCCCCCTCCCCTTATCTTTTATATTTAAATTCTCTTCTATTTAGTAGCCAGTTCATTCATAGCATCTGAAAAAGTAGACTGTCACTTATGAAAGCTAACCAGTTAGCTCTGAACTAGTTAGTCTCTAAGGGCATTTTAATACATGCTCAGGAGTGAGAGGTTGGTGCTTTAATTAGAGTAGCTTTGAGAGCTGCTCTAATTGAAGTGCTGGCAGAATCCTGTTTCATACTCCTTTTTCAAAAGGCCAAAACTGTTCCTATAACAGCAGGTACCAGAGTTCTCTTTGTTTCTTTCATGTATGAATTAGGCTACATATTCTGTCAGTGTCCCTGTGCTTCAAAATGGCAGTAGGGGTGCTTTAACTAAAGCTTTTTCAATGAGCTTTAGTTAAAAAGTGCCCGTCACCATTTTGAAGTGCAGAGATGCTGATGCACAAGACATGGAGCAGTCAAGTAAAGAATGAACAATATAGTGATACTTGGATGTTCCCATTCAGATTAAAAAAGGGAGTACATAATAATATAGTCCTGGATCTTCAGTGCTTAAAGCAATCAAAATAAATTGGTTTTGCATACTCACTAAATATATTTTCACAGGTGCTTTGAACTTTCAGTGAAAGAACAAAATAGTTACTATGGGAGGAAAAACTAAGTTCCATAATAAAGATTGTTAGGTAGGCCCCGGTTATATAATTCCAAAAAAATCGATTTTGTTCAAGTAGCATCTTCTACGGTTTCCCACACACACATCTAATTGTATGGATTGATCCATTTCTTTAGTCTTTACTTGAACTTGTGTTTAAAAGTATTATTTGATGGAATTTTATGGATTAAAACAATGCCAATTCTGCCTAGCTCTATATGTTAAAAATGTAATGTCCTTTTACATTTCCTTTTTTCCAGGATGTCTGTTTCAAAATGTCAATATTTTGTCTGAGGTCAAGTTATCTCTATTCTTCTACATGTGAACACATTATCTCCTAGAAGAAAACTAATTTGTCATCAGCACTGCTCAGTTATTTTGATCAGCGATCACTTCGGTTAACACTGGCAAACTGCTGTCATGTCTAAATGAATCCCACCCTTTGAACTTTAAGAAGTGGAAACATGCATTAATTTTCTCTATGTCCTGCAAGACCTTTTTGTTGCAATGAGACTAAGGCTGAAGAGTTGAGACTTCCACTAATTATTTCAGAAGGCGCGTTTGTGCAGAGCAGGAAGTGGAAAGTCTTTTTAAAGGTGAGAAACAGGTCTCTGAAACAATGAGGCCAACACAGGAAAATTCATTTAACCTTGATACTATCCTGGGGAACGGGAGTGCTGGGACTAGAGGTGAAAGAGGAAGTTTAATGCAATACATTGGCCTAAATACATGTATGAGAAAACTTCATTCATTCTCCTGCTGATTCCCTTTAAAGGATTTTTTGCTATGTTGAGTTTTGGTGGATATTCTATCCCAGAGGAGCTGGGGCAAAATGGGAAGGGGGGGTCAACTGAATATCAGTTGGCAAAAGGAAATTTTGCCTAGCGATTGCTCAGTGAGTGCCTCCTCTCTCCTGTACAGCCCTATAAAGGGGTGGAGAGGAACAAAACCTACATACAGGTGAAAGCAATGCAAAGTGAACTCTTGTAGACATGTCCTGTATTCCAAAAGAGACATGCATCATGGAACAGGGACAAGCAGCACACACGCACAGAAGCAAGCTGCTTATCCCTCTTCAAGGGTGCTTTTGTAAGCGTTAGGTACTTGTATTTGATACTCTTTTACCAGAGTACCAAGCACCTGATTTTAGTGCATCTCTCCCCAGTCACACTTGTGAAGTACAGAAGTGCCATCATCCTCATTTAACAGATGAGGAACTAAAGGCTAAAAGGGGAAGGAGACTTACCAATTTCTTACACAATTGGCCTGTAGCTTAACAGGCAACTGACTGGAGGGGTCCTACGTTCCTACATCAAACAGTGCCCGCAATTATTCTCCTTAAAAAAAAATGTCTTTCCATGTTGCCCAAGGGCTAGTATGGCTCCTACATGACCCAGCATAAAATGAGAGACATTACATAATGTTAAAGCTAGCCATGCATAGAAAGTATAGTACTAATTATTGTTCAGTATTTTAAAACTGAGAAAAAAGGCTTTGAGAAGTATTATTTTTATTTTTCATGGGAAATGCGGAAACACATCAAGAACAAGAAGGTGAAGGATGTTATTCAGGGCAGAAATCAAGCCAACAATATAGTTCACTAAGTATCCATGAGAAATAGTAAAGGTGATCCAGGTTTGCATCCTTTATTTTTTGTGTCCACAAAAACTAGTGTTAAAAAAAGTTTAAATCCTATTTCAATGCCTTGGATAGTCCTCCCACAACACAGATTCATTTTTTATGAAACTCCACTTGTATTTTCCAAATAAAGAAAAATATGTGCTATATACATTAAAGCTTGAAGTCCCATTTGCATTAAAATTAAGCCTGGCCTTTATGCCTATGTTAAAACCTCTTCCTGTCTATACTGCCTTTATCATTTTTGTTCCTTTGCTTTGCCTACTCCTTACTTTGTTTTTACTCTTTTTCTTTCTTCTGTTTTGCTACCAAAAAGCATTATGAGGGTATCAAATTTGCAATCCATTGTCGTTAACTTTTTGAACTATGGGTTTGTAATTATGCAAACTGGCTTTGCCTAGTCTAAATAATATACTTCTAAAATAAGTCGTAAAAAAAATCAATATGATTATTTTAAGCAATGATCTCTTATAATTAAGAACCTGTCATAACTATGGCTTGTCTGTATTTGAAACTTCAATTGTGCTAACACACGACCAACAAACAATTAGCATTTTAGTTATCATGTTTAAACCTTAATAATGATATAATTTTAGCCACAAAAGCTTATGTTTTGCCTGGTTGGACATACTGTGGTGAAAATATGCAAGGACTCAAGTTTCACAAATCATGGCAGAGCTCAAATTCCTGATTTTCCTGTAGGCTGGGCCTTACTGAAGAGATAACAATATTTTTCACCAAACCCCTCCCCCACCTCCAAAAAGAAAAAAAAAAAGAAAGAAAGAAAATCTAGAGCTTCAGATTCATTCAAAGTTAATGACAGAAAAGGCCTTGCTAATCAACAGAAGCAAGCCTTTGTTTTTTTGATAATACATTATATCAGATCAACTATACACAAGGGAGAGATGTTAACTGAGGCCTCCATCTACACATTACACTTAAGGTGTGATTAACCAGTTAATCAGGTGTTAAGTGGTCACCCAGACATACCTTCAGTCAATTGCTGGCATGATAAAAAGTTGAATAAGCTACAAAGTGATTATGATTACACAAAACGTGTAATCACTTTGTAGCGGCTTCCTATCATGTTATTAATTGAACAGGTAGCCAGGGGCATTAGGACCGTGTGAAACTGTGGGTGCTGATTTGAGTCAAAGGAGATTCAGCCTGATTTGGCAGCCAAATCTTCAAATCTGAAATGAATCCGGAGACCAATAAAAAGGTCCAAATCAATTCGAAAAGCATCAGAGATTTAGGGAGCTGGACCTGGACTTTGTCCCATAGTTGGAGGTGGGATGGAGAAGCTGGAGGAGGGAGGAGCCATGGGGGCACCCCCACCAGCTCCCCCAGGCCCCCCCTGAGCACTTCCCCCTCCCCCCCCCACTCCTCCCTGCCTTGGCTGCTCTGGGGCTGGGTGATGCAGCCATTGATGGGGCTGGGAGAGTGGGCAGGGGATGGAGCCTGTTTAATTCAGAGATTTAGCTGATTCTGTGACAGCTGAATCTTTGAATCAGATAAGGCCAAATTGATTTGGGACAGTGATTAGAATCACTGAATCAAATCACTGTCCCCCGAACTGGCCAAATCTGAAGCAAATACTAGCTTCTTTACCCAGGTCTAAGAGGCATCTGTGACTGGGAGCCCTAGCAGCTAATCTGAGCTCCCAGCTGGGGAAGCCCCATGTGCACCCCCAAGCCTGGGAGCCTCATCACCTGACAGGTCTCCCAATCAGGAGGAGAGACAGTGCTCTCTATGGATTCCTGCAGCTGGGAGACTGCAGCTGACCAGTGTCCCACCTGCAGGTGTGCACCACTTAAATGTGACTAACTGATTAATCATACATTAAGTGCAACATGCAGATGGGGCCCCACTTAACATCATTCCCTATTATATAGCTGATAAAATAGCTATGGGGGGTTGATAAAATGAATTACCAAAAATAGCCTTAATTCTACTTCTCAATGGCATTTCCTCTTCTATGGTTAACCCTGAAGGTGTCGGAAACTTCAGATTTTGAAAATAAAGATATTGGAATTTGGACTTAGTTAAAAAATTAGTTTTTTGCCAACATAAAAATGAGGGGTACAAACCTGGATCAGCTTTACTGGAGCAAACCAGTTGACTAAGGGGTCTCCCAGCTGAAGGAGCTTGCTTTTCGGCAGTGCGGGGTGGGGGCGGGGAGGGCTTGGTTTCCCTGCATCAGCAGGGCTCCCCTGCACCAGCAGTAAGGCATGATGGGATCACTCACTGGATCTCACAATCACTCCTCCTGCCATGCATGTGTAGCATGGTAGGACATGATTAACTGGATGGCACATGAGATCCCATCACCCCTTGACCTGCATGTGTAGAGGAGCCCAAAAGCTTTTAAAAATGAAGTGCCCTTCTTCAGGTCCGGCCCAGGTCTGACCAAGTTTTTTTCCAAAGGTGAAGTACAAACATTCTGTTTCTACCAAGAAAATTGCATTTCTCCCAACAGAAACCTCTTGTATTCATGTTGTTTCTCCCAGACCAAAAATGGCAGTTCTAAGAGAAAAATAACCCAACACCATCCCCTTAGAAGTTGCTCCAGAGAGAGCTGGTCTTGAAAAAATGAACACTTGTCCACTTTGCTATGGCTTAACTTGTCCTGAAGACCAGGAGGAGTGGAGCTGTGGGAAGACGCTCCTGTGCCTTCCACAGAACTGGATCGCCCTGGTCTGGCAGAGGGGGAAGTTGCTCCCACCCCTCCTGTAAATTAGGAAGGGAGGCAAGGAGCAGTTGCCAGCTGCTCCTTGCCAATTCCTCATGCACCAGAGTCCCAGAGTAAGAAATGGGTAGGGGAACAGGACAGTTGGAGCAGCCCATGGTTCCCCAGAGTAGGATCACCCCAGCCTCAGGAAAACACATATAAAAAGGGGAGGTTGTGGGCTGAATTCTCCTACTGAGCCCTCTCCTAGAATTATGTTTAGTAGTGGAAATTTTAATAAAAATAATCTCTCAGCCCCAAGACACCTTAGCTTCTTGCATATTTTCTGAACCAATCACAGCTATAACAACACTCCAATCCTACTAAAGATCAAAAGAAGAACAGATTCAACAATTTGACTAGGGGCAGGAGGGCTGTTACACTCCACTGAATAGCACCAAGTAACATGAGGAGGAAAGCAGAAAAAAAAAAGAGAATGGAATGATTATTGATCATACAGGATGCCTCTGTGACACCAGCTACTTCTTTGTCCATACAACCTTCCTAAGCTAAATTTCTTCTAGTCCTGCTACATCTTGATAAATCTATTTGGTGCACTTTACTTTCTCATCATTAAAGCTATAAATGTTACAAAAGTCAGTGTTGCTCTGCAGACCACAGCCTCTTTCTTTGAAAGTAGGAAGCACAGTGAGGCAATTAATACCTGCCTGGCTACTGGGCTAGCACAGATGCTGGGGATGCTGAATTTGAGGCAAATTCAGATCCAAAAGTTCTGCTATTTCTACCTGAGGAAAGGCTGAGGAAATAACACTCTCTCTAAAATCAAGTTTACAGCTTTATCAATGGTTCCATCAGAACTCCTCCTTTCTTAAGGAAAGTTGCAATGCCATTACTGCAAAGGATATAATACAAAAGACTTGCAGGTGTTTTTCCTCCCCCGGAAAGAGGTGAGGTGAAATAGAATAATTGTTTGCCAGTTCATAATGCGACTAACAGTCATTTTTAAGGAAGACTTTCTTTATCATATCAGAGTGATGTCGTAACACCCCAGACAAGGCTGGACAAAGGTAGTCTATCAAAAATACAGGCTATTCTCTCTCAGTGAGTTTCTATGCAAGTTGATTTTTTAACCCCAAAATAATGTTCTGTATGCAACAGCTAGACTCCTCTTATTTTGGAATTAATACAAAAAAAAGTCTTGTGTTGATAACGAATACATTTTATTTTATTATATCTATGCACTCCAGCACCTGCATGCCATTCAACTGTTTCTGTGAAGAACTTGGTTTATAATTCTTTCCTATCAGTCTGGGGAAAAAAAAAAAAAACATAGTCAGGCAAAAAGACTGTGTAGCAGCCTAGCCATTTTAATTTCTACAAGACAAATTGTGAGGTTCAGAAGGTTTGACTGACCATATTGATAGGCTTTTAATGCCTCATTCACATAGCCATTATTATTTATCATAAATAAGGTAGCTTTTTATTCAAGCTGATACATTTTTAATGTATTGCATCCTCCACATAAACTTCTTTAAGTAGACAAATTAATTCTTCTCCTTACAAAAAAATTAAGTCTTTGTTTCTATAGGACACCAAATAATTAGGTAATATCACCTCCCTCATTCATGTCCACAAATCTTTGCTTATAAAAGGAGCTATTCCTTTTAAACATTATATTTTTATGACACTTTGCCTACTTAAATGGCCAAAAACCTCATTGTTTGACAAACATCTGATTAGAAAATTGGTTAACTTAGATGAGGATATAGAACACTTGACAAGGCAGAGTACTTGACTTCAGTACTATGATAATACAGAGTACCAAAATATGCTGTATCTAGTTTGAACTGTGATACTGAAAAACTATGACACTCCTGTTTATGATGTTTTCATTTTCTAAAGGCCTTAAGTAACCAAAACTGTTCCTATGACAGCAAGTACCAGAGTTCCCACTGTTTTTTTCTGTGTATGACTTTGGGTACAGATTCTTTTAGAGCAGGGGAAGAACTGGGTTAGTAATCATTGGCAATTGAGGGGTCCCACTGACACAATTTTTCCTGGTACAGAAGGGAAAGTATAAGACTTACAAGCATAATCAGACAGCTGCTAACATCAGTACTAAAATATCATCAATACATGTGTATTTCTAATATCTTCTGATACCTCTCACCCTGCAATTCCGGACCTAGTGAAGTAAGGCAGGTTTTTGTATTACTTTCACAGGAGCCAGAATTTCATGTCTTCCGACAACCTACTGTAAAACATTGTTTCCAATTGCTGTCAGGAATAGGAACAATCTGTACCTAGATATAAGCAAGAACACCCTAGAGTTTACTGCATCCTATGCCAGATGGAAGAAGTCTATAAAGAGATTGCAGCCAGCTGCATACTGCCAGAGCAGTGTGCTCCAACTGTACCCCTTTTCACCTGCAATGTTCTCTGGGTCAGGTCTATACTGGATCAGGATGGGACATGTTCAGGAGATGTACTGCAGGAGCTTTTAGCTACATAGATTTATTTGTTTTCTAGCTCCTCTGTATTGCTAGAATAGTGAAGCAAGCCAGAACATGAGATTATTCTGGTCTACTATAGTGGCAACATTCACAGTTGCCACTACATTTGAAAAAAATAAAAATTGAGGTACAAACCTCACAGCTCATGCCCACTATTAAATGACAGATGACTCAACAGATGCCCACAGCTTCTTGAACTTTTGCCTAACAAGGAGGGGTCACTATATGGTGAAAGTTAGAATTTAACTTATAATCAGGGTTCTGGGTTTTTCTATTTCCATGGAAAAAATGGACAAAATCTTGGATTTTCCCTTTTACTTGAGAAAAACATTGATTTCTCATTTTAATGGAGAAACACATGGATTTTGCACTTTTACAAAAACTCTGAAAGCTGGCAGAGTCCCAGCCTGCAAGGGGATGGGGAGAGCTGGAAGAGGGCAGTCAGGTAGGGGGTGACATGTGCATGATGAGGGTGGCAGGATAGGGTTGTGAACCTTGCTGCTGTGGGGCAGGCAGAGCCCTCACAGGCAAGGAGCTTCCCTGCACAGTGCTGCACTGCCCTGCTGCCCCAGATCCTGGCCACTGGACTTCAGAAGCCTCGGGAGGAGGCAGTGGGGTAGGAAGCCCAAGCCCACAGCAGGCAGCCTGCACCACCCCGTCATGGGCTCCACCCCAGCTGTGCCACCCATGGGGGAAGGAGGACTCAGGCTCCACCCCACTGCAGAAGCTGCCACCTCCCACAGGCAGCAGCTGGGGCTCAAGCACTGCAGCAGAGGCTCTGGATCTGGGTCCCTGGTCCCATAACCCTGCCAGCTGGGGGCCCCCTCTGGCAGGGCTAGAGGAGCAGGGGCCTGGGGGTGGGGGACACGAGCAGGGCTGAGGGGCCCAGACCTGTATTCTGTGAGTGAAGGGGGCCAGGGAGCTTTGATTTTCCATGATAAAAAATGCAAGAATCAAATACCAAAATTTACAGCCATTTTGATTTTTAGATGTTATATTTTTTCTTTTGTTTTCTTTTTTGCTTCCAAGATGGCAACCCCACCTCCCCCCACTCCCAAAAGGATGACTTCCAGGAGCAAGGAGAAAAAGCAGTCTGGTGGCAAAGGTTATGAGTTAGGGGCAGGACTTCTGGTCCCAAGATGGAAACCGGGGGGGGGGCACCTGTTGAGGGGCAGGGCTACTCTTGTAGTCTTTGACAACTCACTAAAACTCATTAAGCAGCCCCCCAATAACAATAATTGTCCCCCCATGATAAGTGCTAGCTTCCAGGTATATTGATTTGGAGGGCACGTTTATATAAGCCATGTGAAAAAGGTCATTTCACCTTGAGTGTATATAGACCCAGTAGCTAGAAATTCTAATATAACAAAGGGCTTAGTCTGCCTGCCTGTCTGTCGGTAATGCTTTTGGCCAACTGCACATGCACTGCTGGGGTGGGGAGAGGAGGGAGTGGTGATTGATTGTGTGGGCCCAGACTGCACAGGCCCAAGTTTGAGCCACTGCTGGGGAAGTTTGTGGCGGTGTCAAATGTGCCTTGGCAGCTCAAGCAGCAGGGCTTCCCCGTGCCTCCCTGCCTGAGGGCAAAGGGGGCAGTCACAGTGGTGGCAGCCCCCCTGACAGGCATCCCCAATGCTCACCAGAACAGCTGGCAGGGTGGGAAGGAGGGGAGCAGGTTGGGGGGTCATGGTGGTGGCTGTTGTTGGGGCCAGGCAAGCAGAGGGATGGGGGGAGGGGGGGAAGCAAGAAGGGGGCCTCAACAAGAGCTGGCAGGGAGGGGGATGTGGTGGGAGGGAGGTAGGCTGCATGGGCCTGGGCAAGTGTGGGGTGGGGTGAGGCAAAGGGGAGGTCATGTTGGCGGCTGTTGTCAGGGCTGGGCAGCAGGGAAGCAAGGAGGGGCAGGGGTCATGGTGATGGCACCCCTCTCCCCCACACTACCCAGCCCTAACAACATTTGGCAGGGAGGGGAAGGTGGCAGGGAGGGGAGGGGATGCAGGGAGAAACCCTGCTGCAAGGTGAAGGCAGGTGCGGGGATGGAGCCCCCATGCTGGAGGCAGTGGTGGCAGAGAGAGTCTTTACGTTGCCAGCTCCAAAGAGTGAGTAGGAGGCAAGCGGTGGGCGGGAGGCATGTAATCGCTCCCTGAAATCCATCATTCTTGATGGGCAATTAGCTAGTTTTTACATAAATATCAATGGATGCTAGATCTTGCTGCCAACCTTTTGTAGGGGTAAAGACTGTGGATGAGCTATAATCCTTCAAACTATTTGCAGAAAAGGGGATTACTCTCCTAGTCCTTTGTAAGTATCTGCATAAAGGTTCTGGACATCCATGGGACATCAACATTGCCCCCCTGGGATAAAGGTCGTCAGACACAAGTATAGATATCTTCTTCAGACTATCCTTGACTCATAATATCAAATAAGTTTCTATGTTTTCTATATACTGTTTGATAGATGAGCCTCTGTTATTTTGTGTATCTGCTTAAAAAGAAAGTCACTAAGTTAAAATGCATTACACTGGAATTTAAAGAGCCATCTCTCCTCCTAAATGAGTTACTATTTGTAATCACTTATCATCTTTGTTTGCAAGTTCCAGAAGATAAATGTTCTTATCCTGTTCTCCCAGATGCTTATTTTTTCTTCCCCTTGCAAAGAACTGTTGTCATAATTTCAATCATTTTTCTGTTTTGTAAGCTTGGATCTTTACAGTGTGGTAAGAATATTAAAGCCACTACTCAAAGTGAAAAAGCTAATGGAAAAATCTCACTTGCAGCTGTGGAGGAAGCGAATCATGTCTGAACTTGAATATTTTAATTTGTAAGTCATAACCCAGTATTGCAAGCCTCTGTGCATTGCATGCAATTTCAGTAGGGAGAGGCAATGATTGTTATAGACAAATCATTCAGGAAGTAATAAAGTAGCTACCTAACAACTAGGCAGAGAAATGATATACTTTATTCAGAAAATGTAGAGTCTTACTGGAAGAAATCATAATGTTTTCCTTAGACTACAAGGAATTTGGGGCCAAGATTGTTTTTACCTGAAAACACTGTGTTATTCCTAGAACCATGGAGACTTGGATGATCCCTCTGGACACTGCTGTAATTTAACTGTTTCATCATCCTCACACTCCTTCACTTGGGTCTTTGTACTTGTTCATGTACCTCATACTCAGCTGCACTTTACCTCTCCTTTTCTTGTATTTTCCCATGTCTTCCAAACTAGAAGAGGTTCTCTGCTCAAACATATTCTACATTCACTTTGAAGGGAAAAGCTAAGTTATTTTTTTCCCCTCAGGTTAATAAATTTAAGGCTTTGATTCTCTGGTTACAGAAAGACAGCTGAGGCTTTGGTTTCTAGTACCTGCCTGAGCAAAACTTAGTAGTGACTAACAATGTCACCAACGCTTCATCACATCATTTACTGTACAGCTAGCAATAATTAATAAGTGCATTAGCTCTGGGTCATTTATATGCATCTCTAAACATGATGATGGTGAAAAAATACTGATTACTTATTTTTATTTAGACATTCCATGATTTTCAATATTTTTTTTCTGTGGCTTTGGTGTCTGCCATACAGCTGCCCTCAAATCCATTCATAATGAAGCTGCCAGGGTTGTCTACAGATCTCATTGTTCCAATAACGTCATTCCTCTGTGAGCTGTACTCCATGCCCCCCACCTTCACTACACTCTAATTCTCCCACCCCCATATCACCATCTGTTGTTGCCCTAAGATATTTTTTATCAGATATACCAGCTTAGTAAATTATATAATTTCTGCTCATGGCCCGCCTAAGTAAAGTCCCTCCAACCATCCCCAGCTCTGGCCAGTTCCAGGAGCTGCATGTGGCAGCAGAGAGAAGGGCGAAACCAACCTAGAATCATCACGTGGGCCTCCCTGAAGCTTGTGTGCCGGTCCTGGGACCTGGCCAGAGCTGTGTGCTGTGGTGGGGGAGCCCCAAGCACTGGAGCTAGCAGCCTGTCCCTGCTCCCTCCCACCATGTGCAGCTCCTGGGTTGAACCGGCTTGGCTCCATTGCATAGGGCTCTCTGCCACTTCTGACCAAGTCCTGCGAACTGAAAGTGATGGCAAAGAGTGCGGAAGGCTGCCAGTTCCTTTGTGTGAAGCTTCTCTCCACTGGCATATGAATCCCAGGAGCTGCACACGTGCCTTGGGGGGAGCCTTGGATGATGGATCCAGGCTAATCTGTGCTCCGTGATTCTGTTGCCCTGCTGGGTGCAGGTCCCATGCTCTCACTGGCCCTGGCCCTATGCTGTCACTTAGCTGCAGTTTCCCCTGCCTACCAGTGCAGCCCAGAGTGCTGCAGCAAGGACAGAAGGAGAAATTTTGAAATTGCGTTGCCAATATCTGAAGTAACATTTAATTTGGGTTTTCTAAGAAGAAAATGATAAACGACGCTCTTTCCTCCTTGCCCCCTCTCCTAACAAGTAGCTATGAAAGATCTGGGTCAACTTATAGCTGCAAATTTCTCTTTCTACAGTAGCAGACATTATATCTCGCCAGGCAGGCAAGTCAGTACGTCACCAAGCACATTTCCATGGAAGCCTTCCAGGCTTCTGTTAAGTTCCTTAGGCTAGACATTCAAAAAGCCCAAGGTGGAATAAATCTAAGTTGTGCAGTTTTCTGTACAATTTCTGTACAGTCATGAGATAAGCTCAATTTCCAATCACTTAGGCTGATTTAAGTGTAATGTGTAATCTGGCCTTAGAATTCAACATGCTTGCAAGGAACATTTCATTCTCACTGAACTGGCATTTCTGACTAAGTAAGATCAGCAGCAAACTGTATACATCTGTGTGCTTCAGCAGAAGGGCATGCAGGCTGCCTATGCTGACTGAGGCCTACAAGTTGGGGGTACTCCTGCACATCTCCCAGCATGCCCTGTGAACTCCTTGGGCTGCTGGAGACTGTTGAATTCAGCTGAGCACCTGAGCTACGTTTGATTGGCTGCCAGGCATGGGAAAGCACACCCCAACACTCCCTACTGCTCTAATACTCTAGTACTCCAGGAATTGATAGCTGCAGACCAAAAGAGTCTTACAGTACCCCAGATGCCCATGGCTGGTGTACCTGCCAGTAGTGGGCAAGCTGTAGCTGTCACAGGGATGCCTTTGTGGAGGGCCAGTCCCAGTGCTGTACCCCCTGTCTTCCTGAACCACCTGATATGACTGCACAGGCTCCTGCTAGAGGTGGGGTGGGGAGGAAAATCCATGCTTGGGTTCAGGTGGGAGGGCTCCTGTCTCTGCCCTTTAAGATGTGGTGTACAGGAGCAAGAGTCAGGTTTCATGGGGATGTGCCCGAGCACAGGGGCATGGGGATCCCTGGATAGGAGCCATGGTTGGGCTTTGTGGGGCTGTGCCTTAGCACAGAGGTTCTTCTGGGCTCAGTGTCAGGTGTGTGGGTTCATACTGTACAGTACTTTGGGATGTGTTTTGGGGGCCATGATCCAGGGACATGGATGCCCAGGTCCCAGGGCTTGTGCAGGGAAAAGACACCTACCTTCTTCCCCCCCATCGCTTGCCTGTGGCTGACAGATGGCTGGAGGCAGGAGGACGGGCTGGGGATATATGATCTGTGCTGGCTCACCTCTGGGAGAGTTTGGGAGCAGGGGCCACAGAGCTTGGTCAGATCAGCTGAGGAGACTGGGATGCTGGAGGATAGCTATCTGGTACAGAAGTTTGATTCACCAGTCTACCCTAAATTGGTTAGATTTGAGTTTACATTGAACCAAGCCCATCTTAGGCCTGGTTCTGCCATTCTTAGACTGGTCTATGTGAACCAAGCTTTTTTACAATTACAGGTTTAAATAGATTTCCAGTCACTTAGATTGATTTGTGTATAACATTTAACCTGGCTTTTGAAATGTTCCTTGCAAGCATGCTGAATTCATGTTTTTGGCCAAACCACTTACATTTCTCTCATTTATTCATCACAAGGATACCTCTCTCATTTATACATGACCAAGATGCTAAACTCTCTTCCTTTCTGTATCACTTTGTATAACAGTTACAATCACAAATTCTAATTTGTGGTAGCTATCAGGGAGGCAAGAATTTCACATGAAAAAGGACTGTTACTGGTGGTAACTTTCTTCTTAATAAATCAGGAGACATATTTGTGTTTGCATTAGAAGACAAGAGACCAGAAAAATCCACTCCCAAAAGTTTCTCTGAAAGCATAAGGCAAGAGGGCTATACCCTAGTATGTCAATTTTTGAAAGATTTTAGAATTTGAACAGAAAGCTTTATTCACAGTACCACATCTTCAGGCATAAGCAGATCTGCAGATTTTTTGTGCATTCCAATTTGACAATAACCCTCTTCATGTTACCTAGCTTTCATACATTGCAGAATTAGCAGCATTTTATGGCATTCATAGAAGATGCTGCTGATCTGTTCTCTGATTGTGGCACATAAAGGTTATAACATGATATTTATACAATCTGAACAAGATATACTAAATTTTTGTATCCGTCAAGACAACATGTTCCTCATTCAATTAGCATGCAGGGAACATGCTTAAATTTATACTTCAGGTATATGGGTGTCATAGGGGATTACTATTTATAGGTCACACTAGGCCAAGACAGTTTCCATACCAATACGTTTTGCCTGCAGTTATAGAACAAAAATACTAATATTATTACTCATGGCAATCTTTAGAGAACTTTGAAATGTAGTAGTAATTTTTCAGAAAAAATATAATATAGCTCTCCTTCCAAATTCATGGCTATTCCTATAATTTTTAGATGACTTTCCAAAAACAAAAATCCACTTGTTCTAGAAACAAAAGCACAAGACACTATCAAATAATATTCCTGGATGCAAACTGTCATATTTCATCTCTAATTTACCTGACAAATCTGAAACAGACAAAACTAGAAGACTCTCTAGCAACTGCACACGTCGATTTTGAAGCGGTATCATTTAAAGCTATGTTTTTCCCTCATAAACCAGTATAGTTTGCAAATTTCACCCACTTTTGATAAGGTCACAAATATATTTTTGAAAAGTTATGCCAATGAGAATATGTACAAACGTGGATTTAGAGAGCTAGCTTATTGGCAAGACAATCAAATAAATGAAGCAAAAATTTTGCATAGGTGTAATCTACCTGGTTATTAAGTGGTCAGATTCACAAGGCTGCCTTTATAAGGTTTTAAGTCATACAGGCTCATCAGCAAAAGAAAGCCTTTGTTTTTACTGAAATCAATAACTTCAGGTGGGTGAAGAAGTGAGTCTTGGTATCTCTCACTGGGTCCCATCTCAATCAGCTTGGGTTCTGACTCCTTGGAAGTTTACCCTTTACTATATTAACCTCTTTTTAAAAATTCCTGTTCCCCTGAGGAATTTTATATTTTTGTATTCCTTCTTAAAAACAAACAGCTGGTTTCTTCATTAGGCTGAGAATAGTATTTGGGAGCTTACATTAAGGAGGAGAAAGCTATGAAAGGGCAACTCCCTGCTTTTACTAAAAGTTGATTAAGAATTTCCTCTCTATGCTTTGGGGAGAAGAGTGCTACTCCATCCATCTGCCCCAACAAAACCTTTTCCCTGTGATAGTACTACTTTAGCACTTAAGAGTCCAAACCTCAGTTTCCCCTCTCCTGGCTTCAGGAACTTCCACTCTTGGATAAGCAGATAATGGTACTTCTATATGATCTACCTTCTAACCAAAAGCGCTTACCACTTTTCCAGGAGTAAATGAGTAGTCCAACAAAGCAAGCAGCAACATGGCAAGTTAAGGCTGGGTTTTCAGTCCAACTCAATTCTCAAGAGCTTTGCACCTTAAAAACTTTTGTGTCTCCTTCTCCAGTGAGTCCGTAGAGGGATAACGGTGTTTCAATTCTGAAACCCAGTTTGTGACTTCTGCAGCAGGATAAGGTTCATGTAGTCAAACCCTTTGCTCAATCCAGTCCTAATTAAGCTTGTCTCTATGTCTTTTCTACAGCTCCTTCCCCCAACTCTTGTTGCCTAACCAAGAAAGCCAACCTATGCTCTGGTCTCACTTCCCTGAACAACACTTCAACTCCCAGCACCTGGGGAGGCAATTAAGCAAGCACAGGTGGGGCTGAGCCCTAATCCCTTCCTGTGCCAGTCCACTGTCACAGCCCGTCCCCTCTTGCTTCCATGTAGTGCAGTTATTATTTACAGCACCAGCTCCCTTGCTGCCTATGGCTGCAGTAATTTCTCTAGATTGAATACTAGCTCTGAACCTTGAAAAAAGGCAGTAGCAATGATAGGTGCTGTAAATGGAGGAATAGATACTGTGGACAGCATCTAAATACTAGTTTCAGAATTCTACTTCTACCCATGCCAACAGAAAGTAATGTTGTCAGACAACTTAATTATTCATATGCTTTGCCAACTGGTAAGGGTAGGTTAGGAGACTTTGTGCCCAAGTTAAGATTTTTTTCATGACTATTTTGCAGTGGTATCCCAATACATAGCATCTTCTTTAAGCATGACATTTTTTCTGTATCAATTCACCATGAATCATATGCATGAAAAATATCTGTTCTAAAAATCAGCCTAGTAATAGCAACAAATTACTTTTAAAACAATATGGACTAAGTTTTTGTATCAGTCAAGAGTACAAGTCCTTCATTTAATTAGCATACAGGGAACATGCTTAGATTTATACCTCAGGTAGATGGGTGTCATAGGGGATTGCTATTCACAGGTTACACTTGGCCAGGACAGTTTCCATACCAATGTGCTTTGCCTGCAACTAATGGTATAGAACAATAATTCTAATATTGTTTCTCATGGCCACATTTAAAGAGGTCTGAAATATAGGAGTAATTGTTTCAAGACAAAATAATATTGTTTTCCTTTCACATACAGCATGCAGGGGACATGCTTAGATGTATGCTTTAGTCTAGGCAAGGTATAAATCTAAGCATCAAGTCAAGGTGATTTTCTTCAAACACCAAGGTATATTGAGCCAGATTAGAAGTGTTAGCATCTAAAATCCCTGTCATTTGCCCTTCCTGGCATCTTTCACAATAGAAAGTGAGCAATTTCTGTGGCCATGCCTTACAAGCTCCTCCCTCTATAAAGCAAGCAAAAATATGCTTTATATATAGAATATATATACACACACACACACACACATATATAAGCAAAATTGTTCTTTCATCAAAATGTGAGATTTGTCTTGATCTTGAAGTTCATGATGTAAGTTTGCCAGACTAGTGTTATGTCTTTGAAATAAATATCTGTATTTGCCAAAATAAATATATTTTTCTTGTGTACTGGTATTTTAATTATTCCATAACTGATTCTTCCTTGCTCTCCTTCAGTGTAGCTATGAGGTTACTGCAGAATGCTGTGTGAATTTCATAAATGGGGCCATAACTGCAGCTTCAGTACCAGACTAAAGTGCTCATAACAATAAGTTTTCCATTTCCCAATGAGACTGTTAGCTTTAAATAAAATATTTAATAGGTTGACACATGGGATGCACAACAATTTTACTTTCTTTCTATCTTCCAAAGGCCATGAGATCAAATTCCAGCTGCCATGCATAACAGGCCCTGACAAGGCTATGTGCTGGCAAAGAACCACTGTGACATTCTGAAAACTAGGGGAAAAGAAAAAAAACTATTGCAAATAACAGTGTGCACTGACTATTACTAGTGGCCTACATTCTGTTTGCATGACTTATGAACATTACAAAATCATTAAACAGTAATACATATGACAAGTCTGAAAGGATCTATAACAGTTCTCAAGATGTTGTTTTGCTACCTTATCTTCTTGATTTTGTTTTTTTATTTCCCTATTTTGTTTTCTTTGTTCCTTGTTCCACCCCAATATTAAGCAACAACAAAGTCACTTTGTTTGGAAAAGGAAAACACATCTGAAATAATTGAAAAATATACTATTTAAAAATGTCTAACACAGTATCCTTTAGAAGATGCTTTCCTGAAGACCCATGATCTCTTGCTCTCTCTGCTGGAAGCTTCTGAACATTGCTGACGACACAGTTAAGACGCTTGTTCACTACGTACATTTATGAAGAAACGCTACATACGCACTTGGCATGTGCTAGTTTAAATTCTCACTCATGAAAATCACCTCTCATTTATAGCAAACACTCATAGAATTTCACCAGAAAAGAGTGTCTTTCTCTGGTTTAACAAGATTGGCAAAAGGCAAAGAAAACATGTTTCTTTAGTCATGCATATTTCTGCCCAGCTCCTTGGTGCCCAGAAAGATTGTGTGTGTGTGGGGGGGGGGGGGACGGACAAAAAGGTCATCATTTCTAGAACTATAACTACCATTGGCATATTGACAGGTGTTCTCAAGTTTATGTACATATCATACTTTGAGATGTAAGAGGATCAGGGTGCATGTAAGAGTTTACATGATCCAAGGACCTTTACTGGGGGAGCACTGAGCAAGCACTAAGCCTGGCTGGGTACTCTGCAGACAGCTTGTGCTACTGCCACTACCCACCCAGAGCCCCTGTGCATACATCCCAGCATGCTTTACAGGTTCTCTTGTCTTCCTGGAGACAGACAATAGCATCTGAGGACACAGATCAAAGCTGACTGGGATTGACTGCCTCAGGAGACCGTGCCCCTGGCACCCCCTTCTCCCTTTTTTGCCTCCCTTCCAGCAGTCAGGCTTTGAGACAGAGCACATCCACTCTCTTTTCAAGCCTGTTAATTTCCCCTCCAGCATCCACAATGGATCCCTACCCCTCTGGCACCAACTGAGAGACCCAGTTCCAGTGCAGGTCACATGAGTCTGGTTGGGATCAGGCATTGTTGGGGCAGGTGTGGTGGGTCAAGGCGTGGTGCAACCAAATTTGGTGCTGGTGGATCAGTGCTTCTGGGCTGGGCTGGGGTTGAGTAAGGTGTTGCTGGGGTTGGGAACTGCTGGTTCAAAGTTGCCAGATCCATGGGTCTATGCACTTTGGGTTCTCTGTGATTCATAGAATCATAGAGAATTAGGGTTTGAAAGGAGCTCAGGAGGTCACCTAGTCCAACCCCCTGCTCAAAGCAGGACTATCCTCAACTAGATCATTCCAGCTAGGGCTTTGCCAAGATGGGCAGTAAAAACCTCCAAGGATGGCAATTCCACAACCTCTCTAGGTAACTTGTTCCAGTGCTTTACCACCTTCCTAGTGCAAGAGCTTTTCCTAATATCCAATCTAAACTTCCCTTGCTGCACTTGAGACTGTTGCTTCTTGTTCATCTGTCACCACTGAGAACAGTCTAGCTCCATACTCTTTGGAATTACCCTTCATGTAGTTAAAGGCTTCTATCAAATCCCCTCTTATTCTTCTCTTCTCCAAACTAAATAAACCCAGTCCTCTGAGCCTGTCCTCAGAAGTCATGTGCCCCAGTCCCCGAACCATTTTTGTTGCTTTCCACTGGACCCTCTCCAAGTTGTAGTTTACAGTGGGGGCCCGAAATCTGGACACTGTACTCCAGATGTTGCTTCATTAGCGGAGAAAAGAGCAAGATAATTACTTCTCTCGATCTGCTGGCAGGGCTCCTACTAATGCAGCCCAATATAGTCTTAGTTTTCTTGTCAAGAAGGGCAAACTGCTGACCCACATCCATCTTATTGTCTACTGTAACCCCCAGGTCCTTTTCTGCAGAGCTGCTGCTTAGCCAGTCAGTCCCCAGCCTGTACCAGTGCATAGGATTTTTCTACCAGTGCATAGGATTCTAAGTGCAAGATTTTGTACTTGGCCTTGTTGAACATCATGAGATTCCTTTTGGCCCAAATTTGTCTAGGTCACTCTGAATCCTAGCCCTACCCTCCAGTGTATGTACTACACTCCCCTTGCTGTCATTTGCAAACTTGCTGAGGGTGCAACCTATCCTATTTTCTAGATCATTAGTGAAGATATGGAACAAAACCAGGCCCAGGACAAACCCCTGGAGCACTCCACTTGATACTTATGGCTAGCTAGACATTGACCCACTGACTACTACTCATTGAGCCCAACAATCCAGCCCACTTTTTATCTACTTTGCAGTCCATCCATCCAACTCATACTTCCTCAGCTTGATTGCAAGAATGCTGTGGGAAACAGCATTGAAAACCTTGCTAAAGTCAAGGTATATTATATTCACTGCTTTCCCCACATCCACAGAGCCAGTTATCTCATCATAGAAGGTAATCAGCTTGGCCTTGGTGAATTCATGGCAACTGTGCCTAATCCTCACGGTCTTCTCCAAGTGCTTATAAATTAATTTTTTGAGGAACTACTCCATGGTTTTTCCAGAGACTGAGGCAAAGTTGTCTGGTCTGTAGTTCCCTGGATCCTCCTTCTCCTCTTTCTTGAAAATGGGCACAATATTTGCCCTTTTCTAATCATCTGAGACCTCCCCCCGGTCATCACAAGTTTTCAAAGATAATGGCCAGCAGCTCTAAATTCATATCAGCCATCTCCCTCAGCACACTCAGATGCATCTAGCCCCATGGCCTTGTACACGTCCAGTTTTTCTAAACAGTCCCTAATCTGTTCTTTCATCTCTCAGGGATGCTTACCTTCTCCCCAAACTGTGCTGCCAGGTGCAGTATTCTGGAACCTGACTTTGTCTGTGAAGACTGAGCTAAAAAAGGCATTGAGTACTTCAGCCTGTCACTAAGTTGCCTCCCTCATTCAGTCAGGGACCCACACTTTCCCTGACCTTCCTCTTGGTGCTAACATTCTTGTAAAAATCCTTTTGTTACCCTTCATGCCCCTTGCTAGCTGTAATACCAATTGTATGTTGACCTTCTTGACTTCATCTCTGCATGCCTGAGCAATATTCTTATACTCCTCCCAAGTTGTTTGTCCAGGCTTTCACTTGGATTCAACTCAGATGAGCCAGACCCTGCCCCCCCCAGACCCAAACTACATAAATCCAGTCCCCATCATAGTCAGACCAGCCACACCTGTTCCCCTCAGACTGAAATCAGCATTTGAGATAGGGCCCAGGTTGATGGGGAGGCAGGGACTCTGGGGGCTGTGGAAATGGCAGAGGCAGGGTAGGCCTGTCTAGGTCCATATTTGAAGTTGGTCTAGGAGCTTAGAGAATGGAAGGGGTTAGGTCTCTGGGGTCCAAGTCCATGGTAGGGGTAGTTTATGTGGCTCTAGGAATAGCTGGGATCTGCAGGGTATGGTTCCTAGGAGTTTGATTTAGAATCTCCAGGAATGGCAAGCATGGGATTTGCAGAGTCTGGGTCTATGTTAGGGGTGGGTCAGGAGGCATTGGAGAATATCAGGGTTAGGGTCTACAGAGTCCAGGTCCATCTATTGGGTTGGTCAAAGGGTTCTGGGAATGGCAAGGATGGCATTTGGATCCTTTGGATTCGGGGGGTCCAGAAACTCTGGCACAGGGTCAGGCCAGATCAGGACTGGTGGATCAGATCAGGTTCTGGCAAATTAGTTTCCCCTGCCTACTCTGGATCAGGGGAAGTTGTGAACTGCACAGCCCTGTCTAACAGCTGATAAGGGGGTAAGGTTCAATCTGTCCTTGGCAAAGCAATGACGTTTGGCCAAGTTGTCTCTGTGGAGGGGACGTGGAAGTGTCAGAGCAATGCACTCTGGGATGTCTTAAAGTACTGTGGCATTTATATCAGAGAAGTAAGTCTACAAGCATTTTTTTTTTCCAGGAGAAACTATGAACACCCTTATCTAGCTCTTGATACTATGGATAGTCTGAGAATTTTTATATACACACACAAAACGGCTTAGCACCCACCAATATATAAATATTTCTATCACATTTTCAACCCAAGCCAAGGCATTTTAAACCTAGTAAAGTCAAGAAGGATTAATCAATGGTCAGAACAGGAAACCAACATCCCATCCATGAATGACGTGTGCCTCTGGAGGCTGAGGGGGCATGCTGACTGGGCAGTTGTGGGGGTGTGGCAGCAGTGAATGGGGAGCTTCTGCAGGTGGCCACAGCAGTGGGAGGGTTGTGTGGGGTGAGCAGCAACTGCTGGCAGGCACCACCAGAAGCATTTGTGTTAGGGGGTGCACCCCCAATCTCAGAGGGTAAACCTGTGTACCCCCTACAAATGGCCAATGATCCCACCCAAAATCTATGTTAATAATGAAGCTCTGGATATTGTAGATCACTTCTGCTATCTTGGCTCAACTCTTGCCAGCTCACTTAGTCTTGATAAAGAACTTGATGTAAGAATTAGCTAAGCATCTGTCACCTTTGGTAAACTTACTCACATGACTGGAACAACAAGCCATTAATCCTGAACACAAATGTGTCTGTCTACCAGTATTGTGTCCTCAGTACCACCCTTTGTAGCTGTGAAAGCTGGGTCATGTACTCCAAGTAGGAGTGGAGATTGAACAGTTTCCACCTTCACTGTATCACAAAAGTCCTTGAAGTCACTTGGAACCAACAGGTTACCAACAATTAAATCCTTGAGGGGACTGGCCTACAGTCTATGCAGACTATGCTAGAGAATGTCTAGCTTCGCTGTCTGGGTCATGTGGAGTGCATGCCCCAAGATTGTCTGCTGAAGGCTGTGCTGAAGGCCAAGTCAAGATCCACCCATGATGCAGAGGAAAGCCAAAGCTCTGATACAGTGATAAGGTCAAGCAAGGTCTCAAGAAATTCAGCATTCCCATTGACAACTGTAAAAACCCTGCTCACAACCACTCAGTCTGGAGTAGCTAGGTCTAAGATGGTGCAGTCACCATAGACAGCTGTGAGCCGAGACTGAGAGAGAGAGTCAGTGAGCCCAGGCTGAAGCCTGCAGGGGAGCCAGGAAGCAGAGTATGCTTCAACCTCCATCTGATGAGTGGACCTGTAGCCATTGTGGGAAGGCTTGCTGGTTGCACATTGGGCTTTTCTCCCACCACTGCCAAGCATGATTGACAGCCTTTGTTGTGTTTCCTTTCATCTGTCAAGATGTTGGACAACTATTTTTCCAGGAAACATTTTTTTTTCACATTCAGTTCAAGTACAAATGTTCCATGTTTTCCAGTAATTCACTTTTGGGGAAACTCTAATAAAGAACGAGGAGTTCTGAACTAAGTCAACAGGTTAAAAACTAGTTTGCCACCTTAGTGGGTGTTTGCTAATTAGCTTCTGCTATAACGCTAATAATTGTTAACAATTTTACTTATATTGGAAAACACTTTTCAGTTGATAATCTCAATATTGGTGGAAAGACTAAAAAGTTTAAGAAATAGTGAAATAAATTGGAAATTTAAGCCATTTATTTTATCTGTCTTTTCCTAAGACTGGTTTTCATCAATATGCCTTATCATAATAATCCATGTTTTAAAATACTAATTACCAAACATTAGAAATGCTAGCTGGTTCAGAGTGAAAAAAAACAGAAGGAAACTAGTAAACAAATATCACCTGTGGATAAAAATTCAGAGACAAAGAAGTTACATATGAATCCTGCAAAAGCTCTCTGGCATGCAAAACTTGTAGAATTTGCCTAAAAGTGTCACTAATTATAGTTGCATTACAGTCGAAATCTTTCTTGAAGTCTATGACTTCTGAAATTATTTATGTAATTAGGACAGAACATTAATTAAATGGAAGCATTACTGAGCATGTCTACATGTGCATTAGTACACTGTAATTACAGCACATTTAATTTAGTACCTGTCACAAAAAGTGTTAACTTAATGTGTTGTAAATCAGCACTACTACATAGTACTACTGCACATCTACTTAGTACTACTGCACATCTCTTGTGTGATGCTAATGTGCAGTAGGTTAATCTACTGTGCAGTAGCATGGCTTTCACCATGACATGCTAATGCTCAGTACAATTAGTCTACTACAATTTTAGTATCCGGTGTAAATGTGCCCACTGAATATTTATATTACCTTACTCACTCATTTTAAGAGTGACAAGAAGTGAAAATGGATAGAGATTAAGGATGATGCTATGTGAGGGTCTAAAAATACATACTTGTCCAGAGTATTATCTAGTAGGTAGATTTCATCCCATAACTAAAAATTGGACTTCAGATTAGCTCTTGAGGCACTGGAAGTATGAATTGTGGGTGGCTGTGGATTACAATTGGAAATAAATTTGTTGTGAAGTTTCTATCCTGAATCTTAGCATGATTTGATATTATGCTTGGTTGGTAGGAGATGTGAGCTGAGGTTAGTCAGGATGTTAATTTTGGCTAAAAGGACTTTTTCCTCTAATTTTAGTGATTTCATCTATAGGAAATACTGTTGAGCAACATTTATAGGTTTGTTTGTTTTGTTTTTTAATGTGGGTTTCATTAGAAGCTTGGGCAAACTGAAGAGTGCCTGTTGCAGAGATGCAGGATAGAGGGCTGCAAGGAGAAGAGTTGCAAACTAGATAACTAGGTAATAAAAAAACCCTTTGGCCTGTTAAAAGAGAGCAAGGACAGGTGACTGGAAGGGGTGAAAACTATGAGCCGCATAAGCCTGGCTCCTAAGTTGAGCAGCTAGGCTGGTGCAAACTAGGTTCAGGGAAGGAGCTGCCTGCAGGACTGGCAAGAGGAAATACAGGAGGACTGTGAAAGAGAGAGTCCCAAGAGGAAGATAAGTTGGTTATGTTTTTGTTTCTGATTTAGCATTGTTTGTAAGGCATGGGGTGGCTTTAAGTGGTATATGGGGTCACTGTGGGTTCCTGGGAAGGGTGCTATGTCTTTAATTGAGTTGGAATGGGATGAGATTTTGTACAATAGGTGGCCTGGGGCCCTGTGGGACGGAGATAACTTACAAAGAGTTACAGATGGTCAAAGACAGAGGTGTGAACAAGGCAGAGTAAGGCACCTGGGATGTCACTCCAGTAATCTGAGGGCAGCCTCACAAATTTAGCAGCTAAGATCAAGTGCAATATCAAGGCATGGCAGATAAACACAAGACAGTGCCCTTGGAGCTGGAGTATGGAAACAGGCCTGCATAGCCTTTGTAGAGTGCCAAAGGTGCCCTAGATGGCAGCCTGCTACCTAGACACAGTCATAAAGCTTTTAACTGCTGAGTTGGGACAAAGGGGCCAGATTCTCCAAACCAGCTGAGATATACTTCTTGCAAAACTTTATCATAAGGTAAATATATTTAACCCACTTTCTGTTTCTTTATTCTAGGCTTACTAGGTAGCAGCCCCTTTGGGACTGAGGTTGATGAAGAGAAATACTGAGCACCAAAACATACCTTTCTTTGCCTTAGAAGATGGAATTTAGCAGCTATTTTATACAGCGTGTTAGTTTAGAACAAAGAGTTATTTCTTCCTTTACCAAAGTATATGAGGGAATTTTAGTTAAGCATACTAATGTTGCCCGAAGAGATATTTGCCAATAAAACCAAAATTAACAAGTTTGCTCTTGCATTAGAAAAGAGAGGCAAGAAGACAGAAGTCAATTTATTGGTTTTGCAGTTCTTCAAAAGAAGAAGAAAAATCTTGTTTCTTGTAGGTGGGATATTAGGTAAGCACAATATTTAGAACAAAATACGATATTTACCACATTTGGATCATACCTTTGGTCAATGAAGTCTGATATTTTGTCTGTATCGGTGACTTGCAGGTAAACCAAAGAAACAACCCTATAGTGTAGTAAAGCTAGCTGTGAATTTGTGTGTGTGTGTACACACACACACACACACTGTATATGTAAAATTTAACTTCTGGCAGAAAATGTTGATGTTTATGCGGGGGGGGATAAAATATTCATTTTGAGTCATGTCAGTTCAAACCATTTGTTAAGGGGTGGGGAAAACATAGAGGGGACTGTGCAACATTAGTCTGTAGCCAAAAGTGTTCCTACAATGTCTTGTGGGAGAAGTTTTATTTCAGCAGTTCTCAAACTCTGACAGATTGTGAACCACCAACTTAAAATGTTACAACCTTAATTACCACCAGTAATTTTTTGTCGTATAAAGTAACTACAATGAATCTGTTATCATGTACCACTAATACATGTATCACTGGTATCACTGTCTGTGTATCACTGGTGGTACCCATACCACAGATTGGGAATCACTGGTCTAGTTGCTTCATGTCTCTGTGTCTTCAATGGTTGAGGCTCACTGGCAAGCCTACATCTCCTATAATATACTGCTGGCTCTTCTGTTACTGAATTGAGGTGGTACTTCCAAAAGGTTTAATGAAGAAAGGGAGCTTAACTCAGTCCATAAAGTACATAATTATGAGGAACCTAGCCTTCATGTCCCTGAGGCACTTTGGCAGCAGACCTATGCAATATAATATAAAACCAAAATAAGCTGCTTTAAGCTGGGAATGTCTAAACATTTCATTTTGGAAATGAAACATGTAAGTGTCTTTTAAATTTGTAAAAGGAAAAAATAAACTTTCCATTCTGCAAAAAAATGCTGCTTTTTTCATCCCAAGTCAAAATAAAAATAAATGTGGAAATAACAGTATTAAGTATCTTCCCACTTAAGAAGATTAGTTTATGCTCCCAGGTATGTGATCTTATTACCCATCTTATAAGGAATACTATAGTAACATTTATAAATGATCCTAAAGTTATATATAGAGAGAGATTCAAAATATGCAAACATGAAAAAAAAATCCAACATAATTCCCAGTTAAGAATGCAATCTTGAAGGCGACTGAATATTTCTACCCTATTCGCTGAACCATAATGAAAAATAATCACAGAGAATATCTGTAAACATGACTAATCTAAATCTCTACTCTCTAAGCCATGTATATTTCTCATGCTAGTTCTGCACATTACTGCCCTTGTGCTAAGCAGAAAGCTACATACTGAAGAATTTGACCAGAATACCCACATTTCCAGTTAAAATCCATGGAACTGAGTTATTCTGCTCAGATACAGGCCTAACCTGAATTGTTTTCCACAGATTTGGAGAGAAGACTTCGCAACTCTGGTAAGTTGAAATTCCGAATGTTAAAATGACTACCAAGAGCACACACAAACTGCTGAAACTTCCTTAGCCTGATGAAGGGTTTTTAAACCCTAAAGCTTGCTTAATAACTTTCCTCCAACTATTTAGGTTGGTTTAATAAAAGATCTCAAATTCACCCAAGGAATCTTGTCTGCCTAGGTCCTTAGACCAACACAGCTACAACCTAAACCCCTGCTACCAAGCATACAGCACTCATTCATATGAATGAGCAGCCCATCTCTCTACTAGACTTTTAACTTCACTACTATTCTAGACATTTTGAGCAGAGTGTCAATACATTTTCTTTTGTAATTCCGGGGCACCTATACACAAGCAGCAAGGAGCATTGGAACAGACTTGATTAATCGCATCCACTGGAGTGTAGTAATTACGGGGTCACTTTAAATAATACTAGTTTGACAAGCTTTAGTTAAAGTGCACCTGCCACTATTTTTTCACTGCAGGGATGCTGATACATGTGATGCTTTAGGCTCTTTAATTAAAGCAGATCTCAAAACCAATCTAATTAAAGTGCCTTTCCCTGCAGCCTCACTCCCAGATCATGTGTAAAAACAGTCTCAGTTATTAATTTAAATTCAGTAACGTTTTGATCTTAGCGCTAGATTTAAAAAAAGCACCATGAAGGCCCTTCAGATTTTTTTTCTTCTTTTTAATTATCCAGATCCAAAGTTCACTGAAATAAATGGGAAAACTTATTTGGATCATATGACAAGCAAGATATGTGTGTGGGGGGGTTTCACACATATCTAGAAAAATTCCATTAAGATAACTTTACCAGGGTTATTTTCCCCTCAGGCAAAAAGACCATCCAAAACTAAATATTTTTTTCCCAGATATTCCTTGTTTAGTATGCATTCTTCCCAGAACAATATATGGAATTAGAGTAAAAAATTAATGGAAGAATATTATACATTTAGTAAGGAGTTTGTAATTGCATATTCCTGCCAGATATTAAAGCAATTCAAATATTATTGTCTAAAGGGAGAAAATATAATTAAATAGAACTTGAAAAATAACTTTTGTAAACTTTTGGACAAGTTTAATTAAAACAAGTAGGATTTCAGAGCATTACATCATGCAATAAATCTTATAATTCTTTAGAATGATAGAAAAATAAATTGTATTTTTCCTACCCAGAGTTACTAAGGTAAGTAGAGAGAATAACAACAGTGGTGTTTTGAAATGACAAGGTGCTATACTCCCATTTTTTAATGAATACTGGTAAAGTGCTAAGGCCAAACCAAATTGGTTGGTTATTTAATTAACTAACTAAAAGGGTTAATGACTCAGTAATGTGTTGAAATCATGAAGACTAGACCTACTGTATTACACCCAGTTTTCACAAAGAAAAAACTAAAATCTGCTGCCAAGAAAACTTTACTGGGAGATTAAAACTGAGGAGGAAATGCTTAGCTCCTTGAATTCTAGGGCTGCAGAATATTAGATTATCACTAACTCAATTAATATCTCATTGTCATAATCCGGTTCAGTGAGTGGTACTGGAAAGATGTCTGTAAAGAGAAAAAGTGGCAAAATGACATACATTGACATCTTTAGGAAAGTAAGATGCTCAAACTCACTGGATCCCCGCAAAGCATTTAGGATTCTAACTGCTGATGTTGTTGTTGTTGTTGTTGTTGTATGCATGTATTTATTTAATTTCAATAGGAGTTAGTAGTTAGTTACATAACTGTTTTTTGGGCTCTACATTCTAACCTGAATCCAGTTTATTTAGCACTTTATTTTCCTAGTTGGAAAATTCTGCAGTCGCTAGTGTGTAAGATGGTTGGTGCTTTGAGAGGGGGCAGGAGACATGAACAAAATATTCAATATAAAATCAATAGTTTTAACTTCTTTCAAAATGGTTCATTTCTGTTTGCTTTTCCACAATGAAATAAAACTAAATGTTGTATGCTTGAAAAAGCATTTGATGGGACAATCATAAAACCACAGAATAACAAGGCAAGAAGGGACCTCAAGAGATCCCTGCTCAGAGGGGTTTAGACTATTCTTGCCTAGACTATGCTTTAAAACTTGCAAGGATGGAGATTCCATAACCAACCTAGATAATCTGTTCCAATATTTAACTACTCTCGAGCTTAAAAGTCAATGACATTTTTAAAAAATATAAAAATTAGGTTCTCTCCTCCCTTACACCTCCCTTTAAAAATTTTAACTTTTCTCACTGGGGATTACTTTTTCCCAAGCTTCATGCTCTTCTTTTTCCTATGAAAAAAATCAGAGAAAACAGAGAAATGTTCATTTTCAGACTTTTTGCTCCTCCCCAACTATTTTTTTTCCTATAGGCAGTACTGTCTTTATAGATTATTTGAAAAAATCAAGCAGACTCACAAACCTGAACAGTATGTTAAAGACAGATATTGAAGCTAGATGACCTTTCAGCTCTCTTACTTTGGCTGAAATGGGAGTCATATGGCCATTTTTTTTAAATGCAAGAGTTAAAGGCAAACACTCCTTCTAAAAGATACAGATGTGTTGGTTTGCATAGTGAAAAGCACACCAGTGCTTCTCAGATCACTCATTTGAATGTTGTGAATTTACCACCAACTTTACTTCACAGTACACTTAGTATAGTAAAAAAAAAACAGATTTCCAAAAAGAATGAAAGAACAAATGAACAGAGGGAAGGAAAGTTATATTCTGGTTGAAATGTCTATTGATCTAAAACATTTTTAAATTTCCCAGATCTCCAGATCTGCCTTACCGGACCTGTCTAGCTAAGTGATTTTATAACAGTTTTTATTGCATCCATAATACACAAGGAAATACATTCTTAATAGCTCCATGAATACGTGCGTGTGGTATGTGGAACAGTGATTATCGATATACAGGCTGCTTTAGCTTCTTCCAATATTATGACCCAAATCAAGAGACAGATTAATCATCAGACATAATGTCATCATTTGTACCCTTTCATGCATTTGACCTTTAGACTGCCCATTACAGAAAGGAAAGCTGACGATTTCTGTCTACATTTGGCAGCAAGAGTTTTTCCTGCTGTCTATGCACATTCATTTAACAGAAGAAGTTGCAGCCCAATTGACGTCTATCGGACTTGGAAATTTCCTTCCTCTCCTACTGGAATAGGAAGTGGATACAATTATGGGCTAGTCCATTAGCTAGTTCTAAAGGGAGGGGATTATAAAGAGGAAACTTTTATCTATATAGGTAGAAGTTATGAATTACAGATAACCTTTGAGAGAGCATATGTTGTTGCATCATTAGTATTGAATGGATACTTATATTGTCAAAGGTAACAATAATATTATTTATTATCTGAATGCAATACGTTGTTTAATTATCTGGGAGTTGTTTTAAATTTATTATTTTACATAAACTAAAGTCTGAAAATTCAGAAGTAGGATATACATGAACTGAGGCATAATTAAAACTTTAATTTGGTTTAACTTGGGAATTACTCACTAAAGGCTAGCTCCAACATCCAGTGAAGCCACAGAAAGTGCTTATGGTGACTCCAGTTCAGACTAGATTAGATCCTATGTACATCAGTTTTTTCAAACATTGCTGATGAAACTTCCACATGTCTCAGGAGTACCACTTCTCCACAACCAGCACAGACAATATTTTAAGTTTTACTATTTAATGTAGAACCACACTATGAAACTCAAAATGGTGGGGAGGGGTGAGGGGAGAAGGAGGAGGGAAGGAAACCAATGCAGAGAACTAAATTAGGCAAACATTTTATGTTGGTCCTCAATACTATTAATACAGGTATCACATATCCTATAAAGGACAGGTCCTCAAGCAAAATCGGCATCAGATTATAACTCTGTCTACTGCTAAGAAAGTTAAATGCCATGTTTTAGTTACTATCCCAAGAAGATATGACTAGTTGCATATACAAGGTCCAAATGTGTAGAGTCAACAAGCTGAATACTGAATATGGCTGTAGTCTATGGTGACAACATGGCTGAATAAAAATTCAGGGTAAACTGGTACACAAGTAGAAGAGACCAGATATGGCACATAGACTTCAAATAAGAAATACAGTAAAGCAACAGCCATGTATCATAGCTGGCACCAAATATGCTGCATACAATGTCACTAGAAATGACTGAAGTATGTAACTACATATTAGGGATGTGTAAAGCTTCGGTAGCTGATTTGATTCAGAGGAGATTTGGCCCAATTCAGGGGCTGAATCTCCAAATCCAAATGTAATTGGGTGACCTGTTAAAAGGTCCAAATCCAACTGAAAGCCTCCAAATTGATTCAGAAAAGATTTGGTGCTGACTTGGAAATTTGGCCATAGACTAAACAGGCAGCAGTCCTCAACCATGCTGGACACAACTGCCTCCAGCTGGGAAGTTTCTTTTGGTGGGTGGAGGGAGGGGGCCTTGAGAGGGGGCACATCAATGCCCCCACAGTGAGGAAGGGATTGGGGCTGGGGCTGGGACAAGCTACCCACCTGGGGCGGGGTGGGTGCAGGACTTGGGATGTGGGGCTCCCACTACTGCATACTACCACATACCACCAGTGTGGAAAAACATGGGAGCGCCAGTCTGGGACGGTATGGGAGCATGCCCCTGGATGTGCACAGGGCAGGCTGGGCTGGGCTGTGCTCTGGGAAGCTAGCCCATGCTGCCCACTGCTGGGCTGCACTCTGTGGAGTGGGTGGAGCCAGAGCTGTGCTCCGGGTGGTAAGCTTCAGCCACAGCCTAGAGTGCAGACTTGGCTCTGCCTGCCCCACAGAGTGTAGTGGACTGGGGGCTATGGGGGCTGCAGCCACCTTAAAATTGCCCATAGACCATTGGCCCCTGGCCCCTTCCCAGTCCAAGTGTATGCTCCCACCTCCATGCCCTGTTGCTGCTCACCCAGCTGGGTTACAGTGGGGCAAAGCCACAGCTTGTCTGGGAGGTGCAGGGAGGCTGAAGCAGCTTCTGCTGCTGCGCACCACTTGTCTGAGGCAGTGCACCTGCACCATCCTGCACCTCCCGCTTTGAATGGGCAAGTGGCTGGAGGACACAGCCCCCACTCCCAGTGCCTTCTTCCTGGAATGAGCCACACCTGCATCTCCCCCCCACAACAGCCACCCCCCACAGCTGGACAAGCAGTGTCAGAGTAGAGCTCCCACTCCCAGCACCTTTCACCGCCCACCTGGAGTGCAGCCTTGCCCAAGCCACCCCATGCAGATCTGGTGGCACGTGCACTACCATGCCCTCCTAGGTATGTGCATGGCAGTGTGCAGTGGTGAGAGTCCCCCTCCCTGAGTCCTGTGCCCTTCCACCCCAGTGGGGCAGCTTGTCCCAGGGGTCATTGATCTGTCCCACCCATGCACCTTCCCTCCCCCCCTCCCCACCACAACAGACTTACTAGATGAAGGCAACTGTGTCCAGCATGGTTGAGGACTGCTGCCTCAGTCTATCACTGAATCTCCTAATTGGTGCTGAATCTTCGAATCCAGTTTGGCTGAATTGAATTGACACAGGAACTCATATTACCAAACTGAATCACTGTCCCTTCAAACTGGCCAAACCTGAATCTGAATCAAATACTTGCTGCTTCACATAGGCCTACTGCTTGTTATAAGGATGGACCCTGCCCCCATAATTCACTATGCTCATGCAGAGCTCTGTGTTCAGGAAACTGTATGATCAAGACCCAATTCTGTATTACCAAATTACAAGCCTTCCCCACATGATGAAGTATGTGAGTTAGTCAGCTCTGTACCATCAATTGTAAAATCTAGAAGTTAGTGGTACGAAGTTAACATTTAAATCTCTCTATTGCTGTGTAAAAAAGTAAGTTCTTAGAAGGAATATGAGAAAAAGTAGAGGACTGAAATTTCATACTTTTTCTCACTGGGGATTACTTTTTCCCAAGCTTCATGCTTTTTCCCAAGCATCTTTTTTTGTCCTGTCTGATGTTTTTTTCCTGTCTTCAGTAAAGGGCCAAAGATTAGTATTTACTTCAATGAAGAATTCAGGAATTAATTCAGTATTTTAATTTAAAAAACAATTGATAACATGACCACTTAAGCACAAAAATAAGACTTTTTTTTGTCTTTAAAACTTAATATGTGGAAGTCTAAATTATTTGGTCATTTTGCTTCTAGTCCTTCAAGTTGTATGAGGACCCAGAGGTCTGTTCAGTTAGGGATGGTGCACAACCATATTTAGTCTGTGGTCCTTGTTTCAGCCAAGATTCTGTTCATTTTAATAAGTAACTGCCACAGTATTTGGCCTTTTATTTGAGAAGTGGGTCAGAAAGGACTGGAGCAATCTCAATTTTCTGTTTCCTCTGCATGGTCTTTTCATAATTGAAAGTTACTTGAACTGAAACGTAAGTCATCTAGTACTGGAAGTTCAGTTATGTTTCAACAGGGGGCAAAAATCCTCTAAGCTGTGTTGGTGGCCTTATTAATTTTGTTACATTTGGAAATGATGGTAAAACAAGAAAAGGTCTTTTTAAACACAGTTAAGCATAAAAGAAAACTACAGAGTAAAGAAAGAGGTGGTTGTGGTTCCATTATTGGACACATGTGGAAGTGAAAGGAATGACTGCTCCAGTCACAAGGATTGAGTAAACTAAAGTGAGAGAAACCTGTAGTGGAAGCCAGGCCACAACAAGAGTGATTATGCTCTAGGGAGGTATAGTACTTTAACTGGGAAGTAAGTATGAATAAAATAAATGTGTAGTGCAAAAGGAAAAAAAAAACTTTGTGCGTACCAATTTTATTTATTTAATATTATTGCTAAGCAAAGAAAAAAATCTTCTCCTTCGGGTTCCTACTCCCATCATTGTGCCCCCCTGACACTTTCTGTGAAAAGGCTGGGGTCCAGCTCAGCCACCATCTTGTCTGCCCAAATGGAGGGAGAAACACCAGGCTAGTCTGCAGGCTTTAAAAAGTCAACAGACTTCCCTGAGAGGATGCCGCCGAAGGGCAATGTTTAAGACAGCTCTTTGGTAATGACCAAGGGCTTTTCTTTTACTTTTTTGTAAGGGTTCTTTTGAAAATAATGTGTTTGTTTAAAGTGGGGGGTGACAGCCACAGGCCCTTTGCAGGAGAGGTGGGTATGGGAAAATTGGTAGAGGGATCTCCTGAAGCATGAACAACTGGTGCCACCTTAGGCACATGCCCCCACAGCAACCAGTCAGCAACTGGGGGGCAGGTTCCCCTGCAGCCAATTTTGCTGACCGGAGCGGGACTCCCCCGCAGCTGATCGTGCCAGGTGGGAAGTGGCCATGACACTCCTAGAAATAGCTGCAGCACTCCTGGAAATGGCTACAGCACATTTGGCGCTCCCACTCCCCAGCCAGCACTCGCAGGAAGAGCACTGGCACTCCCACTTGCCCTCTCCATTCATTGCCTAAGAAGGGAGTGCAGCCTGTCAGGGAGGTGCATGTGCACCCCCATGTACCCCTACACATCAGCACTGTTCTTAGGGTTGAGGCAGGAAAATGGGAGTGGGAAAGCAAGGATTGGGGGAAGTAGGGAAAAGTTTCTCATAGCTGGATGTAAATTGTAGTTGGGAAACATGATTGGGACTGGTCAGAGTGTTTCCTTGTTGACTGTTTAGTCAGGGAAGAGATAGTTGGGAGAAGGGAAGATTTGGAGTTCTCAATTTTGAGTGTTATTTGAGTTGTTTGTTAGTTTGTGTGGATAAGATGGAATATAATTAATAAATAAATGAGTAAAGGAGAACCATGAGAAGTCTTTCTTAGAGGTGCACATTCTTAGAACAGGCTGGGGGTAATCACTCTTTCTAGATGCCTTTCTTATGGATCTTACCTAATGCAGTGGTCAGACAATTAGGGCTACTTCAGAAGAGTGACAGAATAGTCTTCTCTGCTCTCCTGTGCAAATGGCATGATAGGACTAAGTAAAGGGAGCAAAAGGAGACCAAAGATTAGAAAAGCTCTGCTGTTTTTCCCCCAGCCCCCTTCTAAACAAGGATTGCCTTTGCTTTCTGCTATTTTCTCTCTCTGTAGCAGATAGGAAGGGGGAAAGATGGTGAAGAACTGGAGCTGTCCCTTCCCCAACCTGGAGGGGAAAGAGGATACCCTATCCTCTTGAAGCCTGGGAGGGGGAACTGGGAAAAAATAGGGGAGGAAGAAATGGGAAATGAAAATGCTGCATGACTAAGAAGGCATGGTTGTTTGAGAACTGAGGGTCAGGGGAACACTTAATTGCTGTCCCTGGGAGAAAGAGGCAGATATGGGTATGGTGATAATTTCCAATGCCAGCTTCTTTCAGACCACTTTAAGCACTGGTGTCTAAGTAAAAAAAACCCAAAAACCAACAAAAAAAAAGCTGCATTTGTGCAATTAACTATTGTCAAGGCCAAATCTTAAAACATTATACATTTGCCTCCTCCAAAATTACAAAGTTTAAAAAGAATGAGGGGGCTTTTTCTATTTTTTTTTTTAATCTTTAGAATGCACTTAACCGATATGTTCGAGCTTCTTTCTACAAACAGGAAGATTAGAAACAGAAAGAATGAAAACAGATTCAGATTGTTTCAGGAGCACTCACTGCAATAATACCACAAAATCTCCAATTCCACGATAAAATGATGAGAGCTGGCAACACTGAAGATGTACATTGAACAGTGAACATTTTAAAGTTATGAGTTTCATTGCTTTTAGAAGTTTTTTATACATTTTAGTATATATACACATTGAGACCTCTGATTATAAAGAAAAGAGATCGTACCTGTCTATATTATAGCAAGTTCAAAGCAACTGCAGAGTTGTTTAAGCACAGGGGCATGCAAGCAAAAACATAATTCTAAACTTGACCCAAGTTTTATGGGTATAAGCTTGCAATAAAATTCAGATTCAGATCTGATATACCTCTGTCCTCAATAGATTATAAGTTCTCCCATTATCTGTTATGACATAGAGACCCTGGTTAGATATTTCTCATCATGTATCATGGTCTTGCACAAGGCCAAGTACTGTGGTACATTGTGAACATCAGGGTAGGTGACACTCAAGTTATGATTTCCATGAGACTGACTTCCTTTAATAGAATCAATAGCAGTTTGATTGTAAAATAAGAAAATGCCTTGCTCATTTATAAATGGATGTACTTTTTAATTGTTTTAATGCATTTATATTATACATTTTAGAAAGTTTTAACAAATCTTTATATATATTATATCCTATATTGTTATATTTGAAATAGTCTGTCATACATGTCAAACAAATATTAATACTGTAAAATAAAAATCAATTATCAATGTATATGCTGGCTGAAATTATTTAGGGGTGCAGCAATAGAGATTTTGAGCCGATACCAATGGCTGATTTTTAGTGGGCCATATTGGCCAACACCGATCCAATATGTAGCTAGGCAGCATGGAGAAGGTGTCTGGCTGGTAAGTCTGTCATGGGGGGAAGTGGCAAGGGGGAGGGAAGGGGCATGAGAGGGGAAGCCCTCAGTAACAGACTGCCCTGCCCCATGAAAATCTGGGGGCACACACCCTTATGTGCTTCTGAGATGCATGCAGCAGTGGAAGCTGCCACTCTTTTCCCACACTCTGCAGACAAGCTGCAGCTTCATCCTGCACCCTATCCTCCCCTGGCTGTGCAGGCCCTGCCCCAGCAGCAGCAGAATTAGTGTTATTATCATCATTAATAACTCAGGATGGGGTGGGTGTGGGGGTCCTGCAGACTCTGTCTCCTCTGGCCTGGCAGCACAGCTGAGGCCAGCCCCACTCAGGCCCCCAGCTCCAGAGGGCATGTAGGGATGGGACCAGGGCTGGTTAAGGACTGGGGGGTGGCAGATTCATTGACAAGGGGGGCACTGGGCAACAACTCTTGGTGCAGGGGAAGGGGCAGTTGCATGGGCACGGTGGGGCTCAGCCCCAATCCCAATCCTGATCCTGGTCCCACTTCGGCTTCTCTTTCTCCTGTTCACTGCTTGATCCCAGCTGCAGCCTCAGCCCCATTCCCTCTCACCCCTGCCCCACCCCCAACCCTCAGGCCTTTTCCCCTGCAGATTTTCCCTCCTCGGAGAATGTGTGTGCATACACACACTCGCTCATTGCACTCCCCCCCTCCAAATTTTTGTTTCTCCACATATGTACAGAAAATTCAGTCACATTTCTTTTATCTTTTTACAATCTGCTTTTAACTAAATGGGGGAAGTAGTAGATATGCTAAGGGCAGAGTTAGGATTCAAAAAGACCTAGACACATTGGAGGATTGGATCAAAGATATTTCATGAAGTTCAATAGGGACAAGTGCCTTTTCCCTGCAGGACCAGGCACCTATGAAAGAAGCATCCCGGGGAGTGCCCTCCACAGCAGAGTGGCAGATGGTCACAGCCAGGACTGGAGCTGCTTACAGCGAACTAGTACCAGTTCCTTCAGTCAGACTGGAGAACAGATACGTGGCCCTGGCGACCCTACAGGAGCTGGAAGGAGAGGAGGAAACTCTTGGGCAGGAAGCAACACCACATTCTCCACACTCCAAACAGGTCAAGAGATCCAAGTGAACCCAGAGGAGGAGGCGATGAGTGATCATCATAGGCGACTCCATCCTGAGAGGTACAGAAGGGCCCATCTGTCGCCAGGACCCCTCAACATGAGAGGTCTACTGCCTGCCCGGAGCAAAGATTCGGGATGTGATGGAAGTAGTCCAGGCCATGATTCAGCCCACCGATTACTACTGCACGGTACTAGTCCATGTGGGTACTAATGATGCAGCCAGGAGAACCCCGATCACCTGATGATGGACTACAGTGCTCTGGGCGACGTGCTGAGGGAGTTCGGTGCACAGGTGGTATTCTCTTCCATCCTACCAGTGAGCAAACATGGAAGACGGCATGAGAACTGCATTAGAGAGACCAACTGGCGGCTTTGGCAATGGTGTCCAGAGACAGGCTTTGGCTTCCTGGATAATGACCCACACATCATGACAAGGGACATGCTCAGTTGGGATGGGCTTCAACTATCCCCCAAAGGTAAGTGTGTGTTCTCTTCTAGATTGGCGGATCTCTTCCAGCGAGTTTTAAACTAGGCTCATCGGGGGGAGGGGAAGATGAAGGCGGGGGAAGCTGTGGACCACCAAACCATGTGGCACCCATAAGGACAGCCCAGCCTGAAGAAGGAGAACGTTGGGAACCTGCAAGCCATGGCGTGGCCAGCAGTACAGCAATAAGCAGGTAAGTAATAAGGGGCCCCTTGAGATTCGGAGCTGGAGGGCAGCAAAGGAACCAATCACAGGGCTCAAGTGCCTATATACTAATGCTAGGAGCATGGGGAACAAGCAGGATGAACTAGCACTCCTGATTGCAGAAAACACCTACGACTTAGTAGGGCTAACAAAAACCTGGTGGGATTTGTCCCACGACTGGGTGGTACATATTGAGGGTTATCGGCTGTACAGAAAGGACAGGGTGGGGAAGAAAGGGGGAGGGGTTGTGCTCTATGTCAATGAGCAATATACATCAACTGTCATCAAGACGGAATCGAAGGATGAGGAAGTAGAAGGATTGTGGGTTAGGTTACATGGGGGGCAAGGAGAAAGGGATTTGGTGGTAGGGATCTGCTACAGACCTCCACACCAAGGGGAAGAACTAGATTCGGGGCTCCTGACGCAGATCTCGGAGACCATAAAAGCTAAGGAGGCAATAGTCATGGGGGACTTAAACTACCCAGACATCCGCTGGGAGACACAGACAGCAAAGTTCCATCGTTCACGCAGGTTCCTTTTCTGTGCATACGACCTCCATCTGACACAGAAGGTACACGGTCCCACTAGGGGGAATGCCTTACTGGCTATGGTATTGGCAATGGGGGATGATATGGTAGGGGACCTACAGATTGGTGGCCATTGGGGGGACAGTGATCACCTAATAACAGAATTCTTCATAAGACATCGAGCGGGTAAGACAACTGGTAGGGTGAAAGTGCTAGACTTTAGGAAAGCTGATTTCAATGAACTCAGGTGACTAGTCAAGGACACACTGCAGAGTAGGAGTTTTGCAGTGAGGGAGCCCAAGAAGGGTGGCTGTGCCCTAAGGAAATGAACCTTCGAGCACAAGGGAGACAATCCCAATGTGAGGAAAAAGAGGGAAAGGGGCCAGGAGGTTTCCTAAGCTGACCAGAGAAATCCAGGGCAGCCTATGGGCCAAAAGGGGGGCACATAAAAAGTGGAACCAGGGAGAGATCACCAAAAAAGAGTATATCTCCTCTGCTTGTGCTTGTAGGGAGGCAGTTAGATGGGCCAAAGCTACCATGGAGCTGAGGATGGCATCCCAAGTTAAGGATAACAAAAAATTGTTTTTTAGATACATAGGGAGTAAAAGGAAGGCCCAGGGAGGAATAGGACCCCTACTAAATGGG
>JAGPOW010003316.1:32262090-32305312 GCA_030014935.1 Caiman crocodilus
CTGCAAGAGAAGGTTGAGAGGCGACCTTGTGGCTGCCTGTAAGTTCATCACGGGGGCACAGAAGGGAATTGGTGAGGTTTTATTCACCAAGGTGCCCCCTGGGAGTTACAAAAAATAATGTAGCTAGCAGATTAGCAGAGCTAACAGAGAGCAGATTTAGACTAGACATTAGAAAGACATCTTCATAGTTAGAGTGGCCAAGGTCTGGAATGAGCTCACAAGGGAGGTGGTGCTCTCCCCTACCCTGGGGGTCTTCAAAAGGGGGTTAAGATAAGCATCTAGCTGGTGTCATCTAGACCCAGCTCTCTTTTCTGCCTATGCAGGGAGTCAGACTCAATGATCTATTGAGGTCCCTTCTGACCCTAACATCTATGAATACATGCATCTATAAGTGCAAAGTACTGCACTTAGGACAGAAATACCATGCACCAGGAAAGGCTGGGGACTGGCTAGCTAAACAGCATCTCTACAGAAAAGGATCTTGGGGTTACAGTGGACAATCAGTGTGCTCCTGTTGCAAAGAAAGCTAGTGTCATACTGGGCTGTATTGGTAGGAGTGCTGCCAGCAGAGCAAGGGAAGTGATTATTCCTTTGTATTCACCACTAGTGAGGCCACATCTTGAATACTGTGCCCAGTTTTGGGCTTCCCATTATAGAAAGGATGTAGACAAATAGTAGCGAGTCCCATGGAAGGCAATGAAAATGGTTAGTGGTCTGGGGCACATTATTTATGAGAAGAGGCTGAGGGATCTGGGCTTATTTAGTCTGGAGAAGAGAAGACTGAGAGAGGATTTAATAGCAGCCTTCAACTAAGTAAACAGTGGTTTCAAAGAGGATGGAGCTAGACTGTTCTTAGTGGTGGCAGATCAGAGAACAAGGAGAAATAGTCTCAAGTTGCAGCAAAGGAAGTTTTCATGCAGAAGGTAGTATAACGCTGGAACAGGTTACCTACAGAGGTTGTGGAATCTTCATCCTTGAAGGTTTAAGACCCACCTAGACAAAGGCTTGGCTGGGATGATCTAGTTGGGGATATTTCTGCTTTGAGCAGGGGATTGGCCTAGACTTTGTAAAGTCCCTTCCAAGCTTAATTTTCTATGATCCTATGAACCTTTTCTTTTGTAATAAGTTATCCACTAGTGTCCCGTCTTAAAATGAAAGAAGCATCTCCATTACATGCCCCTCTATTATCATATCAGCCTTCTTTTACTATGATTTCTCCTAGGTGATGCCAAGCATCCTAAACTTAGAGTGAAGCCAACAAGAGTTCTATGTGTCCATCCCCTCTCAGTTCATATCAAATGGATTCAGACTATGTCAGGACAAGAAATTTAAAACCTGACAACACATCTCCACCACTATCATAATAACTACATCCCACAACAGAAACATCACCATTCCTGGACCTTACACCTGGACTTCCAGAAATGTTATACTTCTAATCTAGTGCGTTAAATGGAAAATATGTAGGAGAAACCAAACAATGGTGTACCGGAATGAACATACATTGAAAATCTATCAAGGACAAGAATACTAAATTACCTGTGGGTTCACACTTCTCACAAGACAACCACTCTCACTCCAATCTCTCAATTCTAATCTTCAAATGGAATTTACAAAATACCTTTCACAGATGAGCCTATGAACTCCACTTCATAAATTTACTGGATATCAGACATCATGGACTAAATATAGACATTGGATTTATGGCACATTATAATTTTCCTGCCATCTGAAAGCCCCTGGAACTTTTCTGCATTTTACCAGCTACATTCTATCACCAGTTCAACATTCTTGCTTTCCCCTCCTCACCTACCTGTCTCTTACCTATTGTCTCCCATTCCCTCAGATCCTCACTGCCATGCATTTGTATTTTCACAAACCTGCATTTTGCATATTGACTTCCATTCTACCCAGAAGAGCACACAAATACCAGCAGGTTCTCCCTATGCCTGAAGAAGGGTGTTCATGCCTGAAAGTTTGCAAAGAGAATTTTTTTTCCAACTAGGTATCAGTGCTAATAATCCTAATAGAAGATGAACTAAAATGAGTTGTATGATTTTGGCATGCATTTTAATATAAACACATAGACATGGCATATGTAAAACATTGACCCAAACTCAGTGCATCCATATTTAATATTCAGGATAAAACACTAGATTCCCCAAGACTTTATTTATATTACATAGTCAAACACACAATTAATGGAAGTCTTGCTTATTAGGGCTGTGCAAAGCTTTGGTTGCTGATTTGATTTGGCAGAGATTTGGCAGCCAAATCTGAATTGAATCAGGAGACACTTATTCTCTCCAAATTGAATAGGAACCCTTCAAATTGATTCAAAGAGATTTGGAAAGATTTACAATTCGGACACAGGTACAGCTTTAAATGTTTTTTTACATACCTCAAGGTACCAGGCAGCTTGTGAATCCTGAGATGCTGGGATGATACAGTGTTCCACAGGAGCATGGTGGGGTCCCCAGTGTGCTTGGCAGCAGACCCAGAAGCGGATCAGAAGGATTTCTGGTCCACTTCCGGGTCTGCTGAAGATCACGCAGCAGGGCCCTCGTGTGCCCCCCCTGGCTTGGCCTTGGTGACTCCTGGGTCTGGGGGGGCACCTGAGGTCACACCATGACTGATCACTGAGCCAAGGAGTCTGGGGGGGGGACCCCAGCATGCTTGGTGGCAGACCCAGAAGTACTTCCAGTCCACTTCTGGGTTCACTGCCGAGTATGCACTTGCCCCACGCTCCTGTGGAATGCTCCATCTGCCCCAGCACTGCAGCATTCACGAGCTGTGCCTGGTACCTCGAGGTACGTAGAAAAGCATTTAAAGCTGTGTCTATGGCCAAATCACCGATTCTCTGAATCAGCATCGAATCTTCAGATTCAAATTCGGCTGAATCAAACTGGAGACAGTGACCTGAATCATATCACTGTTCCCAATTCAGGCTGAATCTGAACTGAATAGGGCCCATTTCACACACCCCTATTGCTTATCACAATAAATATCTGTGAATGTAGCATTATTTTAGAGAAACTTTTTACATCTGTTGGAAGTTAGATTTGCCTTTTTGCGCACATAATACCAACAGAGAATTATTAACACCCCCCCAAAAAAAATGCCAAAGGATCCTCACTGTGATCCTTTACTCACTGTAATAACCACACCTGCTAATATTCTATAGATTTCAATTCCATTTTCCAAAGGTGAAAATGCCACTTCTTGTTCTATCACCTTTCAAGTAATGCATGATGCCAGCATATCATGTTGATTAAATCCTAAAACATTTATTAATAATTTTAAAGATGGGCAGAAGGTGGGGCAAACTGGTACCTGTTATTGCATTGTATGAAGGAGGCAATTCCTCGAGAAAGCTAATTTCTCCCTGAATTAGTTCATTTCTAAGATGCCAGCCTGTCCTGCCCTTTACCTGACTTCAGACTAACATGGCTAACTATCTCTCTCTTTGTTCTTAATTATCAGATATGTGTAGTTGACAACATGGTTCACTATGAAGATAATTACTCCTAGTGCATTAGAAAATTAAAATTTCTATTAAAAATATCAAATTAGAAAGCTGACAATGAGGGGAAGAGTACATTACACTGCATAGCTATAGACAATTGTATGCACTTCTATCTTTAATTTTTTCTAAATATGTTCCAATTTTAAAAAGCATCCATACACAAGAACAGCATGTGTCCACCTTTAAACATAATTAGTGAAATTTAAGCACAGACTTAGATATTACTTGAGTACCCGTTGTTTGAACTGAAATGGATTTAAGCACATGAGTGCTGCCTTACTGACTTGCTTTAGTCTACACATTCTTTTGTATTCATGTGTAGTGCTTAGTCCAAGGAGAGGGTGGTAAGGACATTTAGGCATTACCATAATACAAATAAATAAGAAAATTTAACACCTTTGTGCCATATTATTGTTGAAAGGTCAACACAGAGTCAACTTCGTAATGCGATTACACAGCTGGATTAAATTTAGGAGCTCTTGAGTGTCATGTACTTGATATTAAAGAAGACTTGGGGTAATAGTTAAATAGTGCCTCAGCTGCTGTTATGAATAACACACATACAAAACATGCATTAAAACCAGATATAATGCTGAGGCACTCACTTCTTGTCTGCATAGCTCATCTGACAAATGCTGAGCTTCACAGACTCCAATATGCTCTCTGTTGTGCCTCTCCCAGTAACTGTCAGAATCAGTATTGCCTTTCCAAATTTCCCCTTTATTTAAGATTGTTTCCTTTTCTCTCAACCTTAAATTAGCCTCTCTCATTTTTTTGCAGAAGGTCTTGGACTAACTCACCCAAAGCTAATGCAAACCACTAATTTATTCATCTTACTCATGCACGTTTTGCAGCTCATGTTGAGTTTGGTGTTATTTCAGCTGTTCCTGGTATCTGACTTGCCTATGTTAGTAATGCCTGCATGACACTCCTGTACGTGAATTGAATTGTAGGCCTACCTTTAGAAAAGGGGTGTCAAATGTGTGGTTTATGGTCAAGGTCCAGTTTGTGGAGTTGTGTTCTCTGGGTCAGAGCGAGCCTGGGGATTTGGGGGTAGGGAAGGTGGGGGCAGAGCCTACCACTGAAATCTGGGCCAGAAGCTTGTTGGGTATCAGTGTTGGCAGTGGGAGGCAAGTGATGGCTATGTTAACCACGGTGGTCACTGCCACTGCATCCAGCTGTAGCCTGTGAAAAGCCCATGGTCCAGTTCTGACCCAGGGCCAGGGAGAGTTTGATACCCTGACTTTCCAAAAGATGATAAAAGATGTGTCATCATCTGGTCTGGGTAGTAGGGCTATGCGAAATTTCACTTACCAAGAACTAGATTTTGACCAGTCAGCTGCAGCTAACCTGGAGAATATTAGAAAACTGCACTTTCTTCTAGGCCACAATGATTAAGATACTCAGAGCAGGATGTGGTTGGGTGCAGGATGCAATTATGCTGCTTTTTCCCTTGGCAGAATGTCCCAGCTGCCTGTGGAGGGTTCAGGATTTTGAGTATGGTCGGGGGTAGAAAGGTAAGAAAGATTTATTGGCTTAACAAAAACACAATTACGTGTAGTAACAAGACAAACAATGGCAGACAAAAGCAATTCACATCGGCAATTTACTGGCAGTCCCTTCCGATGCCTGATATACAGCAAGCTTCTCTTTCCACAAAGTTCAGCGAAGTCAGGTGTCCCTTAACAGCACTGTCCAAAGGGTACCGGGAAGGACCCTGGAATACCATCCTTGGACTCCTTGAGGTCCGTGGGCCCACTGATCCAGGCAACAGCTAACTAATCATTTTCACAGAGCTAGATCTTCCTTCTGAATGATTTCCAGATATTCCAGCCAATTTAAAGCATCTGAATGGTTGTGATAATGTACAACCACTCAGATTCCTTTGACTTCAACTGTCCTTAGACTGACCAATTAGCAGTACAAGCCTTGCATTCCTTTGATAAGGTAATTTTAACTATGCCACAGGGCCTTACTACTTCAAGGCGAGCCTTCAGCAAGCACCTTTATCACACAGGCACACTTTTCAGCCGTCACAACAGAATTCCTCCCCCAGGTTACACAAGAGTAGCATTGATAGGAATTTAGAGTCTTTCTTTTTTCCCTAAGAGGAGAGAGTTGGTAACAATTCCTATATTTAGGTTGCCTAACAATTTTTACTGTAAAAACTTTTGCCATCATTTCTTTTAGAATGCAAAAGAATAATGCACTCCTTGGTATTCAGTAGGGGTAGCTGCACCAGGCTATTGAAACAGCTTTTGATTCTTGAAATTTCCATTGGATTTGACTGACATAAAAATTGTTAAAAATGCTGTTTCTTTTTCCTGACTTGAAGAATCTTGAGAAAATTCAGGCAGCCAGCCAAAACCATTGTTCCTTCAAAGGCTAAGCTCATGCCACTGCTCCCCACAATCCCACCAAACCCTCCCAGACCCCAGCGGCGCCCCCCCATGAACCCTACCTGACCCTCCCATTCCTTTGTGCATGTCACCTGCATCCCCATCTCCACCAACTGCTTCCACAGATGCCACCTACCCTCCCATACCCCCATGGACCCCTAATCACACTAAGCCTGCTTGGCATCGCATCCTCCTAATGCCCCCCAGGAGCACCCGCATCCTGACTTACCTCAGTGCTTGGAATGATCTCCATGATTCCCTCAGTAACTGAAAGGACTGTAAACCCATTTGTTTTCATTACTTTAATTCTGAGAGTAGGCTTCATTGAATCACCTTGTAATTTTACCTTTGCAATACAATAATGGACAAAACATAGTAAGCTATCTACAAAAAAATCTAAGTAAAAGCTTTTGAAAACAATAGCATTGCATTCTTCTGCTGAGTGCTACATCTGTTTAATGATCATTTAAAAGAACAAGTTATATATTTGGGGTGCTATCATTGTTTAGGTTAAATGCCACACAGCCTCTTTTTCCTTTAGCTTAGACAAACACTTATGACAATATAGTTCCTTGTTTTGTATTTGTATCTGCAGAATGTTGCGGCCTACTTGGCACTTAACTTGCTGCAGTTTTATGAACTTATGGTCAATATTAGATTTCTTAAGCTGTCTCCTATTACAGAAGAAACAGCTGGACTTTTCAGAAAGTTACATCTCCTTTTAACATTATTGACTGGCATGGGACATGAGCATAATGGAGAATAATCTTTCCTTTTCCCAAAAATTATTGCATATGGGAACAAATTACTGGTTAAGACCGAAAGGTTAGTTTTTTTTTAACATTAAGTCTTTTTTTTAAATCTAAAAATCTCATTTATATATAAACAAACTGATATATTTAAAAAATAATAGAAAAACAATTAACCTTTTTATTAAAGGCAGTAGCAAATAAGTTTCGACTTTTGGTAACTTCTGTTTCAATGAATGACTCTGCAAATTTATAATTTACACTTCTCAGGACCTCATAATTTGCCACAGCATAGAAAAATAACCATTTAAATGCAGAAATGGTATTCACTGAATCTGTCAACCCCAAAGGCTTAGAGATAAAAACGTTAATACATGGCATATTCTTTGACATGTTTGAAATATAGTCTTTCTATTTTGTTTCACTCTTAAATATGTATGTTTTCTACTTGAAAGAACCTAACCTTGACATGCTCTCTCAAACAAATAATCCTACTGACTACACTTAGTCAGACATCTTCCGGTGAAAGAATTATCCTGAAAAATAGTGATTCATAAGCCCAAAACATGTTGTCCTAAGTATCTTAAGTCTGACAGGCTTTCAGTAACACAAACTCAGACTTTCATGCGATCCAACCTGGATTCATCGTGACTGTTGGGCCTCCAGAAGCCAGGGTCCAGAATTTGGGTGTCGCAGCTTGGCAATGTCTGCCAAGGGCTCATGGTTCTAGGGTAGCTAGCCCTGCCAGGTATGGTGACCACTCATCTGTAATTAGATGGGTCAGTACTAGAATGGGCACCTCAAGTCCTGGTGCTGGGAAGCATGACTCCATGACAGCATTTGTCCTGGATTTTCAGCTTTGTGCAGAGAAATGGTGGGTTTCCCCTTGCAGGATGGCAGTATTCCAGCCTGCAGGGGGCTGCCAGGAGTGGGACACAGGGAACACCATGTGCAAGTGTATGTCTACAAATATGTACATGGCTGGGAATACACTCAGGCAGCATGGAGATGCTGTCAGGTGGCAGGGGGTGCATGGCCAGCATGGGGCTCCCAAGGGAAGCACAGCAGGGCAGGGAGCCTCATGCCTGCAGTGGGCAGCCTCCATCCACCCCAATCCCCACTTGTCTTTTCTCCAAGCATTCCACCAACAAAGGTTTTTTGTTTTTTTTTTTTGGGGGGGGGGGGAGCGGGTGAGGCAGGACATGTGTCCTGCCTTTACATTTTTAAAAGGTGGTCATGCCAGGGCTTCTATTTAATTGCCACAGAACTGAGTTGTGCAAGCCTTCTGAGCTCTGGCACTAACTGAGGTCCCACACTGCAGAAGTATGACCTGGAAGTCAGCTTCAACTGAAAACCCAATGTGGTGAGGCTGCACTTGAACACATTCCAGCTGAAACCAAATTTTAAGATATCAGCATTTCTCAGGAACACAAATTCCACCATTTCAGCTACCCTTATTTAATTTCAGAAGATGTTTTGCCATTGACTTCAATGGAGCCTGGATTTCATCTCAGAAATTCCTGCCACTGAAGTCAGCGCAGTTTATACAAGTTTAAAGCTCATTAACTGTGATCAAAATCAGGTCCACTAATCAGAAACTTATAAAAACTTATGTGATAACTTATGTACACATTAACTGTACATGCATTTACCATGTAAATCAGAAGGCTGAAAACAAACACATTCTTCAGTCTAAAGCCAGAAGCAAATGCCAGAAAACAAGGATCTTTTAACTGTAAGAATCTGTAAAGTGCATTCAATGAGGACTGTGAATGGCACAAGTACAGAAATGTCCAGAAGCTGACAAGAAAAGGAATAGGGTATAATCCTATGTGATCCATTAATCACTGTTAAAATTACCAGACACTGAAAACAGATGAATATGTAAATAATCCAAAACACTCAATATCTTGATTCAGAGAAGTTCTTATTTCCTGGATGTTAAAATATGTTTTGGTTTTTTACACAGTGATTTTTTACACAGTGATGTGAAATTATTATATTTGGATCCTACACTAAAAATCTCCTCTAACTTTCCCCAAAAAATAAAACTTTCATGTTTCTTTAAGAGGGTACTGGGAAATTAGGAGGTTTCTAGAGTTTCCCTGCAGAAAGACAATGTACAGTAAGCAGTACTGGAAAAGGTTTTCATTACCATTAAAAATATAATAATAAATGTCTGCAAACATTACCTCAGAACTCAGCAGGGTTTCAAAACTTTCCCAATGAACTCCTCTAAGAAAATGCTGAAAGGAAGTGTGGTTTTTAATTTGTGGCCACTATCATGAGTACCAGGAAAGGAAGTTAGTTTCTCTCTTTTTTTTGTAACAGATATATCGGTTTTGGTGAAGGGAGGGTTGGTGGATTTGCTAGGAAACAGAACTTTTGGTTCCAATAGCTCCTTACAGTACCCTCAGAGCCACCCTGAATTCTGTTTGAATCAAAACCATCTGATCTGATGGGATCAACTCCAACAGGGGATGGGATAGTTTATTTTCCACATATATTCTGTGTTTCAAGGCTCTGTTGGAGTAAGTAGACAATGTTGGGTTAAGTTAATGCTAGTTTTGACAAAAATGTACCTTGTATACACAGAACAATGTTTTCCAGGGACTTCAAAAACAATGAAGTCACTTTACTTCTCTTGGTGCCCCCCAATCCCTGACCAGCACTCTCGGGGTAAGGAGAGCAGAGGCGCTCTCGCCTGCCCCCCCTGCCCGTCACCTAAGCGGAGAATGCTGTTGTCAGGGGGTGCACAAGCACTCTCAGGGAGTGCATGCGCATCCCTGTGCATCACCTACGCATCACCACTGGATACTGCACAGTAAGGATTTTTGGGTAGGTGTCTACACATGAGAGGATTAGGGAAGAGATTTGTTCCCACATCCCTGAAGCCCTGCAATGGGCACCTGCCACCACCTTCAAAGACCCCTTCCCCTAAAAAGGGAGCTCTCTACTGCCAGGGCACAGGAACATTGCCCCTGTCCAGGTTCTGACACTGGAGCCTGCCCTGGCAGCAGGTAGCCTCCTAGAGGTAGGGAGCAATTTCCTAGCACCCACCAAGAGACAGCTGTTTCCTGGCCCCATGCTCCCTGCCAGGCCCTGGGCTAGCACCCAGACGGAGCCTAGAACTCCACCTGGAAGCTGCAGGGGTCCAGTGTAGGGTCAGAGGGGGCAGGAGCAGCCTACTGCCAGGAACAGCAAATCTGCTTCTGAGTCCCTGCATAGGTAGATGCCTGCCCGGGGTAAGTTTACTCTAGAGTAATTTAGTCTAGAGTAAAGCCACCCTGCAGCATTTGCACATGTAGATGTGCCCACTGAGTACTAAATGAAATGGAAAAGCTTAACAGCAACTCAGTATTTTACAAAATTGTGTATTATCCTGAACTTTACAAGACAAAAACCACAATGCCAGGAAAATAGTTTAAGTAGGCCATAACTATATTATATGTTTACTGGGAAATTATCTAGTCACAAGTTTCCAGGGCAGGTCACTTTTTCTACCATCAGTGTCCCATCCCATTAACTAGACCCTAGCACTGAAAAAAAAATCCCAATATACTCCCTTTGTGTGAGGATTAAGCAGATGGGGCAAGTGGTGTTGGCTCTTCATTATACCAGATATAAGGAGCCTGAGTTACAGTACAGTAGTGCTAGAGAATGCCTTTTTAGTGACACTACTGCACAGTAGCTGAATAATACTGCACAGTATCATATTAGCACTATCTGTGCTGTGACACACTACTGCTCAGTATTACTAGGCCACTGAGCAGTTAGCATCTTGTGTAGACATACCTGCCTTTTTAAATCCACTTCTAGCTAAGAGTTTACAAAGGAACCAGATCCCTTAATAGGCAATTACCCATCTGGGGCACCACTGAAATGCAGCAAAACAAATGTTACCACTGGGTTCCTGGGCAGCTGAAAATGAGGGAAAAACACCCCCCAAAAATATAAAAAGCTAAAAAGCTCATACTAACCTATCAAACCTGATAGTTAAGAAAATATTTTCTTTCCAACCTCAAAATGCAAAACCCAGAAACCTCATCCAACTCTAATCCCAAAGGAATTGACGGTTGGAGGGCAGGGAGGAAGGGGTTAAGTTTTTGGTGCAGAATGGCATCAACAGAGCCAGAACCTTATAAACCCTTCTCTTGGCTGCATGAGACACCACTGGCTTTTTTTTAACCCTTTTCTCTACCTGCCAGTCACAGATCCCTCCACTTCGTCAGGCCCAAAAAGTGGAGGTAGGAGTTGCAATCTCTTAAGGGTCAACAGTTTTCTTTCACTTACTGTTTCAATGGCTATGGGAGTTTGTCGTGAAAAAGAGGGCATGTTCAAAGTTTTTGGCTTGAACAGGGCAAGCAAACTGCATTCAGTGTCAAAAATCTATTTCCCCACTTGCTAAAAAAAAAAAGAAATCTATTTAAATCTTTTTGTCACTATTCATTACAAAAATATATAAAAAAAGATTTCTAGAAAATCTTTAATACAATTACTGCACTGGAGTTTATTATTGTGCATTAATTGCATGTCTAGACATGCTCCTCTGCATCTTGCCCAGCAAATATCTGGGCTGACTTAAGTCTCTAAAAAGAATTATTGCACAAAGAAAAACTCACCTGTATTTATTATGAGAACAATAAAGAGACTTCTTCCTAATCAGACTTATATTTATTCCATTGTGCCAGGGGCACAGAACTGGAAAGGGGGGAAGCCTTACCCAAAGACAAACCCCTGACCGAAGAAGAGGAGAAAAAGAACTACTTACCCATTTCAGGAATTGGGAGGAGCAAGGAAACATGAAGCGGGAAACCACCTGTGCGGTTTGTAAGCCGCGCCCATATACAGCTGGGGCCAGGTGACATTGGGGGAGACACCACCCAGTGGAAGTAAAAGGGAGCTGTGAAAGTGCAGGAGGGCAGCCGAGGACTGGAGAACCGGCAGGGAACCACCAGGCAGAAGGTGTCCAGCTGCTGCGGCCGATGGCCAGCAGCGGCAACAGTGGCAGTGACAGCGACAGTGGCGGTGGAAGCAGTGAGAGCAGCAGAGGATCCCCAAGCCAGAGAAGACCAGAGGGCTCAAAGGCACCGGCAGGGAGGCTGGCAAGGGCAGCAACAGTGGCTGCTGCAGTGGAGGAGGGAGAGGGAGCAGCAGGGAATCCCCAAGCAGAAGGAGATCAGCAGGAATTGAGGACACCGGCAAAGGCAGCAGCAGTGGCTGCTGCGAAAGTGAGAACAGGGGAGACAGCAGAGGAGCCCCAAGCTGAGGACCAGTGGAGATCAGAAATGCTGGCAGGAAAACCGGCAAGACCACCAAGTCAGAGGGGCCTGGTAGGACTGAAGGAGCTGGTGTGTGAGCCTCAAATAGAGGCAACAGGGCCACCACCCTGAATAGAGGCAGGGCCCAAGGAGAAAGAAAGTGTGAAACCCCAGTTGGGGTTGTAGGCACAGGTGCCAACCCTGAGGGTGCTCTAGCCTGAGGGCATTGGGAGAGTGAGGGGGTATGGAGATCCTACGGTGGGTATGCCATTTTCCTTAAGCATTCTCCTCCCTTCTTTCCTTTAGGTCACGTAGTACTTGTAGTCACAATGGTGGACTTGTTTCTTTGCTTCATGTAAGGTGTTTTGGGAAAAGGGTACAGGATCTAGGGTGTGATAGAGGGTCTGCTTTTGGGGCACACCTACACCAGTCCCCAGGGAGAAGGCAGACCAGAAGAGCCCATAGCATCAAACAAAAAGGGGGGCTCAGTCCCCGAAAAGGGAAGAGTGAGGAATCGCATGAGGACACAATAGGCCCACAACCAGCAGTCTCTAAGGGAAACAGAGAAGATGAGCCTGAAGGCTGAGGAATCCCAGACCCTCATTGGAGTCTGACCAGAACCCATGGCGGTCATTGCTGAAAGGCAACACTGAAGATAGGGAAGAGACTAGTGGGGTCAGCTGCAAATAGACGTAGAAGGCATGTCTCTAAGGGTTGGTGCATAGTCAGGGTGTAGGGAAGGTGGGAGCCCCGTGAGCTCCTGCTGAAATACATGACAGCTCAAGAGGCACTCTCAAGGGATACCTCCTCCACTGAGGAACCATTCAAAGTCATGGCAGGAGAATTAGGGGGTCACCCTAAAGACAGCCGAGGTGCCCTCTGGGGCCTGAACGTAAGTCCCTGGCAGTCAAGATCAACTGCATGGGCAAAGGCGGTGCAAGAACGCATGATAAAGAGGAGGTGGCCACATCCATAATACAGCAGTCTCCCTTGTTTGGCATTGACCGTTGAAACTCTGTTGAAAAGAGACATGAATTTCCCTTATTTGGATAGTTAACCTTTTTTTTTTCCCCCTTTTCTGATCATATTCAAAAGATATTCAATACAGCGGGTTGAATTTGGCCTATACGGGCTAAAAATATTCCTTTTAAACTGAAGTCTCTGCCTCACACAGAAAATAGCATAAAATAGAAAGAAAAGTTACTTAGAAAAAAAGTAAAATGGCTACTAGAACTATACAAGAAATGATTCTTCCCATCCTGCAAAAGCTTCTGAGACTTCAAAAGAATTTTCTGTTCTCTATCTAGGTAAGACTATTATCTTTCAAGTTTTTGATGATAAACTAAAAAAGAGACAAAGAGAAACTCTCAGCTGGAGCAGAATATTTCATAGTCCAGTGGATAAGTTAGTGACTTGGGATGTGAGACATGAACATTTCCCTGATTCAAGGACATGATAGCCCATGGGAATTCCCTGACTGTGGGCCTATAAATACAGTCTCTTCCAGGCTACAACAACATGAGATTATTTGGGCATGAGTCCTTAAGCACTTAGGACAAGTACAGAACACTAATACAAGTCTCCTCAACACCTAATCTGTTCCTTAGACTTCATGCTGGCTTCATACAACATTTCAAATCAGATCTGAGGTCCTGGTTTTAATGTTCAACATACTCTGTAACCTGGGCCCAGGGTGTCTAAAAATAACATAAAGCTCTGGATAAAAGCTTTTGTTGACCACTTTTGTTTCTCTGACACTGCAGAGCTTTCTACAGCAAAGGTAATGCTTTATTTTGGAGAAGAAAAAGCCTTTTGGAGGGCCATTCTGAGACTGTGAAGTCAGGAAAGGAGAATCATCACAAAGCACATCAACTTCTATTTGAAATGCCAGGCACATAATTTTAATGCTGCCTTCCTCAATGAATACAGAAAGGTATTTATGTAATACTTAAAAGTTCAGAAAAGAATATTCCACTGCACATTCTTCTTCTTGGGTGAAGAGGATGGCTAGGGACAGATGTTACACACAAACTGGTTTAACTAATCAGAAACTGGTTTAAACCTGCAACAGAACAGATGTTCAGTGCACATAAACCAGTTCCAAAATGGCTGAAACTGGTTTAAGATAAACGTGGTTGAATGTAGTATCAGACTTAACTGACTTGGGCCAAACCAATTTATGAAACTTCTGTTCCAGATCCCTTCCTAGTTCAAGTTAAAGCAGAGTCCTCCAGCATCCTAGCATGCTTTCCAGCCCTGGGATGTGTTGTGCTGTCTGATCCAACAGAGAAGGGCTGGTGGGGGAGGAGAGGGTGGGTCTGGGGCCAGGGAGCGGGATTAAACCCTACTTTCCCTGAGTACAGAGCATCCTTGCCCAGCCCAGCTAAATTTACTGAAAGTTACTGCTGGCTGTTACTATGGACTACAAATCTCAGAAGCACCTGGAAGCAGGAAGAGAAAGTGATGAGCAACCCTGAAGACTCCTGCTTCTGTGATTCTGGACTGCAAATCCCAGACACCTTGCGGGTGGCAGGAAGAGGAATGGCCAAGCAGCGGTACTTTAGTACCTCCAGGCTTCTGGCTTGAGCCACTTCAGATATGTGGCTGTATTTCCTGAATCAAAGGTAAATGTGTGTCCAGTTTTTTCTCAGCTTAATCTGTGCAGTTTAGAGTAACCTGCAAACCTGCTTTTTGACTGTCTGTACATAGCCAATGAGTGAACAAACATGTGACACAGTCACATTGCTCAATGCAATACTGCTGGAAGTTGTTCAGATATTGAATGGGTGTTGGATCTGGTCTGGGAGCTGTAGTAGAATATAAAAGATTAATTAGATGATGACTGCAATCTGCTTAATGTAATCCAGTTTTTAGAGAGAGCAGAAACTTAAACTGAGAAATGAATACATACAGTCACACCAGAGCCTGGTTATAAACAAAAAGAAGTAAAATTAGTTTGAAGCAAGAAACATTTTATTTTTATTTCTAAAAGATCATTTATTGCAGGGACAAGAAGGACCCAAAGGGGAGCTATAGTGTTGTAGTTTAGATTTGGAATACACGTGCATATATAACCACAATGTAGTATATTAGCTTAGCATTTGAAAATATATTATTGGTACTAACATAGAACATAACACATCTGATTAGGCTGGGAAGAAGGAAGCTGTAAAAATCTAACTTCTAAAGGGTTTGCAGTAGTTATGCATCTTCTGTGTCTAAAAACAAGTCTTCAAACATTCTAAGATCCATAGATACTATGGCCTAAAGGGACCAATGTGATAATTTTATTGTCTTACTTTCTATGCAACATAAGCCATAAATTCTCCACCAGCATTTTCTACATCAAATTCATAAGCTCTATTTGGGCTAGATCATATACATATTTGTTATGAAGCACACACAGACAGAACATGCATCAACTGGATGCTTGTTGTTCAAAATGTGTAGGATTCGGATGAAAATGTCTAAGATATGAAGGACAACTACAATGTACACAAGGTGCAGATGGTCATGCGTGGAAGCAATAGAAGAAAAAGCCTGGGAAACGGTACCTTACCAGTCAGCAGGATAAAAGAAAAGAGATGGAAAGCTATGTGAGATGAACTGATGAACCTTTCTCTGCAGCTTACAAAATCTGCAAATATTCTAATTTCCAAGCAATGCTAATACATGTTTTAAAACACACAGAATAACCAAACTTGCATATTTAAAAACTTGAACTCAAAATGTAGAAAATATTGCATTTTTTGTTAAAACTCAAAGTGAGAGAAAGCTAGGAAATTCCAGTGGAAGCTTCACCAACCCCCCCCCCCCAAAATCTAAAAAATTCAAATGCCTCCAAACCATTTTAAAGATAAGAGTAAACTAATATTTTTGTGGTCCCTGGGAAGATATGGTATCTTCTAAGAAATTAGAAGAAAACTTGAGTAACCAACTTGTAGTAAAGGAAACGAAACAAGTAGAAACCTACTTCAAAATGGCTACTTTAGGTTGCAGCTTTGCCTGCTTTATAGGTCCAGTCTTAGAAAAGCATATTGGAAATATCCCAGTTAACTGGAAACTCTGCTCAGTGGTGAATGAAAAGTGCTCCCCTGGAAAGGGCTGTTGCTGTCTGTTCTATGCTACCACTGCCTGAGATGAATATGTATAATGACTGAGATAACTATGGCTACCTCAGAAGATATGTAGATGTATTTTCCTAGTATCTGTACACATACCTCTTTTATACATAAATATGTTGTCATGAAGCAAACTAATTCATGTAGATTAATGCTAATGCATTTCCAAAAGAGTATACAGTAACATATGCATAGTCATGTACTATTGCAAAGATCATAGGCATAGTTCATGCAAAATATCTAAGTAAAGAAAAAAAGGCAAGTTAATCCATGTCCAGATGCTTGTTAAAGGAACACTTTCAATCTAAATTTGATCTAAGATAATTTTGTAAAAACAAGCCTTAATACAATCAAAGATCAACGGAAATGATTTCACAATATTTCATTAAGCTCCAAAGGAAACAGTTATTTACAAAATAAATATTCCCTTCAGTGTTTGAATGCTAAACACTTACACAATAAAAACCTGAAAACAAGAGCACCCATAAACAAGGTATAGAGGTAACTTGAAACAAATGTAAAAAAAATAAGCAAAAGAGATAAATAGATGCCTGTACATAAGGTTTTTTACCTTTTAGTTATCCAAAGTGACATAAATATGGGTACCTCAGCAGATGTGTGGGTCTGTATTATCTTGGTATAGGTCTGCATTATCTTGGTGGGAGGTGATCAGTGGTGTCCTGCAGGATTCAGTTCTTGGCTCTATGCTGTTCAACAACTTTATCAACGATTTAGATGAGGATGTGGAAAGCATGCTGGCCAGACATACAGACGATACTAAGTTATGGGGAAAAGCAATCATGGTAGGCAATAGGATGCAGATCCAAGTGGACCTGGACAAGCTGGAAAGGTGGGCGAAGGGGAACCAGCTGCAGTTCAAGAAGGATAAATGCAGAGTGCTTCATCTGGGAAGAAGTAACCAGTAACATGAATATAGGTTAGGAGGAGATGTCCTGGCTATCACAATAGCTGAAAGGGACCTTGGGGTTCTGGTTGATCACAGGATGTATATGAGCCTCCAGTAGGACGCTGTAGTCAACAGAGCTAATAACATACTGGGACGCATTACCTGATGCATCACAAACAGAACTAAGGAAGTGATACTTCCTTTCTATTCAGTGCTGGTGAGACCCCAGCTGGAGATCTGAGTCATTGATACTGTCCGTGACAGTCTATGTCCAGTTCTGGGTGAAACGCTTCAAAAAGCTTCTGAAGAATCTTGAAAGGATCCAGAGAAGGGTCACAAGAATGATTAAGGGCCTGGAGGACAAACCTTATGAGGAAAGACTAAGGGATTTGGGAATGTTCAGCCTGGTGAAGAGAAGACTGAGGGGGGACTTAGTGGCCATCTATAAGTATGTAAGGGGTGAAAATCAGGAGCTGGGTGAAAACCTGTTCACTAATGCACCCCAGGGGAGGACAAGGAACAATGGTCACAAACTGTTAGAGTTTCAGGTTGGATGGAAGGAAGAACTTCTTTATGGTAAGGGTGACCATAACCTGAAATAGACTTCCCTAGGAGGTGGTGCAGTCCTGATCCTTGGAAGTCTTCAAGAGGAGATTGGGCAGATACCTTGCTGGGATCATTTGATCTCAGCAGTGTTCCTCCCCAGAGCAAGGGGGTCAGACTTGATGGTCTTTAGAGGTCCCTTCCAGCCCTTAAAAGTTCAATAGATAAATAAATTGATTTACAACATATGATTTTTAATCATTTGTTCATTTTTGCAGTTTATGGTACCTTCCACAGGATTTGACATAAAGGTAATTTGCAGGCAGATGCCCTGTTTTATGTTTAGCTCATCATTTTAAGGACAAGAAGCCTTGTTTTTGTAACCTTAACTATGAATGAAACTTCATTTTACATCTGGAGAACTCTTCTTTCCATTTGCTAGTGCCAGCTCAGATTGGAACCACCTACACGTGCCAGATGATCAGCCAGCTATGTACAGAACTCTGCCTCCAGCAACTGAACAGATCAAAACTGTACTTCTGAACAATTAAGGGAATTGAACAAAGTGCCAATTTTTAAATCAGGAAAAATAAAAAAAATCTAGCCATGGGTGCTTTCACTTATGAAGACTGAATCTCTTTATCCAATTAAATTGCACAGTGACTCTGGGTTATAATATATACAGGAAACAAAACTTTCCAGCAAGAAAGTCAGTGGATTTAAATAAAGGGAAAGAATATGTAAGATCTGTATGTTAAAAAGCTTTGATTTACTGAGCTTTGCCATCGTTGTAGCATTTCCAACTTGGAGTAACCCAAGGCCACGTAAGGGAACATATAAATTGAGTTGTATTTCAGTGACATGTGCGAAAAACATTCAAAACATTCAAAAACATTCAAAAACTGCCTGGGACCAGTGCTGGGCATAGCCAACAGTCAGCACCTGGAAGATTGGTGCTGCCACTGGCCCCAGGTGGCAGGACCAGCCTCCTGTGATCCAGAAGGCAGATTGGGGGCCTGTACTCCTGGAAGCAGTCCAGCAGAGCCCCCACAGCCCTCCCAGAGGTGTGGGCAAGCCCCTGATCTGCCTGCCAGATAACGGGAGGTTGCTCCTTCTGTCTGGGGCCAGCAGCAGCACCAATATTCCCAGCCCTGGGTATGGGCTGCATCCAGTGCTTGTCCCAGATGTCAGGAACAGCCTCCTGTCATCCAGCAGGCAGATCAGGGGCATGCATCCTTGGGAGAAGTCCAGCACAGCCCCCGAACCCTCCCGGGGTTCAGGCTTCCGGATCTGCCTGCTCGATGACAGGAGGCTGCCGCTGCCAGCAAGTGACAGTTTTGCTTGTCAACAACTGGAGGTGCAGTTTCCCAGAAACCTCTGATGCATCTCATCGAAACTTGGCAGGCTTCATGCTCTCAGAAGGGGCTACCATCTCTGCAAGTTTCATTTAAATCAGGCAAGAAATGACAAAGTTATAGGCAGTTTTGTACTTCCTCATTATATTTTATGGGCGAAACAAAGATACAGAGAAACAGTTTCAATGAAACAAAAAGTAACAGTACTTTCTAAATGAAATAAAACTCGAAATGAAACACTGTTCCACTGAAACATCAAAACAGAAGTCAAAGCAGAACGGTACTGTTTCACACAGCCTGATCAGCTATGTTTTAGCTTTGCTGAATTCCTTTTTTTTTGCTGATTATAAAATACTACTGAAGACACTATCTAAAATGGAGACTGAAACAGTACTGTAATTAGCTCCCTTGATACAGCTGTGCCTGTAATGTAGCTAGACCATAAATAAAATTGGACATGCCTCACTTACTGCTACAGGTAACTTTCTTGAAGTGGGCTAAGAAACAGAAGATTAAATGAACCCTTTGTGGGTTCAGGTTACAACCTTAACAAATTCTTTTGAAGGAATTCATGTATATCTTGACCTAAAGTCTGATAAATATTAGCAGTGAGAAGCTCAAATTCTTCAAGTGAAAACTGTAACTGTACTGTAAGAAAATATGAAGTCTTTTTTCAGGAATATCAACTCAGAGCTATTTGCAAAGGTGATGTGGAAAGGTGCAGATTTGGGTTTGTTTTACCAATCCCCACTTTCTTCTCTTTTTAATCGGACTTTAGTCTGACTCTCGGTATCTTAGCTGTTTTTGTAAGTGAGGGGTGAGTGCCACGCAGATATGTGTAGTAGCTTTAAGGTAATTGGCCTTCATTCCATTAGTCTTGACAATGTGGCAGCAAGGACTTCAGCATACTGCCAGCAGTTTGAGAATGTACCCAGGGGCTAATCAAGCTTGTTCAGTCAGTTCTAAAGTCTGTCAACCTTTTACACTTATTGTTACAAATGTTAGTTAGATTAAAACTAGCATGAGCTTGTCTATTTGTATTACACATACAGCTTCACTTGTGGTGTTGATATACTGTGGGGTATAATCAGACACTGCTCAGAAGGGTGCTTCATGATCCTTTTGTAGCCCTTGGATTGTGAGAACAGATAGGGACTGGTTCAAAAGTCAAAGCAGCCTGAAGACTTCTTCTTCATGACCCAGTTGCTCATGACTCAAGGGCCATTGCATCAGTGAACAGCAGAGAGTATGTGTGTTCCTATGGTTATATTTGTTATACTGGGTTTCACAAAGTTATGTCCCTCTAGTCTATGCTCCTTATAAAAGGGGGATTCCTTGGAAGGGCAAAAGGAATTTTCTTTCTGTTTTTATTCAGCCAGAATTGCACAAAGTAGGTAAAATTAGTGACTTTCCCATTGCATACAAAGATCAGACCTTGAGAGAAATATTCCCAGCTCCTCCAGCCCTGGCTTTCAAACAGTCCCCACCAGCCTTGGCTAACTCATCTTCATAAGCAAGACTCCCCACAGCTCAACAGGCCTTAAATAGGACACAGCCTTGCATTAGCAACAGATCCATAACCCATCAGCACACCTCTACTCCAAATGTAATCAACATCCTCCACAATGAACCGACCCATCATATCCCACACATGATCCCACATGTATCCCACACACGATAGATCTAATCCATTGCACCAAATGCCTCCATGGTGACTATGTGGGTGAAATTAAACAGCATCTATACACCAGAATAAACTCTCACAAGGGAGAAAGAAAAAGAATAGAGACATACATACATCATTAAAAGAACATTTTTCATGGAATAACCATGAAACTCCTTTTCTGACTTCACTATTTTTGTGCTCAAGGGAAACCTACCAAACATCTTTAAAAGGTAAGCTTGGGAACAAAATTCATAAGCTGGCTAGACACAAGAACCAAAACTAATCATTGATGTGATTTTTTTACATACTAAAACCTACCCAATTCTGGAATTTCTTCTTACACACAAATACAAGTGACACTCCCACCACTTATGATGGGTCTTGATCTCCCAGCAACCAGCTTCTTTTCTTCTGCTAATTGTTTGTGTCTTACCATGGGAATTTCTTTCTACCAACCATCTTCACAGATCTATCCTCAGCCCTTTACATTTGCTATACTTGTTTGCTACCCTCCTCATACCTGATGAAGAATGCCTTACATCAAAGACTTTCTGACTTTATTCTAACCATGCTGTTGGTCCAATAAAAGGTATAACCCCCTTCCCCCCCAAAAAAAATCCTTGCCTCTTGTATAATTCCTGGACCGTCATTGCTACTAAAACATCACTCAAATGGTACCATAACATTCAGTAGTTTTACCATTGACTTTAATGGGACTAAGATTGCATCCTAGTTGTGCTGCTATTCAGAGAACATAGATTGGTATTCTGACAAAAGTCAGTCATAGCTGGTGAAACAGCAACTGGAACGGAGCTGTCTGCCTTGTCTGATGCACATCAGGCAAAAAGAATTCTGCCACTGCTAGGCCTAGTACAAGGACCAATATGTACCAGAAATGAGCCCTCTCCCTCTAAGCAACACACACCCAAGTGATATTTCAATATATCAGTTTCTGCTCTAGAGACTAAGTAAGGTGTATAGATGTAAGGAAACATTTTTTTAAACATTGTTAAACTACAAGGATTGAATTCATTTTGTTTCATTTTAGTTTTTTTGTTTGTTACTGCAAAGCTTGGTTTGACTTTGGTATGAATTTGGAGTCTTTCTTAATTTCTCCCAAGCCATAATCTGCATCTCTATCAGGTAATAACATTTCTAAAATATGAGAGGTGAAGACTATGGCTATATAGAACATAACATAATATCGACCGTAATGTATCTCACATTATTTTCACTCCAAACCAGATGCTTGTGGCGTGAACGTTCTGTTCATAATGCTTTTAAACTGAGGAAAAGCAAAGTATTTCATATAACCTTTTCATCATGACAGTTGCCGACTGTTTCCAGTTACCTCTTATTTTATTTACTTCACCAATGTGGAAAAAGCATGGTCACATTATATTAATATAAAGATAAACTATGATAAAATATTATGGTTCATACTACTGCAACTTCACATTTTTCTTTTAAATGAGTTACTATTTATATAGCTGTAATTTTGCAGTTACTGTATGAAATGGAACAGTGTTGTTATGTGGAGAACTTGCATATTTTGTCATTTGCTTTGTACCTTTGACTTTTCTCCATGCTACCATGTAGTGAATCCCTCTCCAAAATAGTCTTCTTGTTGCACAGGGTTAGAGAGGCTAGGAACTTTACTAACCAAAGATATAATATGCTGCTTCAATAATCCTACATTTAAAATAAGTCTGTATGTATGTAAGTAGAAAGAGACTATAAGAGATGAAGTATCTACAGAAATCCCCATTAGAAAATGCAATAACTTAGAGATATATGGATATCCAACACCTGGTTGCGAAAACACATCACCATGACTAATAGCAAATTATAGAATTTTGCCATTTGGTTCCAGCTGAACAAGTGCTACAGAGAGGGGTAGATAAATGTGTCAAAAACAGGATGTATGAAATCATTCAGTCAAGGATTTGGTGAAATTTATCCCTGTGCAAAATGTCTGAAACAAGGCTATATACCAAGGAAGCCCTATTTAAGCCCACAGTCTGTGTTGTATATATACACACACCCATATCACATGGAGTTAATAATCATTTTTTCATTCACAGGATGTAATGAGCTTTGTTGTCCATTTCAAACTAAGAAGTAAAACCCTAGATGAAACCCTGGACTCCCTTGAATCAGTTTGAGTTTTGCCATTTACTTCAATGGTGTCAGGGTAACACTCTTTTTACATACACCCTTTGCTTTAAGAAAGCACTCTGAAAAATTAGATCTTTATGTAGTTACCTTGGCAAATGCACATACAAGATCAACATATCAATTCTGCATAGATTGTGACAAATTAATGGTGTTTCACTAAAGAGAGACGCTTACCATTTCAGGGAATAATATACTTCCAAAATGTGTGAGGCATATGTCCCTAATTTGAATTTTAAGTGGGAAAGATACAAAGAAGTTACTGGGATGGTTAAGGGAATGGAAAACTTACCTTATAAAATGAGACTAAAAGATCTTGGCTTGTTTAGTTTAGCAACATGAAAGTTGAGAAGGGATAGAATTATTTTTTTTACAGGTGAATACCAGGGAGGGAGAAGAATTATGGAAGGTACAGAACATAGGTCAAATGCTACAAAGTAGTTAGGGACAAATATAAATTTTAAATTAGAAGGTTTTTAATGGTTAGAAAAATTAAGTTTTGGACAACTGTTCTGAACAAAGTAGTATGCACAAAATCCCTGAATTGCTTCATGATACAGCTCAACAAGTATATAGAAGGAATAGTATGACATATCCAGATTCTTGGACAGTAATCAAGGTATATATGTGTATCCAAGTATTCGCTTTCTCCATGTTAAAGCTGAACCTGTAACTCTGTATCTATGTAGAAAGTCAACCCCAACACTTTGGGGTTTCTGTTGGTTGTCTAGACAAGCCAAACATTGCAAATGCCCTTGTCTCACTTGCCTTTTGTTTTAATAAGAAGTTTTATGACTGTGACATTAGAGTAGAGGATCTTAAAGATTTTAGAGGTTAATATTGCCTACAATATTAGGGGACTGGATTCAATGGCCTGAAAGTCTGTTTCCAGGCTTCTAGTGCTAATTATGATTAGCTCCTCAGAAGAAAACAATCGCATGAAGTTGAAAAATTAGTATTGCTCATTTTTTCTGAATGTACAAACTTACAGGTATAAACAAATAGGCCAAGAATGAATAAGCTTTTAATTAAAATGTATCTGTAGCTGCCTAATGATAGAAGCTCAAATACATAAACTTTAAACAAGAAAATATGCCTGTCACATGTCCATCAAGAACAGACAACATTAATCTGAAGAAGTTGTGTGTAGATTCAGATTACAAGATACCTTAGCTTTAAATTTTAGGTGTCCAGCTCCCAAACCAGAGGTAGGGCCCTAGGAATAGTTTCAGAACAGCCAGCATGCCTACAAGACAAGGACCACCAAGGGACTTTTGTGTAAAGGGCACCTGGGAATCCCAAATGGATTTAAGCATAAGATAGACACAAGATGCTCAGATAAACTGCTGATGGAGCAGCAGCAGAACTTTAGGAACCTAGGTAAAACTATTGATGAAAACTTAGGCACTTATGAGTGTCTAAAAGATTAGCAAAGTGCATAAATTTCACCCAAATCGTACTTCAGGCGTATACATTATTTTCTTGAATCTGGGCATTAGTGCATAAAGATTTCAGGATTAGCCCAGAAGTTTTTTTTTTATCATAATATTCTCAACATTATGTATTAAGTACACAACTTCTAATATAACTATTCACCTCTTTTAAACACAGGTATTAGTAGTTTTACTTCTCTGAAAAGAACCATAATACATGGAATCAACAGCACAACATGGGCACTCCACACATGCAAGCACATGCACTTGCAGCAGCTCAAATAGAAGCGATGCAAATTTGAGCCAGGGCTTTTTACTTCAGCGCATGTGCCCAGACATGCACTTTGGTTTGGGGTGAATTTTGCCACTTCGGGCAAAATATTCCTGCTTTGCTCTTCCTGGTTTTGTAGTCAGAGGGATCTAGAGCCTGGAAACTAGCACTTATGCTGTCCCCAAAGTATAAAAAGCTGCCCTGATCTGGTCTCAGCAGTACAAAAAGCTGCCCTGGCAAGTAGATCAGGGCTACTCACTCTTGGGGGCTTCTGAGGCCCAGCCAATTGGTACCTGGGGACACTATCCCTTGTGCCAGCTGGACTACTGAAGCCCTGAGAGTTCCCTGCACCCTCCACCCACTGCAGCATCTGGCAGTGAGGCATGCTGCCTGGCTATGAGCTGCTGCACACCTGCCAGACCTGGATGGGGACTGCACAGCCAATAGAGGCATCTGCCCCTCTGGGCCAGCTGCCAGTGGACCAAGGCCTCAAAGTTGGCTTTGTGCAGGATTACTGCCATGCGTGATCCTGCCCAGCCATTTGAGTAGCTATCACGTGGAAGATGTTCCAGGAGTGGTGGCCTGCTTTGAGCTGTCAAAGCACATCCCCCTGGCACCAACTGGCCAGGAAGTCAGCCACCTCCAGCTAGGTCCAAGGTGCCAGCTCTGAGTAGGCAGCGTCCTGCCACTGGCCTCCCTAGCAGGAATTCTGGTGTTCCCTATTTGCAAACTGAAAAATCCCTGATAAAAAAATCCCAAGTCAGTATGTAAAATACCCTGAAATCCACATTCCTCCACAATTAAAACAAAAGAGCACTATATATAGAGACAGAATAGAGACAGAGATCAGTTGGGCAATGTTTTATTGATATATTTAGTGTTAAAGCAATTTGGAAGCTTACCAGTGTCTCTCTTAAAGTGAATTCTAAATACCTATATGTTTTGCTGCCCCCCCCACAGGGGCCGCAGGATGCTCACAGGGGTTACAGCCTACCCAACAGGAGCTACTGCTTCCCCACAGCAGCTACAGCCCCCCATTAAGGGCCACAGCCCCCCCACAGGGGCCAAATAGTCCCAGCAGAGGCTACAACCACCCCCTGCAGGATCCACGTGCCCTACTCCTTTTTGCTCCCCTAGTCTCCCAGATTGCTGCCCCACCTGGCCCCATCCCCCGCTGGGTCCTGTAGCCCCTCGATGGCTGTTCCACCCACCCCACTTCCTGCCCACTCTCCCAGACTCCCCAATGGCTGCCCCACCTGGCACCATCCCCTGCTTGCACCCCCAGCCCCTGATTGCTGCCCCCACCACCCCAGCCTCTGGCACTTAAAAAAAAAAAAAAAAAAAAAAAGAAAAGAAAAAAGCCTCTACTCGCTGCAATAGAAGGAGCCATGAGGGCTCTGGGGCCTACTGGCAGAGCTGCCCCCCCATGCAGCACAGGGCAGCGGGGGGCCCAATTTGGGGCTGCTGGTGCTGTCACCCAGCCCCACTGTTCAGGGGAGGCCCAGTGACCTTGACAGCAGCTGCTAGTACGGGTGAGTGCAGAAGAGTTTGCTTTTTTTAACTTGCCAGGATGCTGGAGCTCAGAGGGCAGATAAGGGATAAGGCCAGACAGGGCATGGATTGGGGAGCTTGGAGGGGCAGGCAGGAGGTGGGGCTGGGTGGGTCAGGGATTGGGGAAGTAGACAAGGCCAGGTCCTCCCCATGGTCCCTTCCCCTCTTCTCCAGCCCCCGTCACACACACTTACCAGCTCTGGAGTCCTGATCCAGCTCCCTGTGGCTGGCATGATGCTTACCCTGCATGAGCAGGCAGCATGCTTCAGCACCAGGGTAAGGGCCAGCCATAGAGGCACTGGCTGCTATAAGAGGGTCTCTGTGAAGGACGGAGCTCCGGCTGCCTCAGGGCACAGTCCAGGACTATGCCTTGTCCCACTATTTTTCTCTGCTTTTTTTTTTTTCACTTTTGGATATCCAAGGGTCTAATTTTGCCCCCACACTGCAAATTTGCAGAGCGAGGAATGTTTTCTCATTCCTGCACGTGCCTCTTGCAGTATCTCAAAAGGGTTTGAGACTCTGCAAGATGCACATGTGTGCTTATTTGGATGCCCACTGAGGTTGATTCATTGCTTTCCAATTCACACTAAAGTGTTAAAAATGATATACAATTAGGTCTACTAAAGACCTTCTTCAGTTCCTTAGCAGGTGGCAGCTGTTTCATCATTTCCTAATGTGCAAGTTAGACCAATAGTTAGTACAGGTAAACAAAAATGTATTAACTCTGCATATAGCTGGGAATCCAGTGGGCAAACTGCTATCTTTGGCTTGCAGACACACGGGTGTGTTTTTTCTAGAGCAGTTTCACAGCAGAATTCACGATGAGCTTCCCTGCAGGATATAGTGAAAGAAAACAAGTTTCTGAGCCAAAAGGGAGGTAAATGATGGCATGAATACATGGTCCTCATAAGGATACAGAGTGCAAACATCTGTCTGAGAAGCTGCAGGGAAATCACGAGAAGGCTGGGTTTTGGCAAAGAGGAGATTGTATTTCAGAATGCCTATTTTAATAGGCTCATTAAAAAAAGTAATAACAATGAGAGAGCCAGAAATTATAGTAGTATAGACACTTCTCAGCAAAGAGGTATAATGTGGTTTAGAGATGACACAGCAAATAGACAATGTGTTTTTTAATGATGTGGATGATGGCATAGAGAACTTCTTGAGCAAGCTTGCAAACCCAAAACTACAAAGGATTGTAAACACTTTGGATAATGTGAACACAAATCAGAAGGCTTTTGACAGATTGGGAAGTTGGCCTAGATCTAACAGGATATAGTTCAATGTAGACAAATGAAAGGTACTACAACTGAAGAGGAATAATTAAAAACACAAATTCAAAATGGGGGGCACCTGGCTAGATGGCAGCACTATGGCAAAGGATTTAGGAGTCTTGGTGGACTACAGACTCAATATGAATCTGTGGTGTGAAGCAGCTGTACAAAAGGCCAATGTGGTTTTAGGCTGCATCAACAGAAATAGTAGGTGCAAGACATGGGATGTGATAGTGCCTCATTTCTTGGTATTGGTTAGGCCTCATCTAGAGTACTGTGTGCAGTTCTGGGCTCCACATTTTAAAAAGGAAATGGAAAAGTTAGAGACAAACAACAAAGATAATCAAGGGGTTTGAAGTAAAGTTGTGTGAGGAACAGAAGAAGGACCTAAGTATACTCAGCTTGTGGAAAAAGTGCTTAAGAGGGTCATGATAGCAGTTTTCAAATACTTGAAGGGATGCCATAAGGAAGAGGAAAAACACCTTTTCCCTCTTGCTGCAGAGAGGAGGACACAGACCAATGACTTGAAGTTGCAGAAAGCCATGTTTAGAGAGGATACATAGAAAAAGTACTTCACTGTGAGAATAGTGAGGCAGTGGACAAGACTGCCTAGGGAGGTTGTGGACTCTCCATCACTGGAGGTGTTCAAGAGGAAGAGATTGGACAGCTACTGGAATGATGTAGGCATAGCTATGCCTATTTTCTATTATGGGTATTTCCCATGCTTTTGGGCTTTACTGGTTGCTCCTGCCTCCACCACCTCTCCTTTCTACTGCTGTATCAGGGTGTTTGTAAGCCTTCCCAAAGGCCTTGAATGGTGGCTAGAACTAAGCCAGGGGACTTGAACTGGGTTGTGCCAATCTTTTTGTTAGGAACAAAGCCAGAAGTTAACTGGAGATTTTGACACCACTGTTATATCAGATATTAATTTGCATGGGCTTGGCAGTCAATGATATCTTGTGGGTATGGTGCCTTTCATCTCAAAGATTTCAGAAGCCATTTACAATCTTTGCATGCCATGGTCACTTGAATCAGCTTGTCCACATGGGATGTGAGGTGCTATATATCTGGAAGCTCCTTATCTAGCCATAACTGGGGTGGTGAGGAGCAGGAAAGAGAGGCTGGCATGTGTGCCACCCTACCCTCTGCCCAGCCGGGTCCCTTCCCTCCCCCAGGGGCAGGATCCACCCAGCCTATTTTCACCCTATTTTATTTAAAGACCTTAATACTGGATATTTATTCAGCACACAAGGCCAGACATTGATACTGAATATTTAGACCTCTTCATGAAGTACAGGAGGCTGCATGAAGTACTGCACAGAAGCTCTGTTTAATTGCATAGCCTTAGTCCTGAAAGAGGCCTACATACTTACCCAGATTATATACTTATCCAAACTTAATGTAGAGGTTATTAATACATAACACAACCAAGACTGTGGTATTAGCAGCCCCCAAAATGACTAGTCACCATCATTTCCAAGGTGTCTAATAGCAGCCCTTTGACAACTGCTTCCCTTTTACTGGCCCAGTTAAACAAAATACAGTTACTTTTGAAGCAAGAAGTTAATTACCTGGTAGTTAACCAGAACACAAATAAGTTACAAGTTACAAGTTATAGGTAGTGGGGCAAATAGATGTTATTAAAAAATTTAAGTAGTCTGTGTACTTAATGAATTGGCAGATTACTGATGTCTTTAGTGTGTTCAAAGCAAAAAAGAAATTCACACGGATGAAACTACAGGGGGCTTCAAATAATAACACTCAGCATTTGTTGCCTCTTTTGTCCCAAGGTGACTAAGACACATACAGGCCATTTTTAGACATGTGTGTGATGGTGCTGGATACTTTTGAAAGCACCCGGTGCTGTCTCATGCATTTGTATAAACTGCAAAATGTGTGTCAGTGCTGAGAAATTGGTGGCAGCGTGCTTTTGAACTAAAACATATCAAAGGTGTTAGTCCAAAAGCACACCGCTAGTATTTTCTCAGCATTTCATGGTTTGTACAAATGCATGTGATGGAGCACTGGATGCATCAGCTTGCGTGCGGAGCAGATTTGATTAATCAATCAACACACTGAATCTCTGGTGCATCGCAGCTTGAAAAGGTACATGTATAAATGCCTATAGTCTTTAACAGGCCCTGCCCTGGACAGAGGGAGGACAGCAGGGAGCCTGGCCCAGAGACCACTCAGCCCTGGGCAGCCAGGAAGGCTCACACCTTCCCCCTCGGCCTCAGCCTGGTTGGGCAGGCTCAGACAGCTGCCCCCTGGCACTTTTGTAGCACTTTAATTAGAGCAGCTCTAATTGTGGGGAGACTGTGGGTGTGGCGCTTGACTGTGTGGGGGATGGAGGGAAACTGGCAGAGCCCACTCATGCTGCAGCATGGCCTCAGCTGTCTGGGACCTGGCGCTGCCTGTGTCACATGGAATGGGCCAGGCCTGGGCCAGCCCGGGAGCATATGACTTCAGGCAGGACCGGGTCACTCTTGCTGTCACCTGGGGTCCCAGCCCCAAATGCAGGGGTGCATGCCCTTGGACTGGGCCAGGTCCTGCCTCCAAGTGCCCTGCACACCGTTGGACCAAGCTGGTTCCATGGAGGCAGGACCTGGCCCAGCCTAAAGGCATATGACTCTTGCATGCAGTGCTGGGAGCCCTGGGTCACAGTAAGAACAGCCCACTCCTGCCTGAAGGTGCACACCCCCAGCCCAGGGCCACACCATGAGGCACAGGTGGCACTGGGTCCCAGGCAGCTGGTGCCATTCTGCGCCATGGTGGGGCTCTGCCAATACTGGGCCCAGAGTGCCCAGATGGCTGCTGCTGCAGAGTAGAAAGCAGGGCGAGGGGTACTGTGTGCCATGTGGTGGCAGGCAGGGACCCCACCCCCTTGAGCAGTTCCCCCCTCCCCCCACATTCCCCCCTAACACACACACAATCCTTCCCACATCCCTACTTACCAGGGACAGAGCCTGGGTCCCATCCACCACTGCAGCCTTGCCCCACTTCTATTTGCCCTAGCATGCTGAGGCAGTCTGCTGGGGCAGTAGGGGAAGGGGGCAGTCATAGAGATGCTCTAGCCAGGTGCCAGAGTGTCTTATTGGAGGACCCAGCCTCTGATTGCTTCAGGGCACACTCCAGAAATGTGCCCTGTGCTGCATTTTTTTTCAGCACTTTTTTTTTGATACCAGGATTTCCTGATATCAAATTTAGAGTCTGCACTGCCAATATGCAGCCTAGGGAAATATATTTTCATTCCCAGTGTGCCTCTTGTGGCATCTCAAATTGCTTTGAGGTGACACAACAGGCAAGTGCACACTAGTCTGGGCACACCTAGTTTGGGTAAAATTTGCCCCATTGCTATGCACCAGTATAAGACCTCTGCTTTATTTAAACCCTATTCTGAGGTTAAGAGGTATATAAGCTTGTATGCTGACCAACTACCTGGAATTTCATTCTGAAATGCTTGGATCAGGAATCATTAGCTTCTATAATGTTTTAAACATCTGAACTGGTTAAAAATCGAGACTGTAGCTACCACAAGTGATTAGTTCACCTTATGGACAAACTGTTGGCAAAAATTGGTCATAACAAGGAATAAAAGTATTCCTTTTGGAAGAAAAACATTATTTGTTTCTTTTTCTTCCAAATTATTGCTCTAAGTGTCCTTCTATCAACATTTATGAATGTAAATGGTTCCATTGTCAACTATGGGACTGCTCTATTAGTCTTAAAGTTTTAGTGACCCTCATAATAGAAAAAGCTAAGCATCTTTCATCCAAAATCAGTAGCAAAACTTACAAAATCAGAAGTAATACTGACGCCTCTAGTGGATTTCAAAAAGTATCTGGTATTTCTCCATTTTTATGATCACAACTGTACTAAAAGTAGAGCTTTTCTTCTTGGTTGGCGGGAGCTTAGGTGCATAGATACAGCATAGTTACATTTGAAATAACCTGAGGAAAGAGCATGAGTTTGCGAGACCAGAGCACTGAATTTCAAGAAAGCTTGAAAGGTATCTTTGTGTCTGGACAAAAAAAGTTGTTCTGAGCCAATATCTTATTTGGCAAATGATGCCCCAGAGTTAATTTTTACAGTTGCCTTATAAAGGCCCTGTAAATAGGGATTTATCATGGAAACAGTGAAACAGTTTTAAAATATGCTCTGATGTTCCTAGGTGCCGTTATTGTAAGCAAATACTTATTTTTGGAACATGCACATGGTCTTTGGGTACAGATTGAAAAAGCTTCATCTTCCTTTTAAGAGATGCTATTATTTCAGGTTAATCTAACACTGAAACAAGTGCTTGGTTTGTAAAAGAAAAAAACTATTCTTCCCCATCTGGATTTTTGTGTGTAAAATTCCAATTTCCTGTACAGCCAATTTTGTACTGATTCTGATTTCCATATTTAGCCTAATAGATGCCTGTTTGCAGTGCAATCAAGCATTCCCAGTCCCAATCCTGCAAATAATTATGGTCCTGATCCTACTAATAGCTCACTATACATTTACAATATGCATGAAATCCATCTCACTGAAGCAATTAACTCACTGTATACACGAAGTTAGCAAGATCATAACTTTTATTTTTTCTCTTGATACAGCAGATCATGATGCATACATGTTAAATGCATCAAAACAAAGCTATTAGAGATGGAGTTTTGTCTGGCCCAGGAGAAAAAAGCCTTTCAGCAATATCCTGCTTAGATATTTGGTACCTTTTGAAAAGGAGGTCTCTCTCCATATTTTTTAAATTGTGTCTTGCTGCAGGAACATTTTATTGAATTTAAGAGGATTTCCTCAGTTCCCTATAAATGTCTAGTGGAGCCTTTCCTGGAAGAATCTTGAACTGTAAAATCATTGTTGTTGGAAAGCCCAGCTCGAATAGTGGCCAGAGCTAGTGAACTGTATGCTGGGAATTATAACACTTTTTGGCTGCCAAGGTCAAGTGCTTATTCTCCAAAATTAAGTTTAGGAAGAATGGCCAACATTTTCAAGGGTGCCAATAGTCGGGGATACCTCCATTTCTTTTCTGTCCTTTAAGCCCCCAGATTTTCAAGAGTCTTCAGTTTAGACCTAAAAAATGTAGGCACTCCCCCATGATTGGTCATAGTCTATATTAAGTGTTACTTTGTTTCTCGGGTTGTATAATAATTTCTCTTATTGTGTTATCTGAATTTATTTTTAAACTTGACCATGGATGAGACTGGTGAATCCAAACTTTATTGTGACCATACAGCAAGATTACTTTAATGTCAGAGGAACTTCTGATCACACAGAGTTAACATGTTTGGACCAGTCATTCCAAGCAATGGGGGAGAGAGAGAGGGGTGTATCCATGGCACCCCAGAGCCCTGCTAGCTACTGCATTAACTCCTCAGAGGCAGTGACTGCTGGTATAAATTAAGACAGTGCCCAGGATTTGAGGGCATTTCCCCATACCTGATTCCATGCATCTGCTCCAGAAATGAAAGCAATGTGCAGCCTCTGCCTGAATAGAGCAGAGCATCATGTTCTGGTCCTATGAACCACTGAAAGTCTTTATTCAAACATCATGAAGAGCCATACGTTTGGAAGAGGAATTAATATTTATTATCAAAAGAGTCTACACAGCAAATATGTAAGGATATTATGAAAGGACAAACTGAGCTTCCAATTTTGATCTATCAAAATTACATCAGCATAACATCAGCAGAGTTATTATTGATTTATATTACTCTAATACAGAGCAGCAGTAGAACATTAAATTGAGGATCTCAATGATTCTTATGAGATTTGAATGGCCATCTTCTATTACAGATTTACCAGAACTGGGCCTGCATGTCCTGTGTCCTCTGGCTGACTTTGAAAGTGTACCCTCAGTATCTGCTGGCTTATGGTAGATTTGTTGATTCCTAGGTAAATGATAGTTAACTTTAATATGGGAAAAATCAGTAATAAAAAGCCCTTTAAAATAGTGTTAATTGATTTTTTTCAAAGCTTGGCCTCAACCTTGCCTAAAAGAAGAAATAGCATGTCAGAGCACCATGCACATGTTTTTTGCCAGCACAAACTGAGTACATTTTATTCTGTCTGAAGTTTTTCTTTAGTGAAATTTTATTGAGATTTATGAGTTCTATCCTCAAGTTTTGTTCTTAAAAAAGCCAACATAAGAATCGGAACTTCCCCTTTCCAATTGTGCCTCAGGATTCCTGTGAGAAGAACTAAGAGGTATGGGGTTTACAACCAACCGACTTCAAACCCTATTATATTTCTTTGGTATTTTTTTCATAGAATAATATTGCAGAGCATACCACATAGTCATACAGCTTGACATCCAGCCTCTAACAGATTTGCAGTGTTGTGTATGATGAAGACATTACCTTACATCTAGCCCCTATTGGTGACCCATAGCATGTCCTCAGGCTGTGAATTTTACTCATTTTGTTTTAGCTTATATAATTACAATTCTTGCTATAAATTATACAGCTGTTTAAAAAAAACCCCAAACAATTCACTGATGGATCCTGCTTCTAGCAGCAGTAACTTTCTCACATGGACTAAATAGTATAAGGTGGTAGCAACTTATATTATTTCATAGATTCTAAATTTCTGAACTGCTTGCTGTATTGAACCTTGCCTGTTCAATACAGGGAAGGTTCAATACAGCAAGCAGTTCAGAAATTTAGAATCTATGAAACTTCAGGGAAGGTAAGAAGAGACCGATCGGTTTTTAATATGCTCTTATTAAATTTTCATCATTCAGGTCAGTCTGTGTCAAAACGCCAGATCCGAACATGTTCAAAGAGACTCTCGTTCTAGACCAGAGGCCTGGCAGGGAAGAAAGTAACCAAAACAAGAACTTTCTTCACTGCAGAATCCTGTGTGTTCTGGTAAAATTCTCTCTATTGTCATTTACTGCCATTGCCTAAAGAACCTCAAGTAAGTATTAGCCTACTCACAGAAGAGATAAGGAGTCATATGCACTGCCAGGAGGATAAGGTACTTTACGGTAAATTTCCCTAGCTCCACTGACTTCACTAATCTGTGCTGTGCTCACTTCTGCTGAATGCAATGTAGATTGTCAGGCAGCTGCACAGTCAAAATCTGGCAACGGGCTCAGGAAATACCTGCCCACTGGGGAATCTTGGATTGCTATCGATATTCTCTCTCTCTCGCTTATAAATACGTACTCCATCCTGTGGTTTGCATCAGTCCCTGTGAGGAGACTGGGAGCGGAAATAACTTCTGTACTCTGATGGTGTCTAGAAATTCCATCACAGAAGGCTATCCCCTGCTGGGGCTCACTGCTAATCTTCGTTCCCTCAGTGCTATAAATGGAGTGGAGTGGGGCAGAAGAACTTCCCTGCTGGCATCAGTAAAGCTACGCTGATTGGCACCAGCTGAGGATCTGGTGTTCTTGTTTTATGTGAAATTTCTGATATATGCCAGGTCTTAGATAAGCACCAAAGAATTAGCACACACCAACTAGTTGTCAGCATGTAATCAAATATTCCTAACTGCATTGTGCACTTTTTTTATAAATCAGGAGAGATTTGAACAGCATTTACATTATTCTTATGCATATATTATAAGCAGAAGGTGGAATTATTGCCAGCTCCTTGCTGGTGCAAATTGGCAGAGCTCAAATTAGTATTATGAGAGCCAAAGGGCACCTGGTGAAAATTCACATCTAGGTAATGACTGTTTTTTTAAGGAACAATGATAGGTCACACACTTTTTTTTGGTTCTTTTTGTATATTTTGGCAATCATCTCAGTTTTGTTATAAAATTCATTGCTTACATCGACAGGAAACAGTTGTTATTTCCTTAATTTTAAAATCCATCTTTTTGGCTTCTTTTTTAGTGCCAAATACAGCAAAACCTGTTCATTAATGTATTCACTTTCACTCAACCAGTGAAGAACAAGACAGCTTACGATTTACACATCTGAAGGGTGAAGTTAGTCAAATGTATTATGCCAGGAATGAGTACTGAACATTTTTCTGAGATGATTCTTAAAATTGGAGGAATTGGTATCATTCTAAACTGACAGATTAATACACATACTTCTGTACTGTACATAACGAAAATCCTAATTTGCAGTCTGCCAAACACTGAGTGAGAGACAGGTCAAGAATGTTTTCTCACACTGTTTTTTTAATAACTTCTCAGTGTAGTTTTGTTTAGGAGATAACATATTCCTGAAGTTCATACCCCCCTTGAAAGTTTCTTTTCAGCACAGCAAAACAAATGTGCAAAAATATTGCAGTTCCCCAGATTATGTTCTGGAATTAAATGCCAATGGGATGTTCATTTACAAATATTTTATGAAGTAAAGTTAAAAGGAACCTGATGCAGTTTTAATGAGATCTTGATTAGTTTAACAGAGTGTGTGCCTGAAATCCTCACCCTTATGAAGGGATTTTGGGTTGGGAAAGTCTCCTGTTTCACTACAGCTGTCAGCGTCTCTCTCTCAGAATCTTAAATACGCAACAGACGCTTTTCTCTCCAATACAGTGAAACTGCAAATTACCACTTGCTATCTTTTGTAATCACTGGTCAGATTCAGCTTTTGATCAGACATGCTTTGATAAATGTTGTGTATGTTACTGCGATACAAATATTTGGGCTTGATTCTCATTTACACTAAGGCTCCCATGGTTAGGGTAGTAAATTTAAATGATTTATTTACACCCTTGTAAAAGTCCTCATGAAAACCTCTTGAAAGACTAAAAGAGATCACGTTTAGTCATAGTCACAGTCACTAATACAATATGGAACAGGTTGGTGCTATGTACATGCTTCAATGTATTGAGGAGCAGCTTCAGCTCTTCCTGAATAGGTCATCTTTCTGTAGTACCAGGTACACAGGATGAAAGACAACAATATCTCTAAACCACCAGTATCTCTCTTGAATAATGAACTATTCCAAGCCTTAATGCAGTCCTCTGTATAAATTTCAGCCATCCCTGGAGGGAACAAGGCTTCTATGATCTCACCTGGATGATATGTGGGAATTCTTCCTGGACTCTTGAAGCAGTTTCCTATTTAGGATGCCAACAAGTATCTCACAGTTAGTCCAATTGAGGATCATGGACTAATTGTTTTTGTTTTAATGCTGTGTACCTGGACAGATTCCACTAACTTATTATATATATAACAGACAGATATTGGTGCTACTCACTATAAATACATGATAAATATGGGTAACCATAATGGAAAATGGATATTACAAGTATGTGAAATTCCCTGAGGCATGAAATCTACTAAATATTCTGCATGAAATTCTGGTTCTACTGCAGCCAGTGAGAATTTTTCTACTAATTCCAGTAGGACTTGGATTTTGCTCTTTAGGATTTAGCTCTCTCCCCAAGTTTGACTGTTCTAAGATTATTCACTTTGGTACATTTATCTGAATCCCACCTAGGGACAGAAATTATACATAAACAGATATAAGTGATCAGATACTGGTTCAAAACTATAACACAATAAAAGTTCAGTGCACATAAACCACTTTCAAAATAGCCAAAACCTGGAGGGATGTAGAGTCAGGAGGTTGCACAGTCAAATAAGCTGAATATGAGCCCACAGTATGTCCTTGATGCAAAGAAGCATAACAGCATACTGAGATGCATTGGTGAGGCCAGATCTAAAGTACTGTGTCCAGTTTTGGGACTTCAGTATAGAAAGGAAGTGGACAAATTGGACAGAGTCCAGCAAAGAGCAATGAAAATTGTTCAGGGGCTGGGGCACATGACTTTTGAGGAGAGACTGTGGGAACTGGGCTTATTTTGTCTGAGATGAGATGGCTAAGAGGGCACTATTAGTAGCCTTTAACAACCTAAAGGGTGGTTCCAAAGAGAATAGAGCTGCACTGTTCTCAGTGGTGGCAGATGATAGAACAAGGAGCAATGGTTTCAAGTTGCAGCCAGGGAGATTTAGGTTAGATATTAGGAAAAACTCTCTGACTAGAAGGATAGTAAAATACTAGAATAGGTTACCCAGAGAGGTTGTAGAAGCCCATCCTTGGTGGTTTTTAATAACCAGCTAGACTAAACACTGGCTGGAATGATCTAGTTGGGGATGGTCCTGTTTTGAGAAAGAGTTTGGCCTAGATGGCCTGCTGAGGTCCCTTCCAACCTTTTCTATGATTCTATATAGTTTCAGACTTAACTGATTTAGGTTGAATTAATTTATTGAAGTTCTGTCCCAGATCTCCCTCCAGATTCAAGTTAACTCGCAGTCCTTTAGTATCCCAGGATGCTTTGCACCTCCACTACAACCTCTCTCCTGGAAGGGTAGGAGGGCTAGATTTGGCCCAAGCTGTCTGCTCCAGCCAGGCAGGAAAACATACTCTAACATCCCCCTGGTCTGGGTCACTACAGGCATGTGGCTACATTTCTGGAATCAAAATTGAAAGTTTGTTCACTTGCTTATCAGTACAATATACACAGCTTTGGCTAACCTGTGAAGATTGAATTGATTCAGCCTTAGGTTTGTTCGCTGTCGGTACTACGCCCCGGTGACATACTGGCCCCTAGTAAAGGCAAAAAACAAATACTTCCCTTCTGGAGATAATTGCCTGCACTTGACCTAACCTCAGACTGTCTCAGCAAAATATCTCATTTATACTGGACTCAAGCATCTTCCACAAGACACAGTATCAAGAGCTAGGGATCCTATGCAGGAATCCTCTTTTCCCCTTAGCAAAACTGGCCAACTGCAACCTTGGCCTCACCACAATATGCTGGCTGGGGAATTCGCTCTGTGGTAGCACCTAGAGTGTGGTGGTTAACAGAACTCAATCATGGTGCCCTTTGACCACTGGGGTCCCTCAAGGCTCTATCCTTGGGCCTATACTATTCAACATCTTCATTAATGATATGGACATTGGTATCAGAGGCAGATTGGCCAAGTTTGCCGACAACACCAAACTCTCGGGTAAAGCATCCACACCTAAGGACAGGGGGGTGATCCAGACTGACCTTGACAGGCTCAGGCAATGGGAGGATGAGAACCTGATGGTGTCTAACACCAAAAAATGCAAGGTTCTCCACCTTGAGAAGAAAAATCTGCAGCACGCTTATAGGCTTGACAGTGCTACGCTGGCTAGCACTACAGAGGAAAGGGACTTGGGGAGCATGATTGACCACAAGGTGAACATGAGCCTTCAGTGTGATGCTGTGGCTAGTAAAACAACAAAACTCTGACTTGCATCCATAGATGCTTCTCAAGCAAATCCCAAGACGTCATTCTCCCATTGTACTCAGGTGTGGTGAGGCTGCAGCTGGAGTACTGCATCATTTTGGGCTCCAGAATTCAAAAAGGATGTGGAGAAGCTTGAGAGGATGCAGAGGACAGCCACGTTCATGATCAGAGGTCAGGAAAACAGACCTTATGAACAGAGGCTGAGAGCCATAGGACACTTCACCCTGGAAAAGTGCAGGATCAGGGGTGATTTGGTGGCCACCTATGTTTATCAGGGGTGCTCACCAGGATCTAGGGGAATGGCTGTTCACTAGATCACCCCAAGGGATGACAAAGTTGAACAGTCACAAACTTCTCCATGACTGTTTCAGGCTGGACATAAGGAAGAACTTCTTTACTGTCTGAGCTTCCAAGGTTTGGAATAGACTGCCACTGCAGGTGGTTCAAGCACCTACTTTGAATGCCTTCAAGAGACATTTGGATGTTTATTTTGCTGGGATCCCATGATTCCTGCTGACTTCCTGCCCCTGGGACAGGGGGCTGGACTTGATGATCTTCCAAGGTCCCTTCCAGCCCTAATGCTTATATGAATCTATGAAGCCAAGAGATATGCTTTCTTTTTACAATTATATATCTTCTATACTTTTTAATTTTTCAAACATGGATGTGGGTGACATACCAAAGCCATTTTAAGAACCTGAAATGGTTCCATCAGTATTGCCTCAGGAAGAACCTTCACATTAGATGGGAAGACCACTGCACCAATGTCAGAATCCTCTCTGAAGCTAACATAACCAACACTGAGGCAAAGATCATGAAACATCAACTCTGCTGCACTGGTCACTTTTTGCAGATGACTGATTCTTGTCTCCTGAAGCAAATCCTTTTCTCTCAACTTAGTCATGGCAAAAGAACCCATAGAGGACAGAGGAAGCACTATAAGGACACTGTTCAAGCACACTTGGAGAAGGGTGGCATGAACCCTGCAAACTGGGAAGAACTGGCTGGTATCAGGTCTCAGTGGGGCTGCACCATACATTGAACTACAGCCCACTTAAAGAGAACCATCTTGCTCAGGAAGCCAAGAAATGGCAGAGGAAGAAAAGCACACAACATCCTGCCCAACAGTTGTTCCACCCCCTAAGGCACCACTTTTCATATCTGTGGAAAAATTTGCAAAGCCCTGGGTGACTGGTGCCACCTTAGTCGGGGATGGGGCACGTGTCACCCCCCTCCCACCCCAGCGACCAGTCAATGACTTGAGGGGGGAGGGTCCCTCCTGCAGCCAATCTCATTGACCAGGGCTGGGAGGTCTGCTGCACCCTCTGGCCGACACTTGCAGGGGGGCACCACCACTCCTGCCTGCTCCCTCCACCCATTGCCTAAGCAGTGAGCACAGCTGATCAGAGGGTGCACTGGTGCTCAGGAGGTGCATGTGCACCCCTGTGCACTCCCTACACATTGCCACTGTGCAGAGCAATCCCTCAGCCATCTTAAAACTCACCAGTAACACCCCCACAGCAGACATCTTCTTCATATATTCTATACTTTTTTTTTCAAACTGCATTCTATGAATATGTGTTCTGTCTATGTACTGCCTTCTCAGTTTGTTATTTATTGATTTCTATACCAACTATAGTTATCAAGTGTTGTTGGATCTGTTTTGTTCCTCATGCTTTCTGTTGTCCTTGCATCTTACAAGGTCCACACTGCCTTTGTCATTGGGCATTTGAATGGTAAATTGTATAAATAACATTTCACAAAAATAAAAACCAAGCTTCTTAAAACAATATTTTGAAGACTGAAGTACAGCATAGTCTGTATCTTTCTTGATAACACTATTTGTACTTGAAAGAAGACAGTTCTTGACTGATAGATTTAGTAAGAATAATATTACTGTAAATATATCTGTGTCAGTTTGTGTCATATTATAAACAATGAGGTCAAGTTACAGTATTCATTAAGCAAAGCAAATAAATATATCCTATCTAAACAGCAAATAAAACACAGGCCTAGTTTTTCCTTGCTGCAAGGTTAAATCAAGGTAAATATTTTTATAACAACTGACCTTATGTTTCCTGGTCATGGATGATCCAGGAGGTCAGTGCACTGTACATACACATGCACACATCAGTACAGTCTAAAATAGCAAAATGAAACAAATTGGACAGGCATTATTTGAATTAGAAATGCAAAGAAATGAAATTACTTTCAGCTTCATGAAGAGAAAAGGCAAAGGAAGCAACATCCTACTGTCATGTATCACTGAATGACTTCCAACACAAAGAAAGAGTTACTAAAAAAAGGATTTGAATAACTGTCAAATCTTTCTCCTTACCTGACATTGAAATCTGTATTACCTGGCACTGATTTTAGTCTGGAAAGGGATGATCCCTCTGGAGGTCTTTTCCAGCCCTACTTCTCTATGACTCTATGGCCACGTGCCCACATGCAGCAGGCATGTGCAGTTTATGGCGCGACAAACCTCACACAGAATGTTAAAATATGCCCTGCCCTGCAGATTTGCAGCATGGAGGCAATTTTGCTACCGGGATTTCCCAGTAGCAAAAAGGATCTGGGCAAAATCAGTTTGCCCAAAGTGGAACATTTTGTCCCTCAACAAAGCGTATGTGCAGGGCCATGAGTTGAGTCACAAAGTAGTGACACAAATTTGCGCTGCTACTATTTGTGCCACTGCAAGCGTACACCTCTGGATGTCTGGATGTGGTCTATGACTGATTCCAGGAACAAAATTTCCTATGGATTATCTAAGGACTAGGGACCTTGAGGATATTCTTGTAATAGCTCTTGTTTTTCTGTTTTATCTGCTGAAAAAAAGGAGAAGTATACCCCCCCAGTGCAAGATAAAATTGTTTTACACTTAGAAAATATTTTTAATAATTCTTCTTTCCATCACAAATCTGAAGACAATTTGAAAGGAACTAAAGTTTCTGATCATCTTTAATAACTTTTATTTTTGGCTTTTGATTTTATTGACTTTTTGACCAGATATGGTCATAATGAATGGAAAACAAACTAATCTGGGAGTTTCTCTGAAATACATAAAATTACAGTTTGTCACCATAATGCAGTGTCAGGCTACTCTACTTCAGGCAGACGCAAATATGCAGAAAGCAGGAATCATGATTTTTATCATTTCAAAGAGTTATTAGACACCAGTTTGTGTTTAAGAGCGAAATGCAGCAACAGGGAAAAACATAAAAATGTAAAGTCCTAGTAGAGCCTTAACAGGCCAACTCTCTAGAGGCAAATACCATTTACAATGGCCTGGAAGATATGATAATCATTAAACAAGCCATTATTATTAGTGTATTTCTGCTTCACATCATCCACAAAATTCTGCCTCCCTTGAACCTTAGACAGTCATTTACAACAGCTATATCAAACTTTCCTAATCCACCCCAAAAAGATTTTTCTGTAGCCATAGATCTCAGAATTCCATTTAAGTCCTCTGTTGCTTTGCTTTTGCCAACTCAATTAATGTTGGAAGCAGTTAGATGCTGTGGATGGCAGCACAAAACCTACACAGATTATTTTGGTTTTTATTTGCCTGTCATATTGTTCATCATGCTCATACAATATATTTAACTTTTCCTTAGTTCAATATTCTTTCATTATTTCCATTTATCTCCCACCTATTCTGGTCTCTCACGAGTATAATTTATTTTAAGGATTTTTCTTTAGCACTTTTTGCTGTTATCAGAGCAATGGAACCCTTCAGAGTTACAGAAACCAGGAAAGTTACAGTCCTGCATGTGAGAGATCATAAGATTTTTGTTAAAATAATATTTTATTTAGGTATATGTCAGTGCAGAAAATTGGTATTGTCTTTGATTAAATTAAGGGCACAAATTTTAAATTTTCATCTTGGGAAGAGTTTGGTTTCAGCAAGGAGTCAAAGTTCTACCCTTTCCTGCACAAGATGTAGTTTAATTGCTCTTAATTTCTTTAAGAAAAGTATGAATCCATTAATATGTAAGTAAAAATCAGACCACTTCAATTCCAGGCCCTGGACTCCTACCCTTAAAGCAGGCAACATCTCTAAATGCTGTGAGGAGAACAGATCAGCTCCTAAGAGGAAGGTCTTGAAGAAATATCTTGGCCTGGAAACCTATCTGAGTCAGTGAGGAAGGTCACTGATTAATTGCAAAGAAAGCATTATTTGGACCTTTTTAATCAAGGACAAGCATCTTGACATGTGCTTGGGGGGTGGGAAGGGCACTTTAATCACAGCGGCACTTTAATTAGAGCAGCTTTATTTCACTCACAGCATCTAATGTATTTAACATCCCATACTTCAAAATGGCAGTGGGGGCACTTTAACTAAAGCCATCTATGGCCCATGGACCAGATTCAGCCTGCAAAAGGAATGAATTTAGCCCATAAGTCTCTGATCCAGTTCACATTTTACTAAGGGTGCACCAATTCTCCAGCTGTTTGATCACACCCACATTTTGCTAATGGTGCACTGATTGACTCTGACTACAGTCCTATAGGAGGTCAGGTGCTTCTCCTCCCTGTTGCTCCAGCTGGGAGGAGTGGGGACTTACAACACCCCAAATTGCAACCAGCCCATTTGCAAAAGGTTGCTAACCCCAATTTAGGGTTTGCCTTTATAGTGTGAGACAATTCTGGCTCTGCACATGCTAGCTCCTGGACTGGAAGTCATGTAGCTATATTAGAATCATAGAATCATAGAAAATTAGGGTTGGAAGGAACCTCCAGGAGGTCATCTAGTCCAACCCCCTGCTCAAAGCAGGACCAGCCCCAACTAGATCATCCCAGC